>KV441708.1:1066448-1529442 GCA_001644525.1 Phaeosphaeriaceae sp. SRC1lsM3a | reverse complement strand
GTCTTTCTCTACAGCACCCGTCTTTCTCTACAGCACCCGTCTTTCTCTACAGCACCCGTCTTTCTCTACAGCATCTGTCTTTCTCTACAGCATCTGTCTAACCTAACATGGGCTAAGCAGAGCAGATTCTCGTAATTACTTCATGAATTATTCTTGTATTTAGTCTGGCTAGGGTAGTTGTACTGCAATTTAATCACCGTTTCTCTTTCTAGACATTTGGCGCCGTTTAGTCCAGGAAGGTACGACCTGTCGACAAGCCCACATTCATATAGGGTGAGAAGGACGTCCTCAGAATGAAACTAAACAGCATCCTTCATCGTTGGTGCGCCTTTGCATTACCCTCCACATCGAGCTCAGAGTCTCGCGTAACGTTCATCAAGGACTGCACCTTTTCCCCTAAGACCCAGACCCCCTCAACACTGCCCCAGATCGTTCATCTCTCACTCCAGCTCCTCTATCTACAAAAGCTCTACGCACAATTTTTGACTTCCACAGGCCCCTACATAATTTTTTTTAGCTTTCTGGCCCGCTTTACGCGAAACTACTCACCTCCACCACCCAATTCCAATGATTATAATTATCGTGGCAGCAAATACGACCACCATGTAGCCTATGAACCTATCTTTCTGTGCCTTGTCTACACCCAGAAACTCGGAGCCCCACTCCTTTGGCACGTCATCCTCGGAGACCACAGTGCCGACGTTTTCTATGTGCCCTTCTTGGTGACTGTTTGGCGATGTGGTGGGTTGTATAGATTTTGTGATTGCGTCGATGGATGTTTGGAATGAAGTTGAGACAGCGCGGGAAAGAGTCGTAGTAGGGTCGGTTTCTTGCGAGAAAAGTTTACCGGTAGTTGTAGTGGTTCCGAGAGTAGTGTGTAGATGTGGAATTTCGTGTTGATCATCTTGAATAGCGACTTTGGTACTGGCTAGTGAGGAACTGTCAAGTTCATCCACTCTGTTGCCATTGGCGCTGTCCTGTTTGATGAAATTTAACATGTCTTGCTGTGAATGCCAGAGTCAAACAGTGTTGATTATGCCAGTGTAGCTGGACAACAATTAAAGGCAAGCTGGAGTTGAGTCCAAGTGACGGACTTTTGGGGCCGTCCTTCGATCCGTGTATTCAGACTTCACTTGCATATCGCGACACAGAGTTCGGTACGCACGTGGAACTAGCCATGCAGCCATATATGGTGCTGAACCTCGAAGGCGCGATTTGCACATGTATCGTGCAGAAAGACGTAATCGCTTACGGACGTGTTGACGGAAGACCTCAACGAGCTGTCAAGATCTTCGAAGCAGTAGTTGCGCAAGTCCTGTGCCATTTAGCAACAGTCAAAACTTCATTGATCCAGCATGCATTTATGCACAAACAGCTCTGAGAGATGAACGCGGCTTCATTTGACAGGGTCTAACACGATGTTATCGATCAACCGCACAGGAATTTGGCCGCCGCCAACACCCAACTCTTCACCTTCATGAGGCTCCTCAAGGGGTAGCATTTTCACGGCACCGCTGAGAATAGCGCCCTTTGTGTCGTCTATATGATCCACCTCTTCCATCGTATCAGGGTCCGCAAGGCTTATATAGTCAACCTCGAATTTCACGCGCTCGCTAGGTGGTAGCGCCTCCTGGTCAAGCAGTGTCTTGTCGCAATGATCTACAGCGGGCCAGAGGATGTCACCTCGTAGACGCTTACGATCTTTGTACTGCGCTTCTGCTTTCTGCAGCGCCTGACGGAGGACTATACCCACCTGACGGCGTCGTGAACCAAGGTAGACGTTACGTGAAGACATCGCAAGACCATCCGCCTCGCGCGAGGTGGGTATGATTCTCACGTCCATATTCAAATGAAAGTCTTTGACCAGTCGCTTAATGACAACAGTCTGCTGTATGTCTTTCTGGCCAAAGTAGACCCGCTCCGGTGCGCAGATGTTGAACAACTTCATGCACACGGTTGCTACACCACGGAAGAAGACAGGTCGTGACGCACCCTCGAGCAATCCACCCAAAGGGCGCATCTCGACGAAGCTTCCAACACCCGGTATGCTACTATCGGGCGGCAGTGTAGGATACATGGTCGATGTGGTAGGCGCAAAGACAGCGGACACGAGCCCTTTGCCTGCTTGTGCCAAATTCGCGTTCAGGTTGTGTAGCTTCATGATGTCCTGCTCCCAAGTCTTCGGATACGAATCGAGATCTTCATTCAGACCAAACTGAGTGGGATTCACGTATATGGTCACGAAGACATGAGTGTTCTCGGCGGCTGCGTGTCGGACGAGCGAAAGGTGGCCTTCGTGCAACGCCCCCATGGTGGGAACTAGGCCCACTGACTCGTTCCTGAGGAGCAATTCCCTTCGAAGCTGGCGGATGGGCGCTACATCGCGAAATATAGGGAGGCTTGGGGTGGGAGGGGTCTTATGGCGCGGTATGGTTGATGACAGCCCGCGGACACCATATCTTTGGCAAGGAGCTTCTGGCGCGCGGGTGAAGCTTGAGGTGGGTTTGCGATACGCCAGAGAGACTAAGATTGTAAGCCTTTTGACTCAATGCCTGCGTGCAGAGCAAATTACCAGCTGTTCGTCGCAAAGACGCGGTCGCGAAATGATATGACAGATGGAGGGTCATGATTTTCTCGCTCGCTGGTTAGATCATGGATGGTTTCTTCTGATGGGATGGGTGCCTTGCGATGCGGATGAGCGGAGCAAGGAGGCAGCATCAGCCATGTTGGCCGTCAGTTGAGAAGGGCAAAGACGACTCGATTCTACGATGCAGCATCAGGAACGATCACGTGCAAAATATGAGGCATCAGTCGCTTGCCTCAAAGAAGAATTGCTGGCCAGAATTAAGATGAGGTCTTTGTTCTCTATCACTACAAGACACGCGATCTTCCTGATTCCTGGTGGCTTATCATACTGGCCAAAGTATTCGTGTTATTGAGCGCGGTCTGGGTCAATGGTGGGCGGAGGAGGTCCGCAAAATCGCGGGCCCGTGCACTTGCTCCACCAAAAAGTTTAGATCGAGAACTCAGAGAAAGTCACTTTCCCCACCACAACATCGCAGCCCGACAACACCACGCGATTTCAGGCAACATGGCTGACGATGGCATGCTACTTAACTTCTCCATACCGGACACCGGCATTCTTGCAAGACCGAGTCTGAAAGGCGGCAATTGGAGGGATCGCGCCGCAGCAAAGAAGGCGGCGCAAAACTGGCATACCAAGGCTTCAGCTCGACTGAATGGAGAAACAGTAGAAAAGGCACCGAAGAAGGTTGTGGAAAAGGCATCGAACGTAAATCGCACAGAACTTGGTCCAAGGACCAGGCGCATTTCGAAAAGTCCCGAAGTGCATGAAAATGCGGACAGACCAGTAAAGAGAGCACGCGTGAGCGGCGACTTCAGGCCGCACGTCAACGACAAGACGACTGCCCCCGATGCAGGCACTTTCCGACCACAAACGAACCCGGGTGCAACGCAGAAACCCACCGAAAAGCAGCATGCGCCCAAAGGCGGGAAGCAAGTCATCTCGTCGCTGTTCACGTACAACCCAACATCAACCACAAAATCGCAGCCGTCCGACCGCCGAAACGATGACGCGCCAGTCGAACCCTCAAATGCACCACTTAGTAGCGAACTTGACACATTTACGTCCCTCGGCATATCAACACCGCTTGCAGCGCATTTGTTGAACAAGATGGATCTGAAAGCGCCTACGGCGATTCAAAAGGCTGCCATATCACAATTAGTGAAGGATGACTCAGACGCTTTCATACAGGCTGAGACAGGTTCCGGAAAGACTTTGGCATACCTGCTACCAATCGTGCAGAGACTGATGGAGCTCTCGGCCAACATGAAGAAGCGAAAGGACGACGATGCGGTGCAACGAAACTCTGGCTTGTTTGCGATTATCATGGCGCCAACTCGAGAATTGAGTAAACAGATCGCGTTGGTGCTTGAGAAACTGCTAGGTTGTGCCCACTGGCTGGTCGCTACGACGGTCATTGGTGGTGAGAAGAAGAAGTCTGAGAAAGCGCGGCTGCGAAAGGGCATCAACATCTTGGTCGCCACGCCAGGTCGTCTCGCAGATCATCTGGAACACACAGAGGCCTTGGACGTAAGCAACGTCAGGTGGCTTGTTCTCGATGAAGGCGATCGCTTGATGGAACTTGGTTTCGAGCAGGAGATCCAGCAGATCGTTGGCGCGTTGAACTTGAGGATGCGGGCGAAGAGAGATGGCCAGGTGAGGATACCCGGCTTGCCAGAGAAGCGCACGACTGTTCTCTGTTCTGCAACCATGAAGATGGATGTAGAGCGATTGGGCCAGATTAGCTTGAAAGATGCGGTGCACATCCGCGCAGACCCATCCGAGAAGGGTCAAGAGGCTAGCGAAGACAAGGACGATCAGACTTTCTTTGCCCCAGCGCAACTAAAGCAGTCGTATGCTGTGATCGCACCAAAGCTTCGACTCGTCTCACTTATCGCCTATCTCAAGCGAGCGTTCACGCGTAAAGGATCGGTTATGAAAGCCATAGTGTTTGTATCCTGTGCCGACTCTGTGGATTTCCACTTCGACATTCTTACCAGCAAGCTTGAGGAAGAGAAGGCAGACGGTGCGGAGGAAGGGACAGAAGAGAAGGATGATGGTGAAGCGGGCAAGAAGCCGACCAAGAAGCCCAAAGCTATACCGCAAGCTGATCCGACTAAACTTACGGTAACACACGCAGAATCGCCCGTGTTGTCACCCAAGTCACATGCAGTCACGGCCTATCGTTTACACGGCTCCCTTCAGCAGTCTCTCCGAACTTCGACCCTGGCGCACTTCACCAAGAACAACGACGCTTCAGTCCTCATAGCTACCGACGTCGCATCTCGTGGTCTCGATCTTCCTAACGTCGATCTAGTCGTTGAGTTTGATCCTGCCTTTGCTCGGGAAGACCACTTGCATCGTATAGGGCGAACTGCGCGTGCAGGACGAGACGGACGAGCCTGTATCTTCCTCATGCCAGGATCCGAAGAAGGCTACGTCGACATCCTCAAATCCGACCGAAAAGACAACGAAGCCGGCATGAACATCACGCGACAAGACGCAGACGACATCCTCACTCGCGGCCTGGTAACCAGCGGCATCGCCACAAAGAACGCCTACATGGACATAGCACAGGACCTGCAGCTCAATGTCGAGCGCTGGGCCCTTGCCTCTCCGGCACGCCTCGAAGCAGCTCGCCGAGCCTTCCAAAGCCACGTCCGCGCCTACGCTACCCACGTCGCAGACGAGCGCAAGTACTTTGACATCAAGTCGCTACATCTGGGCCACTTGGCCAAGGCGTTCGCTCTCCGAGAACGCCCATCCGGCATGAAAGCTCCTGGTCTGCGAACAGGCGCTGGCCGAGGCGATCGCACGCCAGCGAAGATTCGGGGCGCAAAATCAGATACGCAGAAGGGCGTGGCCAGTGGGGCCAACAGTGCGAAGAAGGCGGTCGACTTGGATCTACCTGATGCGAAGGATACAGAGGAAGCAGCGAAGATGCGCAAGGCGGTGAGGGCGAGAGAGAAGTTTATGAGACATGCGGGTATGGCGGATGAATTCAATCTGGGCTGAGAGGGGACAGATCATACCTGTTATTTTCCTGTAAATACGATCCCATCATACTCAATAGATTCCTTGTCACATTTCAAACGAACATTATGATCGAATGCCCTTTGTGCTTATCTCACATGTGTGAAAACATTGGATGCTTGACGGCTATATGTCTGGAAACAGAAATGTACAAGCAAAAAGTCCCCATCCTTCGTACAGATTCGAACTCCGGCCCTCAATATCACCTAATTTCCACAAAAAGAAAGGAAAGGCTGGCAGTTTGGCAAAGGTAAATATGGTTTGGTTTGTCAATGTAGATAGAGCTACTTTCCTATCCATTCCGTCAAATAATGAAATATATGTACTCATCTTGCGATTATTGAGCCTGATCCATATGGGTCAGGTTGATAGACGCTGTGCTGGAAGAGCTTACGATGATCGCTGTTGCCTAGCTCAGGCATATTGGATGGATGGAAAGGGCGCGGGTGGAGATATGTGGTCACGTGAACGATGATGCCTGAACGGGGTCCTAATCGGGCGCAAAGTCGAGATGGTATGTGCGAATTACGTACTTGGAAGCTTCAGGCGTAGAGAAGCGAGATGCAAGTGCTTCGCTTGACTGCAAAATAAAGTACTGATGTTCTATAGCACTAGAGGTGACGATGGCGTAGGGCGAGGAGTGGTAGGGGAGCTCGGAGGGATTTATGCCTGCTGAGAGCAAGTATGAACTACAGGATAGCAGCGTTATCTTCGTTGCAGGAGTCGAATTGCTTTGGTAAAGTAAATTCCAGCTCGCATGTTGAGCTTATAGGGCTGCGACATGTATGTGATACAAAAGTGGATGACTCCAAACGTAATATTGTAGTAGCCAAGATTTCCATCTAGCTTGTTGTTCTCATAATACATATCTCACCCCAAGAAAATAAACATCTCCCCCTTAGAAAGTCTAATCTCGTACAAGTACAACAAATTCTCTGGCTCGTCAGGCTTATATCTTTTCAACAAGCAACCTCTTCCCTCCATCTACATCCATCTCTCTCTCGCTCTCACTAGAGCTCTTTCCGTCCGCAACACTCAACGTCGCCTTCTTGACGACTTCGTTCCCCTTTGGCACCACCGGCGCCGCATGTCCGCCAACAGTGTCGGCTACTTCGAAGCCTTCGCTCAGACTAACAGTCCTCGGCGTCATGACTTCGTCACAAACATCAGATTCATTTCCCTTTTTTCCATTGTCCTTTTCCCAATCAAAGTCGAAATTCAACGTCATCACAGACTTCGTGAGACGCGCTGGGTTGGCAGCTGCACCCGATGCAGCGTCTTTCTCGTGCGGAAGAAGCCCCGAAGCAGAGGTCGATGTCAGCGACGAGGAGCTGCTGAGGCCAGTGGAGAAGCTCAGCCTGCGCGCTGGGATCGTGTTCGTATTTGTATTTGTATTCGTATCCGACTCTTGATATGACTCAGCCTTCTCGTGCATGCCCTTCATCCGCACCGCAGGCGGCGAGCTCTCGTGATGTGTGCGGCGCGGCGGCGTGGGCAACGCACTTGGGAGATCCTTTGAGGCGGCGTTGAGTAAGGGCTCCGACGGCTCGCGGGACATGGGGGCTAGAGATGGGGAATGTGAACCTAGTGGGGAGCCAGAGCCGGTGGGTGATGGAGGAGAGGTGATTGGTTGGGATTGGAGGCCGAGAAGATGGATGGCGTCGCTGGAGACGACGGCTTTCTCGCGGATGTAGCGTCGCTCGGCGTCCGTGAGGCCAGGGAGAGCATCGCTGACATCGACTTTGCGAACGTTGGTGGGTTCACCCTGGAGGATGTGTTAGATGGGAGCAAAAGGGTGATAGGTGATGGATTCGAGATGATGATAGATCCGGTTGATGAGACCTGCGTGAATTGAGATGAGGGTAACTTACAATGTCCAGTGATGTCTTCCTTTGATGTTGATTGCAGCATAGAAGCGTTCTGCGGACTCTCATAATGAACTTCTTGAAAACCATGACGAAATGTGTACGTGTCTGGATGATGAAGAACAGAATCGTGGCAAACAAAAAGGTATATGTAATAGTCAACAAACAGGTCAACGAAAAGATGTGACGAAGAAGCAAGTAACCAACGCTAACGCAACAGGAAAAGGATTGAAACTGATACGTTTAGAGGACCACAGAACTGGGTGATCATGAGGATGTGTGACTGGCGGGAGCAGCTACCGGAACAATGCAAATTATAAGGTACGTTGCGGCGCAAAGAGAATTGGTTTCCTAAGCGACTCTCCTTGCAAAAATTCTCAACCGCGTGGCTTCTTTCGCTTTGCTCGAGTTTGAAGTTACCCCTTGCTGTCGCCAGTCATTGTCTGCTCTGACATTCCGTGAGCCCAACTTCGCGGCGCGGTTGTGCGAGCCGATTCCGATGGAATGTGTGGATTCGTTTTAGTGGCCTTGCGTTCAAGGGAAATGAGCAAAAAGCGACAAAGCAACAGATTTGCAACAAGATATAAGAAAGAGCTTTTGGGGAGGGAACGGCGAACGATATGAAAGCCATTCAAAAACTTGAATGCACCATGAATAGAAAGGGTGTACAGGCTTGAGTCTGTGACGTTGAGGTGTCGAAACATGATTACTGCAAATGGCCGTGACGCATCACTCGCGTTCGTACCACAGCAACCTTGCAGACACATTTCTCATTCAGGTACAGCAGTGCCTGTTTCGGGTTTCACTTCGCGAGGCAACATGTTTCACGTCTGCGAATGGGCGATCGACAGGTCATGATGGGGTGGTACTGGTCAGTCGTACAGATCTGAACACGCCAAGTCAGGTGAACACGCGGACGCGTTGTGCACCACCTTTGTGCTACATCGAATTAGAGCATGGCGCTGTACACGAAGATCTGTGGCTGGGGTTCTATGCAGGATGGCGAATCGGATCATCAGTGCTAGGGGAGGTCCTTGATCAATTACGCAGCTGTCAGAAGTCGACATGTCGCCTTATGGAAATTCGATTATGTGTCGCAATCGACGGCCTCAAGTATCCTTGATCCTTGCTGAACGACATCCATTGCCTGTGACAAGGAGAGACAATACGATATATGGCTGTTACAGCGCAAGTCAACTCATTTCGATTGGTGCTAGATTGTCCTATTTCGGATAGTCCTTGACGTGGTAGCTCTTGAGCTTGACGAATTGGTCGAAGCCGAACCTGCTCAATGTCTGCCCTCTTCCAGAGTCCTTCCATCCAACCCATGCAAGGTCCTACCCTTGTTAGCATAACTCGATACGCCACGAGGAGTGACTTACGGGTGCGGGGTAGTCGCAGCGATTCACGAAGACAGTGCCAGCTTCGACATCGTCGATGAGCTCGTGACCTTTGCTGACGTCCTTGGTCCAGATGCTAGCTGTCAAGCCAAACTGGCTGTCGTTCATCAATTTGATGGCCTCTGCATCATCCTTGACCTTCATGACCGGGATTACTGGACCGAACGTCTCTTCGGTCATAACGGCCATGTCATGTGTAACACCCGTGAGGAGGGTAGGCGCTACGTAGTTGCCAGCTGCAGGTGGGTTCTTGAACGTATCATTTTCTGGGGTAGCATCCTTAGCACCTTTCTCCAGGGCATCTTTGATGTGGGACTGGATCGCCTCAGCGGAACGCTTGGAGACCACGGGGCCAATGTTAGTATCCTTGTCAAATGGATCCCCAAGCTTGTAGCCTTTCAGCACTTCTTGTACTGCAGATACGAACTCATCGTGAATCTTCTCGTCGACGTACACGCGTTCCACGCTACAGCAACTCTGACCTGAGTTGAACACGGAACCATCGACAATCTCCTCAGCGGCCCATTTGATGTCGACGTCTGCGCGGACATATGCAGGATCCTTGCCACCCAACTCAAGACCCACGCGGAGAGGAACGCGGTCATTTGCCGCATTCTGGACCGCGAGACCATTCGCTACCGAACCTGTGAAGCAGACCAATTGGATTTGAGGGGACCGAGCTATGGCCTCGATCTGGGCGATAGACCCACTGTGGAAGATTTGGAGCACACCATCAGGAAGTCCAGCGTCCTTGAATACCTGTTGAATCTGCTCGGCGCTAGTTGGCGTCTGTGGAGAAGGCTTCAGTACCACAGAATTGCCAGCAAGCAGTGCGGGTACGAGCGAGTTGACGAGGGTCAAGTACGGGTACTGGAAGCCAAATTAGCACTGCGCAATGATAAATATAGCCTCTTGCCACACGCACGTTCCACGGAAACAAAATCAACACGGGACCGAGCGGGACCTTCTTGATGTAGCGCTTGAACCCTTTCTCTGCGTCGCCTTCCGTGTCCTTGAGAGTATCGTCACTGATCTTGAGCAAGTACTCGCCCCGCATGACAGCCGTCGTGATTTCCTTGGGCGTGTACGCGATGGGGCGACCCATCTGCTCGGTGATCTCCTTGCCCAATGCGTCCTGGCGTTCATTGAGTAGCTTCAAGGCAGACTTGATAATCTTTTGCCTCTCAGCAAGAGATGTGCGTCTGAAAGATTCGAAAGCTTTAGCTGCCGTCTCAGGTATATTCGAAATATCCGCGTCGGACAAGCCATTGCGAGTGAGAATTGGCTCGTTGGTGACGGGCGAAATAGTGGTGATCTTCTCCACCGACATGATGATGAGCGTGGTTGGTGCGTGACCTCGTGCTTTAATTAAAAGAGATGCAAGATGGACGTAGTGCGCCACCAAATCGTTGTGTTTGTCTTGATGGAACAGTCAATTTTGAGGTAAATGACGTATACCGCTAGCATGAATCGAGGTCGTCTTGGCATTATGGGGTCTTGCACGTGCTGCGGCCTTCACATCTGCTCCAAACACTTCGACCAATCACGTTTTGCTCAAATAGCTTGTCGTCTGCTTGACGATATGGGAAGCTCGTGATGACACTATGGGAGGTCATGATGCGTGCTGGGGCGTGGCCTCTGCACCAGATGCTTGGGAATACCACACTGCATGTGGCTTCGCGATCGACAGATCCGCAATTGAGCACACTTGCGATCGCTGGGAAGGACTGGAAGCTTGGTCAGTCATGAATAATCAAGTTCTGTTCGTGTGGTGAGGAGTTTGCCCCCACCAAGAAACGTTAAGCCTAGGTCGGGACTTCTACAGATTGGCTATGCAGTGGCTGCCTTGGGCTCAAAGCCTCTCTCGTGCAGGTTTGATGAAGGCGCGGCGCCGGTCGGAAAAGGTGTCTCTGTTCGGCGCCTGAGCTGAGGCGACCACAGCTGGTTGCCCTGGAACCGCTGTGTTGGGAACAAGCCAACTGGTTTGGCGCTTTCATCATAAGTCACTGCAGGCCTAATCATAGGACGCTCACCTCATCACAGTCTGACAGCATCGAAATTGGGCATTGTGGTTGCTGGACGCGCGATTGAGCACTGATTGAGACTCTACCGGACACTTCCGATGCGACCAGACACTTCCGTGGGCCTCGAAGCAGCTGTATAATTCCCAACAGCACCTCGATGCGTGGACACCTTTTCCAGTCCATAGACATGACTTTGCTGATCGAAAGTTGAGACAACGCTTGATGTCTTCACATGTTACAAGACAGTGACTAGGCGTCAGCCCCGCCACGAATCAATCCAACCCCCAAGCCGCCCACAGCATGCGCCGTTCGCATAGTTCTCACCTAGACCCACAAGATCTAGAGCTTGTCCTCAGCTCGACGTCGGTTATACGGTTCCGCTCATACAGAACTCCAATGACGTCCGAGTCATGATCACATAACCGCGAACACCTCAACAGCGCAGGCTATATTAAGAATGGACAGGTCAGCTCACTCAGGCACGACGTGAAAGCGAGAAACTATGCGTAACTTGTGCAACTGTAACTCGCAAGGCTCCACAAAACATCATGGCACCTGCTGCATGAGCAATATGTGCATATTTGACGAACCAAATTTGAGTCGGGCCTGGGGAGCCGATCAAGGCCCAAGTGGTCCCCTCGTGGGCTTGCAGGTTGCATGGGCCAGATACGTTGTTCCCTGATCGCTTTGAATTGCCGGGTCTGAGAGTATGGATCGTCCAGCTTCACAGGGTGTTTTGGCAGTGCATCGTTGGTCGCGTCCTGTTTCAGGTAGCAGCGAAAGCGTTCACTGCAAAACCTTTTCAGATGAAACAGGCCCGATTCAGTTCAGGCATTTGCCCGAATCGGTTTGACCCATAGCCCTGCGATATCGATGGTGGTCCTGGAATCTTTCGAGCGGGAAGCGCCAGGGGACTCAACCTCACGAACGGTACTTCGAATCTACCGTCTCAAAGGTGCAGTCCAAACGAGGCCTCTTGCGCAAGAGAAACGATGGTGGCACGTGAACCTAGACGTGTCCAGGAGCTCGATGTATTTCCGCTTCAAGTCAGGTGCCCATGGTTATAACACAGGTGTTAAGATCATCTGGATCCAACGTCCAAGCTCATTGCACATCGTTTTCGGGGCGACCGAACGGCCCATCTGGAGCTCACTGTACCCACAAGAGACTGATTGCACGACAGAGCTACTCCGAATTCCCACTGAGTGGCAGTCGGCGGCGTTGTCTGCTTCGAATGTATCTACAATCCATTGCAGTGCTTGATGTGCTTCAAAGGTGCTTCTGAAGTACTAGCTTAGACGAAAATCCTCCGAAACAAGTCTGGCAAAAAGCCAACTCAAACATGCGAGATCTTACTAAATTACAGCTGTCCTCAATTTTATGCAACAATTAAGTCAAACGACGAAGACTACTGGATGCACAGCCCTGTCTGGCCTCCGCATTTCTGAATGCAACTCCCTTTGGATCCCCGACACCATCATGTACAAGAGTAGTAGCCGGCACTCAGTACATGCAGCAGCGATCCCGGTTCAAGGCAACGGGTAAGCAGTTCCAATCACAGTATGATCGCTTCTTTGACTGCACACTCCGCACGACATTATTCGTAGATGCAAAGGGTCTGCACCACGAGGTCGCCTCCACCAACCGAACAATCAGCGAGAATCACTGTCTAAGCCGCGTGGTATTGCGGAACAAACCGCCCGTTCTCTCTTCGGGTCGTGGATTTCAGGATCACCGTTGTGGACCCCTGTGTGCACAGCACTAGTATTCTTGGCGAAAGAGTCCCCAAGCATGACAATCGTCCTTCGATGATGGGTGATACGAACATTATGGATCATGTCACTGCAATACCCATGTGGACTCGTGCATCGTTGAGCAGAGTCGTTACGTGCGTCTAGGCTTGTATGTATCGATTTCGCTTGTCAGGATACATTGCGAAACCTCGATCGTTCGATCGACCCATTGCTGGTTTCCAAAAACATGTAGAGAGTGTTTGGTGTCGAGATATACGGAGTTTTGTGCAACCAGACAAGGCTGAGCTGTCAGAACGCACTTTGGAGCAAAACAGGTAAGACACTAACGGTTAGAATGCGGAGGGATCCGCTGCTGCATCACGTTTCTTTTGACGGTTGAGATCGCTTAGCCAACGGCCTCGAATCTTGAGGCGCAAGTGGCTTTGCACTATTGAGTCGATCGAGGCCCACCAAAAGACAGCGAGCCGAGCTTCCTGCGCTGACAGGCCATGTTCGCTGACCATGCTGTTGAGAAGACGGAGCATGCGGCACCGTTGAAAAACAGGTACAACGCGCTCGTACATAACAAATCTGCTGCGCTGGCGCCGGCGGCACTCGCCCCTCTCGGCGCGCTGACTTGTGGAGGTGCCATAGTCTCCCCATGTTCCGGACTGGCCATCATAACACGGCGTATTATGATCGCAAGTCCGTACACGTCAGGAGGATTTTATAACACGCGTTACCGAGCTTCATATCAAGACTGCTATTATGGCAAGAAGGCTCTAGATCTGGGGGTTGACGCAACTGATTGTTTCTGGGGTAATGATTAATGCCCGGCCGGCAAGTCGATGTGCCATGATTGAAAGGTGTTTTCGCAGCATCGCAACCAAACTACCAACACAGTGTAGGCATGATTCATGCTCTCCGCGGCTCTGCTTCTGGTAAAATTCTGGATCAAGGCGGGTCTTTGGCGCGGGCAACGGATGGCGGTTGACAAGATTTATTCACCAGGATGGGCTATGACCAGCAGCGGCAAGTGGTGGCGGCTTGGGGTGATAATATCTGGTTGTCAAAGGTCGCCTCAAGCCAGGGCGACGCATTGCGGGCTTGATACCCTGGTCTAGTCGGCTAGGCAAGTGTACGATAATGGGTGGCTGCCAGGTCCCGTGTTGTCAGCAGGTCAAGCAGCAAGCTGCGGGCGGCGGTCGCCAATCAGACAAGGGTGCCTTCTGATCGCTCAGCATCGATGAACAGGCTGGTAGAGGCGTCAGGGATGTGCGGTAGACCCTGGTAGGTTGGTACGAAAAGATACATGCGAGCCGGCATCGGTACGCCGCGTCTCTTAAGACGGGTCACATATAGGGTGCCGGGATCCAGGGATGGCCAAATATCGTATATTGTCAGTCTAACGTGCGGCGAGCAGCTTGGGGTGCGTCTGGTCAAGCTCACGGCACCGACGATCCAGCGGCTTCGTGGACTGTGCTCAACGTGGTATGCTGGCGTGCAGCGGGATCCCAGTCGTGCAGGGGTGAACTGCTCGGACTGATGACTGGGGGAACGGAAGCAAGCAGAGGCAGCTCGACTCCTGCGTGCGCACGAACCTGCAGGCCCTGCTGCCCATCTCGTTTGCAGCATGTGGTCCAGAGACTTTTCTGACGCACGATGCAGCTGGACCCGGAGACAGGACGGTCTGCCCATGCCCATCCGGTATTGGGGCCACCCTGCACTTCAAGCACTGACAGACTGTGCTATACCCCGCCAGTCCACTAAGATCCAGCGTTGAGGCGGAGGCAGCAGTGGCCGACAGCTATATTGTACCCTGGCGCACCGCAGTGGTCAAAAGAAGCCCGTTGGACCATTGACCTGCATATCTTTTTTGACATCTTTGACGACGTATCCCCAGCCCGGCGCTGACCATCTTCGACTTGCTCAGCCGTGTACCAGACCAGACCGTGCCGCACTTTGCCACCAAATCTGACATCTCCTGTCGAGCCTCTTCGTACTGGTCGCAGCTTCGTTGCCGCGAGTTGACATCTTGAAGCCGTCATTTGAGAAAGACTTGTGGTGGAGACGACAACGGTCGTCTGTTTTCCACCAGTCATAGCCATGATGTCGACCAGCCTCCATCAGTACCCGTCGGCGTTCAGCCATCTCCCCGCGCCAAACATGGTCGACCACCAACAACAACACCATCACCATCTTGCTGCTCAGCACATGGGTCCTTCGCCGCTCGACACGCTGGCCCACACTTCACAGTACGCTGCGTTGCAATATCATCAGAATCGACATGTGCTGCCGAACGGCAAGGCGATGGTCAAGCCCCACCGGTTGCCGTACGCCAGTGGTCCAATAGCGCCGCGCAACCAGCGCGACATGCTTCACGAGCGATCTGGTCGCGGGAGTAGTACTTCTGGACCAGTACGACGCAGAATCAGTCGGGCGTGCGACCAGTGTAATCAATTGAGGACCAAATGTGACGGACGACAAAGGTGCGTAACTCTCGATGCAATAAGTGATCCCTGGCTTGACGGCAGAAGACTGACTCGAAGCAGCTGCGCGCATTGCATAGGTACGTGGAGAAGGTGTTGGAGACGGGACGGCTGGGGCTGTCTTCGGAGGTTTAGGGCTTTTGAGCGCTCGCGATCTCAGCGACGCTTAACGACCCCGGACGCCCTAGACTGTGCTAACCGCAGCCCCGCGAGTCTTGCTCACATACGAATGACATGTGCATGACACCAGGACTGACTTTTGAGCAGAATTCGGCCTGACGTGCGAATACATACGTGAACGCAAAAAGCGTGGTAAGGCGTCGAGAAAAGACCTTGCGCAACAGCAAGCTGCCGCAGCGGGCAAGGGAAGCCAGCCTTCGGAAGACTCGACGGCGGGAACTCCGCAATCACTCGACAAGACTGTCGAACCCCATCAGAACAGCAGTCCTAAGTTGCCTGAGGGCCAACGACCGCTTCCCGAGCTGCCTGGTCGCTCAGCCAGCATGGTCATGACCCGAGAGATGGAGCCCACGCCATCCTACCAAAGCAGGACCATGAGCATGAGTGCAATTGACACTATCCCTGAGAATGACGTCCATCACCAGATGAGCGACGGTATGCAGCCCATGCAGCCTATGCAACCACCACGGATACAGACACAAGGACTGGCCATGCACAACTCCATCCCGGAATACACGTCCATGGACGATTACCATCGTAACCTTACCTACCACTCGCCTCATCCGATGATGCAGAACGGCATGCATCCGGTAGTCCCCTCTCACGGCATGGAATACTCTGATAGCCCATACAGCATGATGAGTCCCCAAAGCGCACACACTCAAGTGCCCCCAAACTCTTTTCGCCCCCTTGAAGAGCCTGCCAATATGGGATACATGGGCCATTCGCCCGTTGCAGGATCTCCAGGATGGATGCTGCCTTCGCCCTCTACGACCATGTACTCAGGCGCACCGCAACCGAACCCATCTCAACAATTGAGGTATCCGGTACTTCAGCCTCTGGTGCCACATCTTGCAAACATCATGCCAGTGTCCTTGGCGTGCGACCTGCTTGAGCTGTACTTCCAGAGCTCTTCGTCGGCATTCATGCAACCGGTCTCACCCTATGTGCTCGGTTATGTCTTCCGAAAGCGATCCTTCTTGCGGTCTCACAACCCACGCATGTGTAGCCCCGCGCTCCTGGCTAGCATGCTGTGGATTGGCTGCTTGACGAGCGAGTCACCATATCTGTCATCCTCGCCATCTGCTAGGAGTCAGCTGTCGGAGAAGCTCATCAACCTCACCATTAGTCTTCTCAAGCCGCTGGTGCACCAGACACCAGGTGAGGCTGACCCAAGCCCCACCACGTTCACGAACAATGGTATAGTAAACGGTGTGACAATGGGTGGCTTTGGCATGCCAGCGCAAGACTCGGAAATCGGTCTACGTGAGTCTCCTACCGCAAATGACAGCGATTATACATGTACTAATTTGACATCTTGTAGCGGGCGCACCAGGAGGTCTTGACGACGTAGCAACATACATGCACTTAGCTATTGTCATCTCTGCAAGCGAGTACAAGGCTGCATCCCTCCGTTGGTGGAACGCTGCATGGTCACTCGCCAGGGAACTCAAGCTCGGCAAGGAAGTGCCCGTAACACCTCCACCCGAGCCAAATGACGATGATGCACAAGGCGAACTCGACATGGAGCACTTGGCTGGAGCGCATCCGCATGGCCCCAGTAGCCCAGTGGACTTCACCGAAGAGCAACGCGAGGAGCGACGACGCATCTGGTGGCTCCTGTACACTGTTGACCGGTGAGTCTCCTTCCATCCATGTCATATCATGGTTTGCAGACACTGAGTGACGCTTAGACACCTAGCTCTTTGCTACAACCGACCTCTATCATTACTAGATGTTGAATGCTCGGGCCTTTTGCAGCCTCTTGACGATAACGTATGGCAAGCTGGCGAATACTTCGTGGACTCCGCTCAATCGTTGCCAGATTCCACATTTCGCCGAAGAGGTCCTACCTTTGAGTGCACCGGGCACTCCATTTTCGGATTTTTCCTTCCTCTGATGACCATTCTTGGAGAGATCGTCGACCTCAACTACGCAAGGAACCACCCAAGGTTTGGCGCGAAGACTGACTGGGACGATCATGCATCAGAGATCAGTCAACAGCTGGTGGCATATGGACAGTCGCTGCAAGACCTCAGGAACCGCGCCATCAATGAGGCGAATGCAGAAGCTCTCGAGCCTGTACACCCCGGCACCCCATCTGTTCGATCGGCCACATCAACTATTTCAAGAGCTCAGGAGTCGTTGATGCATGCCAAGATAGTGGAAGCGTATGGCACGCATCTGATGCATACTCTGCACATCCTACTCAACGGCAAATGGGACCCCATCTCGCTGCTTGACGACAACGATCTCTGGATATCCTCGCAAAGCTTTGTCGATGCTACTGGCCACGCTGTATCGGCAGCCGAGGCACTCAACGAGATTCTCGAGCATGACCCGGATCTTAGCTTCATGCCCTTCTTCTTCGGCATCTACCTTCTCCAAGGAAGCTTCCTTCTACTCCTGATAGCCGACAAGCTACAGGGTGAGGCGGCTCCAAACATTGTCCGAGCGTGCGAAGTCATTGTGCGGGCGCATGAAGCTTGCATCGTCACTCTCAATACAGAGTATCAGGTATGTGTTTCAGATTTCTTGCGTTCTCTGGAACCCCATTTTAGCCTTTGTTTGAACGCCCCCATACTTGTTCTCCCGAGATTGGACCCTCATGCTAACAAACACCTGCAGCGAAATTTCCGGAAGGTCATGCGATCCGCTTTACAACAAGTCCGTGGTCGAGGCATGGACGAACATGTCGCACAACAGCACCGCCGCGAGATGCTCAGCCTCTACCGCTGGAGTGGTGACGGCTGTGGTCTCGCACTATGATCGCTATATCATATCATGCGCTGGAAGCTCTTTGACTTCTCGAATCTTCCTCACTTCTCCTTTCTTGCGTCACGTCTGTCCTCGGTGACATTCAGCCGCAGCGAGCTCATGTTACACGAATGCGCCAAACTTGTACGACTTCGTTTCCTTCTTCTCGACACAGGGTACTTTTCTTCTTTGGGATACACATACATCACGGTAATGGGAGATGACTTTTTCGGCATGCAATGCTCGGCGTTGGGTTGTGCAATCTGCAAGGCGTTGGTCGGTGTAACGGTTCTCACATGTACCCTTGTTGCGTGTTCATTACATACCATTACCCCCCTTAGAAAAGACTAGGCCACCGGCTTTACGGCGCGGTTCTAGCGATGTTACCTTCTAATTCAAAAGTCCCATATCCAACTGCCTTCTCCTGGCCCCAGATCCCTTTCGTATACCTACTCTCCCTATCGTTACGACCAAGGCATCTGGACACACATCCCTCCTCATTGTCTTATGCCAAGCGCTGCGGAAATCTCCGATACGCCCCAGATCTGCGTTGCATTTTCCTGTACTTTGCTGCCTCTACCCCTTGCTCTGGTCTGGACAAGTCACAAGAGAAGACGCTGTGCAATAGTGGATTTGACCCATAGGGCTTTTCGGGTCCTAGCCTCCACCTCGCCTATGCGCCTACATCGCCAAAAAGGCAATTCCCTCGAGCGAAAATCTTATGTACATGTCCAATAAGCTGATTTCATAATTTTTATTCAACGGCCATCAGCCAACAGTGGAGCAAGAGCAGCGCTTCGGCTCGATATTTGCGTGGGGCCCGCTTTATTCGAACTCCCAAGACCAACGCTCTTTTGTCGCGTATGAGGGCAGGTATCCGCCCGCCGCCAAAATTGCCGCTTTTCGTTTCATCGCCGTGCGGTACTATAGCCCGGGATCAAAGTTTCAGGTATCGGACCCCTGCCCTTTGTCTCTCCAGCGAGCATCCGCGTTGGTCCCCTTGACCTGCGGTTTGGAGTCAGTCTGTGACAGCGAAGCCAGAGCGCGATACTTGTCGCTGTTGACTAGCTGGACGCGCAACAACGACAACAACACCGCGCGTTGCTGCTTTGGATGCGGAGCGCTCTTGTCATTCGTTGGTGGAGGCAGTGACTGACATGTGCAAGGTACGTGCACATTGCGTGCTGACCGTCCGTGCCTCAATGATAGCTGGCCGCTGATAATGAGGGGGAACTATTGATGTGCTGGTCTTAGCGATGCGCGGATGGATCTCCAGGGTTCCGTTTACCTGCTTGGGACTTGAGAATCGCGATGACCTGGTCACCGTGCCTCGTCACTTTATAATTTCGATGAGCTCACAGATATGACACAGCAGAGGATGACCAGGCAGTGATCCTCGAGCGCTCCTGGATCGCTCAACCAGGAATTCATCTCAGTGAGCTCTTTCAATGCTGGCATGCAATGTACATGGTAAGTACCGATGCACGTCGGCACTTTGAAATCTGTTACACGGTCTCCCTCTCGTTACCAAACATTGCGCAATCACCCCTATGTTGTGTCGATACCTAGAGCCCTACAAGACAGCATCCCGGTCTTCTCCATACCTGGCCCTGGACCATATGACCGAATCTCAAATAGTAACAGTGACTTCCGGTTCCAGGGTCCCCATGGTTCGCTCAACACCAGAATCTGCCCATCTTCGTCGTGCAGGTCTCAGACCATAGCAAAACGATGGTGTCGATGGACCAGGATCCGACATGCTAAGGGCTAGGCCTGTATGTAGAATTCTCCGCGAGTGGTGAGTTCGGTCCAGATCCAGCAGCATCGCGAAGCGAGCTCCTAATTGAACCTATGACAGCGGCAGGCCTGTCAGGAGAGCGGCAACAGCCAGCACAAGTAGCACACTGATGCATCTGCACATGCAAAACGCTTAGCTATGCCATGTGCGCCAGAACTGTTGAGACCTCTGCACTCGCTACTATGCGCAAGCTCGATGCTGGGACCCTGCCTTGCGCGTCTACGACCAGATGCTGCCAAACCCATGCGGAATGACCACAGTCCGCTCACGGACTACAAGCAAGATCTCCAAGGCATTTAGGCTATCTCTTCCTGTGCTTGTTCAGATCTTGTGAAGCCTGCCCTTGCCCCCTTGGACTTGGGCTGGTCCATACCACCTTCAAGTCCATGAAATGGACAACGAATGTCCTTGTTATTTCGTCGGATCGCTCGAGCCGGTCAATGTCATGGCTGCGAGCTCAGGTCCAATTTCGACATGGAAGGCTCTACCAGACTTCTAGTTGGGTGTAAATTTCGGTGACCTCGTGGGCCGTGGCCCTTGCCGTGGTTCGCATGGGCAACCGTATGCGGGACGATCCTGAGGGGCCCCGCAAGTGCTGTCCGCAGCACTCAACCCATCTTAGCACGGTGACTATTATTCCGTGAGGAGCACTTCCCTTTGTTGTTTGTGGTGACAACGAAGCGCATATGCGTGGTACGCCCCAACATCGTCACCAGCATCATACCATCGCAGCGCCGGAGTGTCCTCCCTACTCTCCGTCGCGAGAAGCAGGGTCGGTAAGCGGACAAGGGCGACCCAGGTTGAGCACGCATTTTCGTTGTAACACAACATGAGCTGGCGGTAGTGATTTACTTGGGCTACTCATTGGGCTAGCTCTACCACTCAGCAGGCCTGAAGTGTGTATCTGTGACCGCCGCCACATCCTCAACAAGGCTTCTCCACATTCAAGGTCGTCCTCGGATCCTCGACATATTGCAAGCTCATTTCATTTAGATGAAAGCCACGACATGTACCTGGGTGAGGTAGATTGTCCCCACAGAGGTTCTTTGCACCACTACCGGACATGACACAACATGAACGCGTGCGGAGAATACCAGTGCGGATGGCAATCTTGCAGCATGCATTACGGGTTTCTGGGAGGCTCCTGCCGCTACATGATGTTCAGATATTGCACTGCCTTGAGCGAAAAAGCTCACTGGCTGACGGTGTTCGAGTAGCCAGCCACAGTCTGGAATGGCGGCAGACTGTCGCTGTAAGACTGAGAGGGTGTCCTCGACTCAAGATCGCGCACTGGTACGCCATGTGGCCTTCTAGAACCCTGTTTAATTGTGATCGGAACTAAAAAAGCCACACGAAATCACAACGCCGTCGTTGTGCCGTTGCTGCACTGCACCTGGCAGTCACTCGCGATGTCGGTCCTTCTAAAGTGGTGGCGTATTAGGAGCTCCTCGGTCTTCGAGATGAGACCTACGGCTTGCCTTACGGCCTGCATACAACGTGCGGAGTTCGCGCTCCGAGTTGGTGGGAGCAAGGCTCTCCTGCGTGAGCTGGCTGAAAAGCGTGTCGAGTGATAGCTGTGGCTATCTGCGGTCCTCCGCAACGTGCAATGTGTAGTTAGCGACAACCGACGCCATCTCTGGCCAACTATAGCTCGAAGCGAACTATAGGATCTGCATCCTGAGAATGTGGGGAACGTGGTTTCTAGGATTAAATGGTGTCCGCACATGGGTCGGTTGCTGTACGAAGTAAGTATTCGCAAGTACCCAGCCAACGGCTGCACTTCCGCACGTCATTCGTCGTATCCGAGCTTGCCAGCAGATCGACAATGACTTTCAAGGCAAAGCCAAGTCTCCTTTTTGACTGAAGCGTACAGTGCGCTGACCTTTTCGGGTTGATCGTGCGGATTAGCCTAAAGGGCCGCGGAGCGAGCCCTGATGGTCTTGAGGGGCGTCAGCCACATGGTCATAATAGACCGTGATATAGGTACTTTGCTCAGCTAGATGCGTCAGGGCGAGCAGAACAGATTTCAATCAGATGCTGGCGTGACGTTGGGGTGAGCGAGACCGGTGGCCACGGTGGCTGTCGTTAACGGACGAAGGCGCAAATTCCTCCTTAAGGCTGGAGGGCCGTCCCGTTGGGTGAGGCTGCTTACTCTGCGCTACAAAACATGCCCACTGTGGAGCACCGACTGCTGAGTAAACGGTTGGTAAACGATGTCGCCGGCCATCTCCAGCTGCTCAGTCCACACACTTTGACAGTGGGACGTAGCTGCGTATCGTCTAAACCTGCTTGGTGTGGGCGGATTCGGCTGAGCCTTAGATCTGGAACCGTTGGTCTCGTCATGAGAGGACAGAGCGTTGGCGGCGCAGTGGGAGCGCTAAGGTGTCATCGACATGGGCAAGCCGTTCATGAGGCGCTTGAGAAATCGCACGGTCGCTGCTTCCGCTTTGGCCGGCCAGCTTTCCGAGACATGCTGACAAGGGATGAAGATGCGATCCGTAACTCGAGAGCAGTTCGGTTGCTTGCGGACCAGGCCATGTAGTCCTTGAGGACAGGGGCAGGCACTGCGGTAATTCGCACGACACGCAATTGCGTTTTTGAAGCTACAGGGTGGCTGCAGTAGATACGACCAGGTACGTTAAGAGATGTAACTATACATCCCTGCCTGCATGCTCGAGTCCTCCTCTACCCGACTTTCGAACTGCAGGCCGCGGTCGCTAAGGTAGTGTGAGCGCCAGTTGCTAGGGTTGGTATGTCAACGTGAGCAGCGATATGTGACCAGTGAGAGTGTAGGGAACCCATAATTGAGGTGGTTAATCCTCTTGGGTTGAACCGGGGTCTTCGGAGGCATTGTCCATATCAAGATGATACCCCGTGGGACACGCTACGATACTTTGAGCAAGCGCTATGCCGAAATTGGGTGATCAAATCTGGATGGCATGTTAACCTCAAACGTCACTCTCGAGTGCCAATGGAGTCAATGGGCGTTCATCGCGGAACTCGTAGTAGCCCACTACTCACATGTACTATTCCAAGCTTCAACTGTGGCATAATGGCTGCGTCACGTCGCAACAGCGTGCCTAAATGCGCTGTCTTTGCTCTCGACGAATTCACCCCTCGCTGATAGGTCGACGCTGATGATATTATCAATAATGCATCGCAGTTCTCCTCACCTGATATCCCTGGTCATACCTCAGAACAAGTGGTCTCTGGCCTCGGCCACGAGTGCCAAGTTCTGTTGAGGTGTGGATCCCTATAGTCGGCAGAGCATTATGATAACAGTGTTGTACTGCCGATACTGTCGAAACGTACGGTATTGCACACTGCCAAGAAAGCAAACGCTTTCACTTTGGTACGAGTCATGCGGATCATTTCCAAGCCGACCGCACTCTACGAGATATTGTCGCCACGTGGATAGCCTCCAGGAGTACCATAAGAGAACTGCATTATGGGTACAGGATACAGGACTCACGGCCCTTTAGCCGCCGTCACTAGGAGCTTCGAGAAGCTTTCCATATCGATGGCCTCGACCATAGAAACCTTCCTGTCGCAAGCTGCTAAGCATGAGCTATGAGCCTTGATTCTGAGCTTGTATTGTGGGCCACTACCGCATTGTTCGAGGATGGATGTTCCTGGTTGCTTCTCAAATGAGGTTATGCTCAGAGCCCTTGATAGGATCTGGCAGCGTTGAAGCGAGCCTACGGCACAGGAAGCGGCAAGGCAACTCTTGACGCAGCAGCCTTCGTGGAGGAATGTATCGGTCGATCACTAGCATGCAGCACCAGTGTCATAGCTTACCTAGTAGGAGATGTAAATGTGAAGACACTATCTCGCAAGACCCAATCAAGCCAAGAGCCGTCATCTAATTTGTGACATTAAAGGAGCCTCTGGCCAAACGTGGAACGAGTCTGGCCGCAAAAGCAGTTCAAGCATGGGACCATGTCGACTAGTCGAGGTACCAGCAGGGCTGTATGCAGAGCATACGACTCTCAGGCTTTACGTCGGCACGACCAGGTTCAAGATCCGGGGGATCTGCAAGCAGGCTGCACGGGCCCATGGAGTGCTATCTCTGCATCCGGGGAACAGTATGAAGAGTATAGGGCTTCTCCGCATTTTGTATGCCTTAGCTGCAGCTACGTGCAGCGCGCATGCAACGCTCGGGTCGGAATCTAGACAAGAGCCATTGTTGTTCAGTCGCATCTAAGAAGCCAGCGTACATCCATTAGTACCTCACCTATAGGTCTATATGTGAGCTGGCGAGCTATAACACTATGAAAAACTGCTGTTAATCCCGATGAGGTTTCCACTAAGACGGAGACAAAGTGTTTAGTTGATGTTTCTCCTACTGGTTGAGTAGCGCCTGCAGAATTTCGAGGTCACACGGGAATACATGCGAGGGTACGTTGGCTGCGATCAATTGGCCGAACGTTCATACATACATGGTGGAAACACTGGTGAGAATACTCCATGTGTGTCGAAGAGGAATCTTCTTACTTCGTCTCATGATGGTGTGGCATCCCACTGTAGTATTTTCCAAAGACTCCTCACGTCAGTCTATTGTGTAACACGCCGGATGAGGACACATCATGAGGTTCTCTGGCTTTGCGATTGACGTGTCAATAGGCCCGAAGTCGCAGACCAGGTTGTTGTGGTACTCGATGCAGCTCAAATGGTCGATCTTCATCCTTGATCTCGTTTCAGCCGACAGTAGCTAAGGATGAAAGTCAATAACAGCGTCAAAGGGAAAATTGAAACCAATACTATGCATCTCTCAGACAATTTGGACGAACTCGAATAGTAGGTTGCGTTAGTCGGTTTCTCCTCTTCTTGTTCGAGACGTTGTCACACCAATCCGGCGTTTCACTCGGCAGATACCCAGCATCAGGTTCCCCTTTTGTCAAAAATGTGTTCATGGTGACGTCCTTAGGGCGGTGTAAGCCTTGAGTATAGCCGTTTCGACTGCCTGGGTAATCATATTGGACTGACCCTGAAGTCAGAGGAGGAGACAGGTGGCGGTTTGCGGGGCAACCACTGCATGCATGCGCTCAAAGCAACGTCCCATCTCTTGAGCAAGGTAGGCCCTTTCGCGACGCACGATATTTACAGACCGGCTTATGAATCACCTTCTTCTTCTTATCTCCAAGTGCGTTCATTGCGGGTATTCTCATTCGCAGCAGGGGGGCTCATGTATTCTCGACGCTCTTCATCATGTCTCAGTGGTGCGTCCTCTTCGCTCTATGCTTGCCTCCGCAAAGTTGCTTGAGGAATTCTCGAGATCCTGAGTATATGCCCTCGAATTTATGTTGGTAGCGCTACACTCGTCCTCTTGTCATTGGTACGTTTATGCTGCGTTATTTGTTGTTCAAACCACACAAGCTCTGAGAAACGAGGACACCCCCTAAAGGTTGTTCGTACTGGGTGTGGAGTGCTCAAAGCCGCACTTTCGGGCCGTGAACAGGTGATACGTATGATTCGATAGTCGTGGCGGTCGTCTGTCCGTTATTCTTGTGAAGTGTACTTACGTCGTCGTTGAAGAGCTTGGACCAATTCTGAGCAATGACGTCCACCCGTGGACCTGTTTCTCGGTCGCGAAATACCAAACATTCTACAAGGTATCACGACATCGACACGACAACCCAAGGTCACATCACTCTTCTCTTCTGTGGGTGTCTTGTAGTGTGTGGCATCTGCGCTAGCGCAGATGTCCCACCGTCCCTGCTTTCGAGTGTACTGCCGTGCTCACGTTCGATGTGGACGTCCCGGAACAGCACGTCTACTGTCAGTAGGCGCGCGAAAATCCTGGCCAACATCACATTAGAGTCCAGATGGCGGTATCCTGTACTCGAGCGTATGGTCCGGACTTTTCTCCACACGACATTCCGGCCGAAGATTCACGATCCCCACACCATATTGAAATATGTGTTCCAGATCCCAGGGTTCAGGTCAAATCTTCCGTCTCTTTCTGTCTTTCGCCCGTATTTTCCTCCAGTCCTAATCGATTTCCTACTTGACCATCTCACTTCAGTCCGTCCCCACTCCGGTGCTGTTCGTCGCTGCAGGCCATTCTCGCTTTGGAAGTCTCATTTTACGTATCGGCCGCCACATTCCTATTTCTCCGTCTCTCGTTCTCCACTAATGTGCCGCCAAGTCGAGAAGATGCATTTTCCAACGCAGGTGTTACGGGGGCAACCCTAGATATGTCTTGCATCCCGTCCTTTCATGTGCCAGCGAAACCTCGGCATCTTCCCCCACGAAATAAAGCCACACACACGGGGGCGGTTCATTTCCCCACCAATCACAGCCCAGCATTCCAACCACATCTAATGCCCTATCCTACTTCAAGCCATGCGCAGCTTTTTATAGCACGGATTTGGATGATGACTTTCTGGAAACGGTTTGGAAGTTCATATTACCCTGCGTGGCGGCGTCTGTAAGGTACGAGCCGCGATAATCACTCAGTCAGCGCTGCCGTGCGGTCTGGCTAGACGGCGACGCCATCCGTCAGATCTTCCTAGATGCTTGGAGCGGGCCGAGACGAGTGGAGTACTTGCATACTGCACAGACAGAGGATGGGAGGATTGCGGATGACGGGCGAGACCGCTGGATGAAAGGGAGATCTACGCGATGCTGCAGAGACGGTTGGCTTGGACGCTTATCCTCGGTGCCTCAAGCGAAAGCGTCAGCAGTAGTCGTGTCCTCGGGACAAGAACAGTATGGACTCGGGGGACGTGAATGTCATGCTTGCATGCGATGTCATCATGGAGGTCATTGAATCAATGAACAAGCAGATACGAACATTCGATATATTGCTCTGAAAGGATACACCTTGAATACAAGATGAGTTGGAGCTTACGAGTTGCATGATACCGAGGCTGTATTCAATAGCCAACGGCCCGTTTAAAACGGCGCTTCTAAAGGGAGAATCGCAAGAGCCGCGTTATTCCTATGTCGAGATCCAGACCTTGCACTATCGATACTCCACTCTGTGAACGTGCAAATACGCCACAAGAGAAGCTCACACTATCTCTTTATGACTTCCAACATGAGGACCATCTTGCCGGATCCCTCGCCTCTTGCAACTCAATTAACACTACCAGTCTCGGACTCTCATCTCCCAAGTGCATCGAATGAAAGACGCAGTCTCTTTCTATTCACGCCGAAAGCACTCACGACCACGTGATTACATCTCATCACTTGCATGGATCATCTCTCAGACTCTCCACATCTGGCAAATTTTGCAACTACCCTAAACTCCACAGCATGTGTCCAAACAAAAATCCCAAGAAGAACGTAGACCAAGTCATATCATACCTCAAATACTCTTCCAACTCTCTCGATCTGCGTGACAAGCTGATATCATCGCTGTCGTGCTCCTGTAATCCTCACATACACGTAACGCCGAAAACACCCCACCATCCAATGACATCACGAGCAGGGAGCGCACATGCATTGGTAATTATGTTCCGAGAGCTGACGATAGTATAAGTACGCACATAACATTGTGCAGAGTAGGTACATCGTCTCCGCCAGAGTAAGCATCTCAGATATGCCTCCGCGCCATATCGTGTCGAACGCCGCGATACCCAAAGGCTCATCTTGCCTACCTATCGCGTCATTGGGGTATATATGCGAAGATGAAAAAAAGACCTTTTAAACGCCAAATATGCTGATGCTGCGGAGATATTTCTTCACCTCGAAGTCGGGCCATCGACTTGCGTTACAGCGATAGGTTGATGCCGAATGTTGCTATCGATGTGCTTCTCGTCGCGACAAAGAACACCTCTCCTTCTTTTTCCATTGCCTCAGACCGACGTGATCAGGGCCTCTAGTCCGAATCATCGTCAAGGTCCGGAGTTCGCGAACTTCGCTTCTTGTTCTTCGAGCTTGAAGGGCGGCCGCGAGCCCTCTTTGGCGTGCCGCCCATGCTCACATTTGTCTTCCTCTTCCTGCCACGTCCGCTCGTTGGGAAGGGCGCGGTACCGTCCTCTTCGGTAGGGGTCTCGTAGCCAGCACCCAGAGTGTTGTCTTCGCCATCCTCACCAACCTCTGCTTCGCGATCGACGTCCAGTATGTCTGCAAAGTTGTAGCACGCCTTGAACATCGATTCGCGGCTGTCCAGAGCACCCATGATTGATGCAAGACTCTCCCACAGCTCTTTGCCAGACACCAAATTGTTTCGGGTCGTGGGTTTCGCATACTCCTTCAGGGGGATAGGGCCTTTCACCTTTTGCTGCCCATAGCATCGACGCACAAAGCCTCGTGTTTCCCATATCATCTTGAGGATCATGCAGGCAGCAGTAATGTGGCGGAGGCGCGCATCTTCAATGCTCGAATGTGCAGGTTGAGACAGTGAAACAGGTGCTTCGGGGCCGTCCGCATTCTCCACGGGGTGAAGAAATTCGCTATGATGGGTCTCCTGCTGCAGAATCGTCGCACTCCTTGGCATTTCTGACTCGATAGCCAAAGCTACGATTGGACCGGTGGTCTTCAGCACAATGGCCTCAAGAGCATTCAGACACAGAGCAACTTCTTCAAGAAGAGAGAAGTCCAACAACGCCAGATTTTCGAGGCAGAACCGAGCAAACAGTACCGGCTTAGGCACATCGCCTGCAGTGTCGAGCTTGGCGAAATTGAAGTCTATCGTCTTGCACATATTGGTGACGAACTTTTTGAACGTTGCCTTTTTGCCAGTTTTCAAAGCTTCAAACAGCCCAGCAAGCTTTGCGCTCTGACCACCGTTGCGCATTCCGTGTGTATCACCGAAGACATTGGACTGGTAGTCGAAGGCGAGGCGTACAGCTTGCATGTACTCTTTCTCGAGGTACGACTCTTGCTTCTCATGGATACGCTTATGCTCTGTGATGGCAATCTGCTGGATCACCGGGTCAGGAGAAGTACCCAGAGCGACGAGAGCGGCGCCACACTCTTTCGGATGAACGAGCCCCTGCCGACTGACACTGGCAATGATTCGTGTGGCCGAAACAGCAAGCTCATCGTTGCGCTGCAACGCGCTGTCGACGAAACTCTGCAAGAACTTCTGGGCGATATGAAGAGTCGCACTGTCATTCTCGTTGGCGACGAACGACGTTTCCAGCCGTGCGTTTCCCGTCGCCGCGCCCTTGCCAACTGCGATTTCTGCACCGGATTCAGATCGTCGCTCGGCGAAGGTGAAGTACTCTAGGAAAGCGTTTAGAGCAACGCGTCTCAGCTGGTCGTTATCAGTGTTGATGAAAACGAGCTTGTAGATGGTCTCGATCTCATTCCGCATGAAAAGATGCGGCGACCTTTGACAAATGCCACCCACACTCCGCAAAGCCTGTACCCGTATGCTCATGTCCCAGCTTTGCGCGACGAAAGCTCGAACAGTCTCTAGCAATAAAAGGGACGGTGCCAAATCCACTTTCGAGTAGAATTCAAACTGTGGGGCGGACTTTGGCTGCCTAGCAACGTGGTTGCTCACTTGCAGCTTCAGTCTACCGCGAAAATCCTGTGCGTATTCATCAAAATGGCAGACTTGGCCCAGGACGCCGAGTAGGATCAGCCACGTCTGGATTTTGGCTTGCTCCTGTGTGGCTTCTTGTTGCGTGCATGACTTGAAGGGACGCAGCTGACACATGATCGAAGTGATGGTGGCACACAGCTTTGTTACACCTTGATCCGTCATCGGACTGACTGTCCATAAGCAATGAGCCACATCCATCAGAGTATCGAAGCTGCGGTCTACAGCCTTCGCCCAAGTCGCTAGTTTCGGAATATGCTTCAGCAAGCTCGCACGTATCTCCTCAGCGAAAGTGGGCTGCAAAGTACCAAGAGTCGGAAAGACGTATCGGAAAACGACGACTGTTGGCTGCAGCAGGGGCAGGTCGTCGACGCTTGTAATCGATTTGATATACAACTTGAGGTCCTGCATTTGTTCGACTGTGAACAAGGTGGGCCTAACTTTCGCAAACATGCTAAGCGCTGTCATGACGTGTGCTTGCGATGGTGCTTGTGCAGTTGTATCCTGAGGGCTTATTATTTCATCGATCATATCGACGATGAGGTGCGTGCAGACGCCGGTATGCGTGTCTTCAGCCTTTGCGTCTTGCGATAAGATATAGCTGAAGAACTTCTCGAGTGCTTCCATAGACGATGGAATCCTGTAGATCTCCTGGATCGTTTCGATGATCAGCCTCGACCGCTCAGCACGGTCTACTTTGATGTGACTGTCGTCCGACCTCGAGCTAGGTTTGGAAGACGATAACAGCATTTCCTCCAGCACGTTTCGTGCCAAGTCTGAGATTGTTTTCTCCTCATCCTGAGAGGCTGGTAGCAGGTTAACAATGATGAGCCGCTTTTGTTCCACTGAGGCTGACCCATTATAGATGTCCTTCAAGATTTTGATGGCCTTCTTCTTCGGGCCGTTCGAGGGATCGTGCGCCAATCGGAGGATGTGATTAAAGAAGTGTGGGAGCAGTGAGCGCTGATATTCGAGACAAGTCTGGACCAGAGAAAGCGTTGCCTCACGGACCATGGGTGAGGCATCATGAAAACATTCAAGCATTTTTCCAATGTGACCTTGAGTAACCACCTTTGCGTCCTTTTGAACGAGCTCTCTCAAGCCATCCATGCCTCGTGCCCGAAGCTTCGACGAGCTCTTGTCTCGTACTCTCTCGAGCATCTTGTTCACGATGTATGGCATGTGTCTACAGAGTTGGTTCTGCAAAGTGACAATGCCGGCAGCTAGCTGGCTCTGCACCACGGAGACTGGCGGAAATTGGCTACAGAACGATTAGTGGCAAGTAGACATACTATGGTTTGATTGCTTACAATTTCTGAGACAGCCATGCGGGATCTTCAATCATCGCGTCCAGGTGTCGTCGGACATCATGAATCGGACGTGGATATGAATCGGTGTCCTCAGCATGTGGGGGAAAGGCTCGGTTCAGCGCAGCAAACCAGGCCGTGATATGACAGCCGCTCACTGAGCGAAGACGCGTGTCGTCGCGGCTTGACTGGAGCTCCAGATAATCTGGCAAAGACTCAACGACCATCCTGTGCGGACCATCGAATGTGAGTACATCAACGTCATTGACCCTCTCTTTGATGTCGTCAGCCATTGCCTCCTCAATGAGTTGGCCTAGCTTGGAAGATATGTCAGATTGGGTCACATCGAGTTCTTCGCGCTTCAGTTTCTTCAGTCGTTGCTTGAGATCGAGAATGCCACACCCTATCCGTGCGAGTGCCGAAAGGGCCATGTCCTTATCAACAACCGTCTGTTTCGCTGCTGAATCATCTCGAAGTATAAACTCCATGCGGATGGTCAACTGTTGTAGGAGCATATCAGCAGCTGGCCACTCGGGTGATCCAAGAATGTTGCAAAAATCCTCTACGAACAAGTCGAGAAGGTTCCTGAACGGCTTGTCGCCCGTCTTTGAAACGTTTGATGCTCTATCGACGAGCGATGTTGCAATGACTTGAGCAATTCGCTGGGCCTTCTTGAACAAGTCATCCGCCAGCTGACTAGGTCTTCCATTGCGCTTATTTTGTCTCCGAGACGCCATACCTGCCTCAAAGTCGCTTTCCTCGTCTTCGGATGCTGCATCGGCATGTGTGTTATTCAACTTGGACGGGGCTTCTTTGTTCGTTGCAGCGACTTGGACGAAACGCATGAACAAGGCGGATATCGTCATGATCGAGGGCCCACGAGCGGATTTGAACTGCCGTGCACTAGCCTTCTTGTCAGGTAACTTCTCTAGATTGCTCAAAATGCCGTTCAAGATGGAGTTCTGTTGTTCGCTATGCTGAGCGAAGATCTCAGCAAGGACATCAACAGCCTTTTGCCGGAAGAGTTCGAACTTTTGTATCGTGAAGATCGAGTCTTTTTCCGAGTCGCTATTCTGCTCCATGACCAGGTCCTGGGCCAGGTATTCAAGACTGTTGACTGCTCTTTCCGATAGCTTATATTTGCCGATCAAGGAAGCGAAGCGGGCCAGGACGCTTCCACAAAGGCGAAGAATGGTTTGCAGCTCTTTCCTCAAGCCAGAGGCGATGTTGAACATATCTTCTGCAGACCTGCGAGCTTGGAGGACGGGAACGATGCACGCATCTTTGACAAACTTGATAAGATCTATGGTCATGTCGATGACCTCTTCGCGCCGCAGATGGTGATCGTCGCGGCCTTCGATCATAGTGTCCAGCACCATCCTAGACGCCTTCAGCGCGACCCTTGCTGCCTCAATACTGTCCGACCACTCGGAGGCCTCAGCTTCTGACGAGAACGAAGCATTCTTGGTAGCCGTCATAATCGTGGGCTGCAGAAGTGACTGGGTATCCACGATCACTTTCACTGGAAGAGCAGAGAAACGACCCAAGTTGGCGAGACTGGTCATCTTGTCGGATATAGTGTCCATTGTTTTTGACTTTAGAACAGTGAAGTCACCATCATGGGTGGAGATGGCCATGAAGTGATCTGAACCTTCGAGCTCGTCCTTGTCTTCCAAAAGTGTGTTGATGAAGAAGCGAAAGTCTTGGATCTTGCGATCGGCAATCTCGCGCTCTTGTGGCTTCAAGCTGGTAGCAGCGCCGCTAAACCCTTGCTCTTCCGTCTTGCCCTGGGACAAGCCCTGAACGTTAATTGTGTCGTACTGTGTGTATTCCTCTCGTCGTCCACTGATAGGCTTTGGCTTGACTTGCAGAATGGGACTTGGACGTGTAGGCGTGCTGCTGGGTACGGAGGAAAGTGCGCTTGACGGGTAGGGCACGTGGTCGTTTTGTGCATGTGCAGTGCCATTGGGAGTTTCACGGCGAGACTGTGATGCTGAGTGTGCTTGTACGGGGGGCGCTTGCTGCTTTGCGGGCGTCGCGAGTTGGCGTGCTTCCGGTTGCGTGGCTTCGTGGGCTGGCTTTGTTAGGTTGGCAGCCGACAAGGCGGACAAAGACGTACCAGTGAAGCTCACGTCAGTGCGCCGCAGCAACAGGCTCGCGAAGGGACTGAGTGCAGGTACATGGTTTGGCGTGGTCCCGTTTGGGTCCTTTGCAGGATAATCCGGTGGAGGGGTCTCGAGTTGAGGCATTGGCTTGAAGTTGCTGCAACGGGTTAGCCATCGCTTTGACTTTGTGCACGAGAAGACTCACTATTGCGGCAGCTTCTTACTATCCAAGAGACTCTGAAGTTGAGCAAGGGTGTCACTGAGGTGCTGCGTAGTGGTTCGCCCCTCAATCTCGCTGTTAAGGATGCCCACAGCTCGCTGCGCAGCGCCTTGTTGGTCCGCGGTCAAGGTTGACGGTGGCATTGGAGGTTCGGCGGCGGGAAAGGGAATGATGTCTGACTTTGTCAGTTTCTGCCGTTTGCTTGGTGAGAGCATGGCACTGCCTCAAGGTAAAGGCAGCCCACTGACCTGATGGGAAGGGAATGATAGAGGTGAAGGGCGAGTACATGGCAGCCTCATCCACCGTGGGCGGTGGGCGGAACGCAAGACCAGCTCCATTGGCATTATGCCAGTCACTCATATCGTGACCCGACATGGCGTCGACAGGATGATACGGCGCAGCGGGGAAGTTTGCGAGGGCGGGAGTAGGTGGGTATGAAGGAGACCCGATCCTAGTGGAGGGTGAGCGATGGCTATGGAGGCAGAGGTTGGCGCATCGTTGCAGCTAACAGCATGCGACTCCTGCTAGTAAAGCACTGAATCGATGGCTGTCACTTCGCGTGAGATGTGTGAAATGCGATCGTTGCGCTGCACACATTCATGATCGCACGCGATGGCAGGCGCGTCCTCACCGCCTGCCTTTTGCGTCTAGCGCTGCAGGTGCGGAAGTGCTGCAGTGCTCCCCGCAAAGTTGCCGGACTTTTTTCTCCCAGTCGCATTTGACTTGGACAATTCGACACGGCACGACACCACCAGACCATTCACCATGTCAGCGATCGGCTCCCTCATCTTCTGCACCGACTGCGGCAACCTGCTTGACGGGAGTGCAGGCAAGAAAAATGTCATACTAACATGCGCCATCTGTGGTGCTACATGCAAAGGTGCGCTTGTTGTCAGTCCATGCTTGCGAACAGCATTTAACACCAGCGTCATGCAGATACCTCTTCCAAGACTGTAGTCACGCAGTCCAAGCCCACAGCATTCCCGTCGGCATTACGCGCGAAACGCTCCGAAGTGCAGACCATCAACGACGACGATGTCCAAACCAGCGTTGTCATCCAGCACCCCTGCGAGAAGTGCGGCCGCCCAGAGGTCCGCTATTACACTCAGCAACTGCGAAGTGCAGATGAAGGCACTACTGTCTTTTACGAGTGCGAGTGCGGTCACAAGTACGTCGACGTGCGCGTATGTACAAGCATGCTCCTACTAACATTGTGCAGGTGGAACACCAACAATTGAAATGAAGTCTTATTGTTTTTGGCCCTCTATTCTCGAAGTAGTGTGTTGTACATGGAAACGAACCTGCGCAGCTCATGCCGCAATAGCCTGCGCCTGAGGCACAATAGCGTACTCCACCTCGCCGTTCTTTTCAAACTCGGCCATGTCCAGCGCCACAATCACGCTGTCCCGCACCACTTGCTCGGGATCATTCAAGAACTTCTTCAAAGTGTCCTCTACGCCCTCTTCGTCGCCCAGACTGCCCAATGCCTCTGCAGCTTCGTGTCGGACCATGCTCGCCTCTTGTGTGTTGCTCAGTGCTTCGGTCAAGCTAGGGATGGATGCCGGGTGTGATAGCTGTCCGAACACGAATGCAATCTCGTGGCGGAAGAGCGCAGACGGATCGCTGAAGCCTCGAGCCAGCGCATGTACGGCTGGGACGGCAGTTGGCAGATCTGGAGGAGAAGAGAGGTCGCGAAGCGCAAACATGGCGCGGTAGCGTTGGAAGAGCGGTAGCGAAGTGTCGAGAAGTGTCTTTTCAAGCTCTGGTATGGACGGTGTCTCGGTGCTTTGTGGAAGTGGCGGCGCAGGGTCGACAGATGTGAAATCACTGGACTTGTTAGCCAATTTGGTCTTCGGTCCTGGTAGTAATTTAACATACCTCTTCTTCAGCTTCTCAGTGCTCTTTTGCAGGCCATGCTCCCACTCGATCCGGTCCACAGCAATATCGCACGTCTCCCTGACCACCTCTTCCTCTTTCTGATCATCCCTCATTTGCTTCAGCAGATCCAAGCTGCCCTTGTCTGCCAGCGCGCCCAGTGCTTCGGCGGCTTCGTGTCTGCACATGGAATCCTCCTCTCTGTCTTCTAGCACACCGCGCAGGGGCGCAATGGCCGCATCATGACCGGACTGGCCTAGGCAGTACGCCAGTTCATGCTTGAGTAGGGCGGAGGGCGAGCTGAATCCCGCAGCGATAGCCTCGATCGCAGGGACAGTCTGCGCGCTCGGTGGCTGCAGAGAGGCAACGTGCTTGAGCGAGAAAAGTGCGCGGAACCGGCGGGCGAGGGGTTCGGCTTCAGAGGTGAGGATTTTGCGCAGGGACGCGATCTGGGTATCTTGCTCAGAAACAGTCATGTTGGCGAAATATTTGCTGCAAGTGGGATGTTCACAGACAATCTGCAGCATGGACATGGGCGATCCAAAACTTTCTGGTGGCATGTGGGGGTTATCTAATCTGATCAGATCTTCTGAGTCACGCTAAGCCTTGAATCTCACCGCTCACGGGACTGCGCGTGCGCCTAAGTGCCAGCCACTGCATGTGCCAGTTCCAGCCACCTGCACCTAACGCTCAGGGTCCAGCGTCGAGTCAACAATGGTCTCTCGTCCCCATCGCCTTTGACCGTCACCTGCTCTACATCGCGACAAAGGAACAAAGGTGACCGAGGGCTCTCTTGAAAGGGCCGGTTACGCCACGTTCACCCTCACGTTCACCGCCTGGACCCACTTTTCCTCGACTGCTTCACGACGCGATCCTTTGCGCTACATCGACAGATTCTCACCACTTCACCCGCACCCTCGATTACAGCACTCGGCGCAATTACAACCATGGCGCTTTTTAGGGACAGGTTACAGTCCATCTGGAGCTATGTCAGTCCACGCAAGACTGTCGAACGCCGGGACAAAGAGTTCAAGATCCCCGCAATACCAGTGAAGTCCACACCCTTGAAACGACGCGTCGAGACGCCCGAATCACGAGAGATGAGCCCCGAATCGCGCATTAAGAGCTGGAAAGTGAGGACTCCGAGTCCACAAAGCGACCTGGACGGAGATCTGGACATGGACCAAACGCTCCTTCCCCCTTCGCCGCCTACCTCGGCCAAACTCCTAGAAGACTTTGAGGGCGACACACTAGTAGCTTCACCGAGTGTACACGCGTCAGATAAGGCTGGCACATCAGCAGAAGAGTGGAACGCCAATGAAGACACGATCGCCGTGGACGATGGCAACTTCATGGGTACGACGATCGATGTTGGCGCAGAGAAGCAGCGGAGGGAACAGCAAGGTCGTCAGCTTCGCGAAGCCGGCTGGTCGGCCGACTCTGTATTCCTATTCCAGAAGCTTGGTCTGCGCGGCATGGAACCTCTCCTACCAATGGACTGGGTAAACGACCTGGACACATTACCCGAAGATCTCTTCACCTGGAGAAAGGACAGGGCCTTCTTGAGTCCAGCCCATGGAAGCGAATATCGTGGTAAGTGCAAGAATATGTTTGTCTACACGGCCAAGACTGATCAATATTAGCACAACAAGCCCTCTCAGCCCTGTTCGACTTGGGAGGTCGCGCGCGCGATGCCAATTTGACCAAAGCGCCCAAGCGTAAGCCTGAATATCACATCAAGCGCGCTGTCCAGCAATATACCTCCTGGGCTATGAAGGACGGTGCTGTTGATCATCTCTGGGCTACTCTCCCACTCTTCAAGGTCGTGACTTGGCCCAAGCATGTTCACGCCGCCGAGGGAGAGCGAGAGATGTCCGCGAAGCTTGGCAATCTCTACAACGATTGGTACGATGCCCTGGGGATCCAAGCGGCTGAAGATCGCATGGAAAAAGTTATACCCGAAGTGCCTACCCTTTACGGCGTCACCGCATCCCACACCATCATGGCCTTTGTCAGCTATGGGCCGCCTTCAGCAGAGAAACAGCCCCCTCAACTTCGCCTGATCGCCATGTTTGACTTTGGCAAAGAAGGCTACGAGGTCTGGCATGCACTTGCGATTGCCATCTTCGTCACGCATTGCCGCAACAGAATGATGCAGCTCAAGGAGATTTTGCCCAACCGAAAGCCTTTGGTCAAAGAAGATCCGGATCTTTGAGCATGAATACATATGACACGAACACACAACGAACGACACGACGAATAAGAGGAGGAAATGCTTTGATGGTGCTGTACGACTGAAGATTTACGCGATATACCCCCGATGCCCAGCAGAATGTTTTGCCGTTCACGCTTAGTTTGAGCCGCATGGCAGGCGATCCGGAATGGAGACTGGCATGTTAATATGACGTTTTATTAGCCCCCCACAAAAGACAGACTAAACAGTATTTAAATGTCTAGTCAAACACAAAATATCACAATCACCAGTTTCTTTGATTTACTATCGCAACGTCTGCATTTCGCGCTTTCCTCCCTTTTGATATCGGCTGTGGGCTGACATTATGGACCATTCTGAATTATCTAGCCTCATTCATTAATGACCTCGCCTCTCATGATGCTGATACAGCACACCATAACATGGTAATAGCACAAACTTCATCACGACCCAGACTTCTCCCCTCCCAAAATCCTACTCGCCTCTTCACCCATCTTCTTCGCCGTCCACTTCATCAACTGTGGTCCCACACTGATCCTACTCACGCCAATCTTGCTCAACTCCTGCACGCTCAATCCCTCAGCTGGCTTTCCCTCCCCATCCATCCTGATCAAAATAACATTCAACTTCCCTCCCAACCCCTTCGCGGCCCTCTTCACCTCCTCCCTTGCCCATCCCTTCCTCGCCGGGCCTCCCCAAATGAACACATTCGCCGCGCCCGCTTCCAAAAACGCCTTGCCCCTCGCAATCGCGTCGTCGACCGTGCCGCCAGAAAAGAGCGCATCGGTCCTGGCATTAACCACGAAATCCGGCACCCCTAGCTCGGCAGCCACACGCATGACTGTCCTAATCCGCTCCTGCGCTTCTTCAACGCTATACAGCCCGTCTTTTTCGCGCGCAAAGTCCTCGAGATTAATCCCCACTGCGCCCAGCTTAATCACTTCTCTCACGCCCGCCTCGAGCTCCCCGCCAAAGCCGTCTTGGAAGTCGACGGTCAAAGGGAGCTTGTGGGCAGAGGCGACACGCGCGATGGCAGCCACGGCGCGCAGGTTGACGTCGAGGGTCAGGGCCTCGTCAGAGAGCCCGGCGGCGGCGGCGATGGCGTAGGAGGCGGTTGCGAGGGCGCGGGTGGAGGGGAGAGAGGCGATGGAGGTGGCGGAGATGGCGTCCCAGACGTTGGTGAGGACGAGGGGGGAGGAGGGGGAGTGGAGGGACCGGAAGTGGAGGGCGAGGGTGTTTTGTGCGGAAGACATTTTCTGAGGCTTTGGGTGGATTGGATTTTTGAGGGTGGGTTGGTAGAGAGAATTTGAAGAGGATGAGGAGGAGATGTATAGAATGACTTATGAAGATGAATTGTATCTCGTTCCGTCTTGCTCCTTGTATTGTAGCGCCTTCGAGATGGTCGTGAACCAAAATCGTACTTTCGGTCGCTTTTATATATCCAGTTTTTTCTTCCTTCGCCTTGTTGTGCTTTTCTCACCAGTCACCGAGTCCCCAGCTTTCTATAGTGTCTTCTGGTGACTCTTTACAAGTCCTGTTTCAAGGCGTCGGTCACTCGGTTCGGCATGCTTTCAAATTGACCATTGGCATTAAGAGTTTTGTACGCCGCAGACGCGATCGCCGTCAGTAGCCGGCGGTTGCGCGAAGAGTCACAGAAGTGGTGCCTGGCATAACATACATGGACATTGTTTATGAAGACATAGGGCGCATGGACTTGCCAGAATTGTGGAAGGATGAAGTGGGGTAGGATGCTGATTGGGGTGTTAACAGGGTTTGGCGCTAACTGAGCACATGCGGGGTGGTGTACCGTTTGCAGCACAACTAATGCTTTGTTGTAGCGCGGTGGTCAGCAGGCATTGTCTGAGATATACGTGCGTTGGTAATCAGCGAGCTGAAGTCGGTGTTACTGTCCGTTCTCTCCAGACATTCTGACATGTGGAAGACTTCGTCAATGCCTTCTTAAACCACAATCACTGCACATTCTCCTTTGGCAAGTTCACCGGAGACAAGGTTTTGAACACATATTCGATGAACATATTACTATTAAGTAGTAGTAAGATAATGCGCACACCAGGGTATCCAAACTCAATTGAAGCCAAGCCAAGACAAAACAAAAAATTCTCGAGACCCTCGTGCATGTCGCGATCTCGCGATCTCGCATCCCACTCCACAATCCGCGTCATCCCTTAGCTTTCTCTCGCAATGATCATCACCAGACCCCTGGTCAAAGATCCTCCCCTCGAAATTGTCCTCCACAGTTCAGTTCCCTCTCGGCGGCACAGGGTCTGGGCGGAGCCCCGCCGATGATGTCAAGCCTCTATGGCTTTGGACTCACCCCGTCTCGTCTCGAGGCACAATGTGCCATTGTGTAGATGTGATGGTTTTGAAGTGACGCTCGTTCGTTCGATGCGTTTCCGTACTCATTCTTTTGTTTCGTTCTCCATCCCGAAGTGTTGTTGGTTCAATCACTCAGCTGCCTCGACGCTCGAGACGCTGGGCGACGGCGAGGACTCGCGTGATGCTGAGGTCTGCTTGGCTGGTGTTTGAGCAGCGACGACGCTGATATGGCCCTCGGCCTCGACCTCGTCGAGAGGAATGCGGAGCATCTGGCGTCCGACGAGGTTGGGGATGTAGACGTATTGAGTTGCTGGAGAAGACATGGTGATTGATTGATTGTTTGTCGTGATTGTGATGTGGAGTTATAGTAGTAGTGTTGATAATGATGATGTGTGTATAATAGTAGCAGTGTTGATAATGATGATGCGTGTATGACAGTAGTGTATATCTTTGAACTACTCCAGATGATTTCTATCGTGATATCCAAAATGGAGAATGGGGGGGATCCACCCACCCTATATACACGCCTCAGCATCTCCCAGATTCCCATCACGCCTATTCCCATGTTCCCAAACCCCACGGCTCAAACGCTATCCCCGACACCACAAAGCACCCCTCCCCCCAGCTGAGCCAATCACCGTATCTCCGCTGCTCAACGCGCGGCGCCAACGGCATGCCGTGATAGCCGGTCGTACAGGCAGCAAATCAGACCCCGTCCTGGGCCTCTTAGCTCCCTCTCCTCTCCGCTCGGCCAAGGGAGGGCGGCGTTAGCGGTATTGAGAGCGGAGTCTAGACTGTGATGCTGCTTATCGTCGTGCAGGGGTGACGCAGTGGTGCTGCTCGGAGGATGCGGGCGTAGCAATGTTGAAAGTTTCGGCCGCCGCTTGTTGCTGACCACGACGTGGGCTCGGAGCATACTTTGGGCCGAAAGTATATAGGACGGTGTGACTCACCATGGATTTGTTATACATCTCCATCTCCGTCGTTCGCGCATCGGACAAAGAATTGCACAACGGCCAAAGGACACATGTAAGCTGAATCGTACCGTCGTTCGCGATGACGATGGTGGGGTCAGTAATTCATCCGCTTGCAGCTGGGCATTCGCTAGGCGCCCACATGCCCAGCCCGAAATATTGACCGGTCGCGAAGGTTCGATGCGCTCCTCGGTTGGACATGTTTTAACTCTTTGTAGCACTGCTATCCTGCATTGTGTTCAGGCCTGGTAGGCTGGAGGCAGGATGCAGGTATGCGCTGGTGCAAAGCAAAGTTCGCGATAGCAAGCAGGTTTGGAAGTGCATGAAACTCGGAAAAAAAGTAAGCATGCGTACCACCAGCAACCTGCGGCACACAACGGACCCTTTTCAGACAAGAAAAGCATCACCAAAAACTCTGCATTATCACACCAAGAAACGTGCTCAGTGTCGCCTCATAATCTGTATTGCGTAAGAGCGTGTCCACACCTGCTCCACACTCGCGCTTCAGGTTCGGGCTCCACAGTGGCACCACCTAGGCGCACTTTTACGTTGTTTGCTTGCAGGCGGAAAGCCTTGGGCAATTTCCAAGCCCCCTCTCCGCTCGCCAATTGTCTCGACTCTGCATCAGGTGACGGGCCTCCGTGCTTTCCAAGAAACGTCCAAGACGGTGCCAATGCTACCCCAGAAAGCCGTCGAACCATCGAACTATTGTCGGGTGCAAATCGGACCAACGGCCAGCACACCATCGCTTGGAGTACGGGAGAAGTGATCGTGTCTGGGGTGTGAGGTATGGCAAAGGTAGGCTGGCGCGGTGAAGGTGCAGTTGCCCATTCGTGAGAATCACCTTATCGTCCAATGGATATTGAGAAGCTCGTCGATGCAGAATGCTCTGCTATCCATGTCTTCCTCGCATTATCGCGTCAAGAAAGCAAGGATGAAGGAATGCCAATCAATCATTTATGTCTATCTTACCTTACACCAGAACGCCATTATCACATTACACAACATACCGCCAATCGCTCACTCCCTACGCCAACTCCCATTCCTCCAACCCCTCCCGTCCGGCTTCCATCTCCCACTTTACCCTCTCCTCAACCGAGTTCTTCTCAAATTCATGCTCATACAAACTCACATCCTCCCCACTCTTCCCTTGCATCTCCAAGCCCTTCCGCAACATTTCGAAGAAACTCGGCAGCAAGATACGCGTCTCATGATCTAAGTTGTCATGGAAAATATTTCCTCGCCCATGCTCACACAAACTCTGTCGCACAGCCAAGACATACTCTTCTCGCGCGCCAACATCAAGCACGATAGCGCGCCGCTGCGCATGCGTGCACGACGCCCATTGGCGCACCATGGTCGCGTGCAGGTTCATGTGCAGAGACGTGGGTGGATTCCCTGTGGGGGTGCGTTCTGGCAGGCCGGTACTGGAGCTCTCAAAGGCGTTTGCGACGCCGAAGACGGAGACGAGGTGCTTGGTTCTGGCGGTGCGGATTGCATTCACGGTCTTGACGTGTACCTGTTTTGGGTTTGTGAGGTGCGAGAATACGGCGTTGCAGGAGGGGACGCCGCAGCGCAGAACAGAGGCGCCGTAGGGGTTCGCGAAGGGTATCATGGTGGTCATGTGACGTGCTGCTTCGAGAGTGTTGATGAGATTGTTGTTTTGGGACGCGAAGATTGAGAGAAGCGTCGTCTTGTATTCGGATGCTGGGACGTCGATGTCGGGACTGAGGACTGCGGCGGCGAGGGGCTCAGTCTCTCGCATTCGCGTGAAGAAGGTTTGTGCCGTGCAGTGACCCTTCTGCTTGAACATGAGCCAGAAGAGGATGAGCTGGACTTTGCATCTGACAGCTTCTCCGCCCTCGATATCTACACCAGTGATACAGGCAGCAAGTCGCTCCTTGAAGGTCGCGGCATTGACGACTAGCGAAGCAGTGCCCCTATCCCGCGGTACCAGAGGACCGTTAAAGTCCTGGTATATGACTTCGAGATACTTCTGCCACCAGTGCTCGTTGTTTTGCTGACCGTTGAGCGCCACTTGCAGATCGGCAAGATATTTGGCAGCAATAGAGTGGATGACTTTGGCAGACTTCATTCTGCGAACCATAGCCTCGTCGAATGCTTCAATCCGCGCCCCAAGAGCAAGGAGATTGTTGAAGCCAACTGCGGGGTATGTTACAACGAAGCTGGCAAGACCATTCCCCTCGAAGTCCTTCAGAGCCCACGACAACGCTTGGGGGTATTTGACCCATTCACCTGTCTCCTTGAAGTCTTCTCTGGTTCGTGTACCTTCGAGCAGCTGTTCGAGCATCCACTGCAAGGTCCGACGTCGGCGCGCGATGTCGAGATACCCTTCATCGGAAAGCTGTGCGTTGCTCAAGCCTGCTCCCGCCCATGACTTCGTACTTAACAGTTCTTGTAGGACTGACATGAACAGCTGCGCGATCCCAGCAGCTCCCGTTGCTAATCTAGCAGTCAGAGCCATGTAGAGTTGGTCGTTGATGTACTTCTTGTTGCTTCCTTCGTACTGTAGAGCGGGTATCACAGCCATCAACTTCTCCCTATAGATCGAGAGATTATCAGGAGCGAGGCTGGCGCACTGGAAGCATATGTGCTGGCTAGAAACAAGGTCAACATTCTTGCTCGCCGCACCGGCCGCAAGAGGGAAATTGAGAGCAAAGTCGGTGGTGTTGTCTTCAGCTTTGTCGGGCTCCGGCTCCTTGAAGCATATGGACATGACCACGTCCTCGTCGCAACAAACGAGACAAAAGCCTCGACATGCGGGTGCGTCTAGATCGAGGTTGGCCATGTCGATTGCGGCGACTGACTGGACGACCTCAGCTCGTCTGGCTCTGTTGCTCTTCCGGGACAAGATGTCCGCGCTGAAGCTGGCGGCTTCGATGGATGCTAGAGCCCTCAAAGCGCCGTCCACGAGTTGATTCCTCTCCCTGGTTGTCCTTGCCTGTGTCGATTCGGCGAAGTTCTGGATGAGGCGTTGATAATGCTCTCGGTTCCTAGCATGAGCCATTCGAAGACGTTCCTGGAGGTTCTTGCGCTCCTTTTCCGTCTTTCTGGCCTCCCCCATCTCAGCGATGAGAGCTCCCGCTCCGGACACATCTTCCAGCTTTGGCGCCACCTGCTCAATCTTCTGTCTCTGGAGCAACTTTCGAAAGTCTGCTGTGCGATTGCGGGTCTTGTAGGCAATCGCTAGTGCGTCGAATGTTTCTTCCTCAAGCAAATCAGAAAGATCTTGGTCAGAGAGCACACCAACTTCAAGCAGAAGTTCCAAATCTACCCGCACAGGACCATCCTGCCTGGTTTCCCACTCCCGACCGAGGCTGACGCCCGTTCCTGCCCTAGGCCGATACTTCGCCTGAGCGATCTTCAGCTCAAGTTCGTCGCAACGTGCAAAGAACGTCTGCTCATTGTGGAAACGCTGCAAGTCGCCCCAACTCTCCAGATCTTGGGCAGATGTAGATCCACCCATCGACGCGAAGCGACCTTTGCCGGCGATGACATATATATTACCGGTCACTATATCCTTGAAGAGGATCAAAGTGTCTGTAGCGCTGGCAAAGAATGAAATACCAACAGATATATCCGTGGTACTGGGAGACTTCTGGCACCGTCCAGTGATCAGGAAAACCAAGGGGATATCGAGCACTTCATGCTCCACAGCCAATCGTGCTAAGCGTTGTACTTCGGTGTCCCCAATCTCGCCGTCTGTAAGAAGGAACCAGACATCTGAGCGCCTGATGGTGTCGAGCGCCATTTCCTTCTGGAGAATCGTTGTAGGGGTGGTACCACAGTGCTTCGACGCGTACCTGACGTTTTCGAAGTCGTTCCTGGGATTGTCGCATCCGGAGCCCCATAGAGAGATCGCGTCCCCGGGATTCGCATGTCTGCTCCGCACACAGTCCACAAACTGGTGTTGTTTCCGTGCGATAGTGCCTGCGGTTGAACCCGAGTCATCGACAGCGAAGAACTTGCGGCTTTCCAGAAAGGACGTATATTCGATGTGGACGGCCTGGGTAGCGGCGTCTGGGACAATTTTCCAGCTCGCCATGATGAGGCCTGTTGTACTTATTTTCTGAGTATCATTATGGCTTTATACACAATTCAACGCTGCTATTGTGACTCAGCCCTGCTTTTGTTGTGATAACAAGAAGGGCGTCGAGCGTCAGCCACAAACCTTGCCGTTTTGAGATGGCATTGTGGCTCATCGCCCGCAAGTCCACTCGGCAACATTCTAGATAGGCAGGTCTCATTTCAATGATCTCGTATCGTGTCAAGGTCGAAATATCGTTTGGAAGTCAAAGCCGAAGGGCGGATGTTACGAGATTGTGGTGTTGATGCGCTCGACGTGATTGGTCGGGGCAAAAGCGAGTCATCGTGGTGCACTATGATGGCGATCTCTACCCAACAGGCAACACTCCGTCCTGTCGTAGACCTTGCGTGCTTCTATCTCAACAGCTCATTCGGCTTCTTTAACACATCACACTCATTTTCGGGGTAGACTATATCACGCCATACTTATGCGAGCTCATCATCTTCATTTTGACATTCTTTTCCCCAGTATTTCTATTTTTCATGTTTCGCACCATATTTATGTGCGCTCCGTCTTTTCGAGCTTTTTTTTTCTTCCCCCAGTTCCCTCCTACATCTACTGGCTTTGATAGAGAAAGGACCGCAACTTGAACTCCAGGCTTAACCTGAAACACTATGTGGTTCGCGTACGCAAACATAAGAAATAAAAGTTACGGTGACTTTTTGGGTCTCAATCTGAGTCGCCATCGTGTTCTCCATCGTGTTTTCCATCGTTTGGGGGGCGTTGAAGTGCCGCCATTCTGCGGACTGTGGGAAGCTGCTGTTGGCGGTAGCGTTTGTGAGGTCGATTGCTGCCTTCGCGTATCCCACTCCGTCCGGCGTTGCGACTCTTCCTGGGTTGCTTGTTCCCTTTGTGAGTCTAGAAGAGCTCCGATGCGATCTAATTCCTCCCCTCTTCGGACGATCTCTGCGTATATATCATCTACATTGGTGTTTGAGCCTTCTACACAGGCCGAGTCAGCGTTGTCAGCTTATTTCTGGATGTCATGGGCCTAACCTTCATGTCGATAATTGATATCGATATCGATAGCAAGAAAGTATGCGTCATCGTCTTCTTCGTCTGCATCTTCCAGATAACATGCATACCGGGAGAACGCTTCCGTGTCAAACAGCAGCTTTTCGCTCAGAATGACCGGTGCAGGGGCGTTCTTCAAGACATGGAAGTCCAAAAAATGTTCCTGTTCATCTCCGTTGATTCCGAATGTCCACCTGAGTCCTTTCACAATTCCAGAACTCATGGCGATCGAATTATCAGCGAAAATGAGTTTGACGCGGTATTCGTTTCTTCGCAGAATAGGTAGGCCCAATTGCTTAGCATAGTCCTCATCAATCAGGAGCACTTTGCAGCCTGAATCAGCGAGCGCTTCCTGGGATTGTCCGTTAAGCGTTCCTGAGAACCTTGGTGCGCTGTCCCCAAGGAATAATGCGTGATGTTGAGTGACCTTGCTGGCAATTCGTCTGACCACACGACGAGCTCGGTTGGCTGCCGAGGAAAACGTTTCAGTGGCTTTCAGGAACGGCTTTCCAAGTATGAGATCGTGTACGCAGTCTGACAGTATTTCGAACCTCAGTGCGAAAACCCCAGGATCGTGTTTGAATCGATACCGAGCAGTAGTCGATCCGACTGTCTGTATCTTCTTCCCACTTCCAGTCAAGACTGATTCTACGTGCGTCTGATCAATCGCCAGTCCAAGATGATCCGCATATGATTTTGTCATATAATTTTTCTTTGCACAATAGTCGCCAATTGCATCAGCGTTATCGCGATATTCGAGGACACTTGGTATGACATAATTTTCACTCAGGCGACGACCTGGTGTAACAAACCTTTTAGACGTAAATGATTCAATAGATTCACGTAGTGTTTGGTGTGCCAGGGATGCTGTCTGTTGCGTACGTCATCAGTCATGCTCAGTTTGACAAGAGCATGCTTTGTATTTACCTGAATAAGATTCGCTACAGCGCCAATTACCCCGATGACTTCCGCCATGAGAGGAGCACAATTTTGAACAAAACCGTCGGAAGAACAGATTGTGATGCTGTGGTACCCATGAGGAGGGGAACGCGATAATGACGAGAGGGGAGTTAATAAGTAAAAGAGGGGAAGTCAACCTAACAGAGCCTAAGGCCTTTTCAATTTGGTGTTTGTCAGTCTAGGCTATTCGATGCAAGGCGCAGTCGTGTTTGTGGCAGACGGTCACCAATGAGATTCCTGTGGCGTCTGCATGGGCTAGCCACTGTAAAAACCGGTCAAGATGGACGCTCACGTGGCAGGTAGGAGACACATCCACGTTGTATCGGCTGCGCCATGATCGCCTCGTCACAGAATGTTGCGAAACGGATGTCTCGTTCTTAAGCGTCACGATATGTTGGCCAACAACTGATATGTCGAGTCGACCACAGCAACCTGACCTCGAACTTGGCCGTCTAAGAGATGGCTACCCTGCTCTTTCAAGCTGGATCGCACGAGATGCTGACCATGAGACATTCATTTTCAAGAAATTTCAGGCTCTAGCTGCGAGGAATGTACTGCATTTGCAAGCTCAGCTCTTTGCTCTCCAACACGAGATTGAAACGCTTGACGAGGAACTTCGAACAAGTACCGATATGGAAGCTCGGCAATCGCTGCGACGTTGGGAAACCTTCGTAGAGCGTGCCAATGTTGCGAATAGCATCGAAAGCAAGCTGCTGGGCAAGCTGACGAAGCTGAAAGCTATGTTGAAAGAATACTGTTTGTCAGCCAATCCTAAGACTTTCTCAGACTCGAACTGACTTCAAAAAGACGAAACAATAACGCTACAATCACAAATCTCCGGAATGAGAGAACCTGACCAACGACCCCTATCAGCGTTCCGCGACTATCTCAGAGGCGCCGCGTACTCGAACAAACCTGCTGGTGCGCTGCCTCTCGTTAGCGGACGTGCTAAGACCTTTCTGGAAGACAAGGCTGATCTACTTACGCTCGCAAAAACAACCGAGGAGGACTACTTCTCCCGCTTCTTGCAAGACCACTGGCTCTTCCGAAGACGCGTATCCTCTGATCCCCTCGACCGCACCACCGTCCACAAGAACTTACACGTCATCCGCACCGTCGGGGCTCTAGGTATAGTACTTGCTGCTATCCTGCTCATAGGCGCCATCGTCAACTTGTATCTCGTCTCAAAGCCAAAAGCCAAGCTGGGACTCGTGGCGATGTACACTACACTATTCGCGACAAGCATAGCATTGTGCACGAATGCACGGAGGGCAGAGCTGTTCGCTGCCACGGCGGCATATGTAGCTGTGCTTGTAGTGTTTGTCAGTGGTGACTTGGGCGGTGCAAAGGACGAGCACGAGCAGTGTTTGATACAGCTCGAAGGTGCGATATGGAAGACTGTGAAGTGTCCTAATTGAGAGGATGGCCGTAAATTGCCCATGGAAAGCGGATCTTCACGCGTGGTCAATGCATGTATCATATTTCATGAACTCATATCTACATATCCTAGATTTTTCCTCTACACAATCAGCCCCTAGACATCATGTCCACACGTCCCAGTGTGTCGCTCGCCCTCCTCCGGCACCGTCCACTGAATCTGCACTCCCTCAATGCCCCTCGTAGTAATCATGCTAGCGTTTACTGGGCTCTTAGGGATGTTGTCTTGGCCAACAGTTGCCAAAACAGACAATACATGAGCAGCAGCCTATATCATTCATTAGCACTTGACTCCTACCAACTCAGAATCAAGACAACTTACCTTCGCATTGATAGTCAATGTAGTGGGGTTAGGGTTGTTGATGGTATCGCACTCCTGGTGATAACACGGATCCTGCTCAACGCCCGTTCCAGTATGCAGTCCACCCACGGGCTTGCCAATGTTCATGAACGACTGGTAGTCGCTGCCGCCGGTGAAGCGGGCGGCGGTGACATTCACGCCGTTCTTGGTCATGTGCTCTACGAACAGCTTCTCGATGTACGCTGATCCAGGGGCGCCGGTGAGGTTGAACGAGCTGCCGTCGCCGTCGAAGACGCCAAAGTAGCCGCGGGACACCATGTCGAAGTTGAGGTAGGTCAGGATGTTGTTGGCCTCGGATGCGTTGAGGTTCTGTGTGTAGTACTTTGAGCCTAGGAGGCCGTTCTCTTCTGCGCCCCACCATGCGAAGCGGACCTTATTGCGGGTGCGGAATTTCTCGAGGGCGCGCTTGATTTCGAGGATTAGGGTTGAGCCAGACCCGTCGTCATTGATGCCTGCGCCGGCTTGGACCGAGTCGAGATGGGCACCGAGCATGATGACGTTCTCTGCATCGCCTTCGATGGTCTCGGTGAACACATTCTGCGTGATACGGGTCTCGACAACCTGAGTCTGCTGGAATGATGCCTCAATCGCCTCGCCGCCTTGCAGGCGTGTGACAAGCGCAACACCATCTGCTTTGTTGATGAATCCAGTCGAGACGTATTCCTCCGGGTTGGGGTTTGAGAGAGTTCCAGCAGTGACTTTGGGGTCGATGTCATTGTAAATGATCACCGCAGCAGCGCCAGCAGCCGCAGCTGGCTTCATGCGACCGGCAAGTGTGGTGCCATCGGGACAGGATCCTCGTTGGACCAGGACGATCTTGTCCTTGACATCGATGCTGTTGTAGGCCTCTTTGGTACAGCCCTCAGCTCCTGGGATTCCGAGTACAAGGGGCGCTGTTACACCTTCGGGTGTTGTCGAGGGGGAGTACGACAAGCCAATAACGTAGTAATCAGTGTCGGCAATTTTGAACGAAATCGATTCGACGGTCTGGAAAAGCGCCGGGAAATCCTGAACCCAAGTACGGAAGTTGGTCGAGTTCTTGGTTTGCGAGACGATGTAGTCTACGGATGCTGCGTATCCAGGAAGTCCAAACGCTCGGTTTCCACCGTTGGCGGTAGCAATCTCCTGGAGCTTTTCCAAATTGCCCATCAATCTGAAGATCTGTCAGTTATGAACTACCCCTCGAAATATCCAGCCTTACCCCTCGGCCGTGATCAAGCTCTGGATCTTCTCCGAAGACACCAATGGCCTCAATTTATCTCCATACGTGGTAGCAGGGAACGCCGCTCCCAGCGTCCTCGCCGCAAAAGCCAACGACAAACCAGCGTAAACCCTCATCTTGCCTAGGTACTTTTCAATCTCAAAGATTGTTCAGAACCAGTGGTTGCCAGCAAACGAACCACCGCGGACATGGCCATCTCATATACCTTTTTAGCCCCGCCCCGAGTCCCTGGCTAAATGAGCCTTAATTGCACGCACGACATTGCCTTGGCCCACTCTTATCACGAATCGACGTCTTCCTCGACGGTGCTGTGTCCGGAAAAGAAAGGTGCAAGAAGTCGATCGCAACCGCCAAGCGCGGAGTGGTTTGCACCTGCCGTTATAATGGCTAGCGTTGCTTGGCGTGAAGGTCGACATTGCCTCTCCGATCCTTTGGTCTGGGAAGTGGAAGACGTTCCGGAAAGTCGGCCGTTGGTGAGCCAGGGTGGAGAATCAAAGGTTTGGTTCGTGCTGAGAATGATGGCAAAAAGTGCTCTTATTGATGCGTCAGCTATGTTGTTGTAGTGCGGGAGAGGGCGTGGCCAAGGCCTACCATATATTTGAGGGCATTCAACGACATGAATTGATCAGGTACGCTCGATGAGAGGTGTCGTCGTTCGAGCGTGTGGCTTATGGGGAGGTAAACTTATATACCTAGAGCGACTGAGTACCTCCATGGCCGTAATTCTGTCATCGTTGCCGATCGGGTCTAGGAGCGTGATACCTAAGTCCTCCCCCTTGAACACAAAAGAGGCCGGCATAGAATATCCAAAATTCTTTTATGAGCAGTACGTGCATAATCAGACTTGCAGAGTTCTATCGTGTGTTGCAAGAGAAAACAATGGTATCATTTGCGACAAACCCCGTCCAAATGACGTGAAAACGCCAACATATCTTCGTACATAACTAACAAACACTACTCAAAACCCGTCCCCTCAACTTAGATACTCTGCTCCATCTCAGTGATGTAAAGTTTGATGTGACTCTCCATCTTGAGGTACTCATCGTGGGCAGCATGCACCTCGTTCTCGATGTTGTCCTTGAGTTCCGCCATCTTTTTCTCGGTCTGCTCGATTCGTACTCGTCGCCGCTCCATTTCGCGACCCTTCTCTCCTCTCTCTTCTGCCAGCTTCGAGTGTGTGTCTCGCAGTTCCTCCATGCGCTTGCGAGCACGCTCAGCTTCCTCGTCGGCCTTGGTCTTGAGCTTGTCTGTTCGCGCATTGACATTGCCCAGCTGCTTCTGCAGGAGTCGCTCCTGTCGCTCAACATCGCGAACGTTGTTGCTCCGGTCTGCCAATGCATCCCTGTGTCTCGCTGCCTTTGCCAGCTCTTCCTCCTCCTTGGACAGATCAGCTTGCACATCAGTGAGCAGCCGGGTGCATGAAGTGACGTCTGTTGCAACAACGCCGAACGAGTCCGTCGACGTCTGCAGAGCGCGGGCGCGACGATCTAAAGCATCGATCTGAGTCTTATCGCCGGTAAGCCTGTCGTTCAAGTCGCGTAGCGAGTCCTCCAATGCCGTTGGGCTCTGCTGCGTATAGGGCTTCAGCTTCAGAACCTCGCGCTGAACATTCTCTTTGTTCTCCGCCTTCTGTTGTAGCAGCTCCTTCAGCCTGTTCTGCTCTGCACGCGCTCGCTCCAACTTCTCTGCCACTGCCTCTTGTCCTCTCTTGAGCTCCAGGAGCCTGTTCTTGAGCTCGTTGTTGCGCTTCTCCTTTTCTTGCATCAGTCGCTGGGTGGCGGCGCGGTTACGTTCGAGGTCGGCGAGCTGTAGTTCCTTGGCTTGTTTGTCGTCGTACAATTGCTCGATTCGAAGCTTGGTGCGCTCGGCCTTGTTGAAGTGCTCGTCTATGACTTCGGTTTGCGATTCGCGGAAGCGGATAAAATTGATCATGTAGGAGAAGATCTTGACGAGTCGGCCATGCGTAGGCCTATACAGGTCGTTGAATGTGAAATCATGGATGCCGCACTGCGCGTGTTAGAGACGCTGATCGTGCGCATTCAAGAGCAGACTACTCACTTCGCGCAAGAGCTTTCGCAGAATGACGAAAAAGCCCATCAGGTCGCGTGTGTCGCTGGTGAAGATGCGCTCAGCATCGCCGCCGCACATGTCCTCTGCGGCGGCGCGCATGGCCGGTGCAACGACTTCGCGCGTCGTGTTCATCAGCAACTCGGCAAGCCATTCGAACACCTTCTGGATGATCTGCGGATTTGGCTTCTGCAAGTCGGCGACGCTGAACTTGATACCGATGTCTGTTATGCATCCGGCAATTTCGTGATCAGGCTTGGACATGTCAGTGCTGTACTGAAGTAAGAGGAGCTCATGCGCTCACCAAGGTCATGAAAGCATCGTGCTCGTTCGCAGCTGGCGCGCGCTGATTTTGCGAAGTGCCGCGCGGAGCCATGCTCATGCGCGGATTGTACGACATGTTGAGGTGATGATGATGTGCGCGTTCACTGTCGTTGATTGTGTTGGTTGTCGTCGATGTTGTGTTGATGTTCTTTGTTTACAGCGGTTGCGAGGGAAGGCGCAAGATATGCCTAACCCCATTGGGCATAGCCAAGATGCGCTGTGCGAACACCACATGGCAAAGCTGTATACACTCCTCAATTGGAACTGAGAGAGGTACATGCTCGAATCAAGATCTCCCATGTCTACCAGTCGCTTTTCGACTTGTATTAAGTTTGAACAAAGGCTCCATGGACTGCTGGTGGCTGCCTGTCAGCATGACACCTGATACGGGTCACGATGCCAATGTGTCAACCATGCATCCATCTCGTCCTGTATCTACCTTGGCTTTTTGCGTTATGTGAACTTTACGGCGCACACCGAATCGGTCGCTGAAAGGTGAAGGACTGGCTATGGCAGCTCTGATTATCGCTCATCTCAGGCGTCATATCCCACCAGCCAATGAGACTTCGAGAACAGCACGATACACCAATGTACGTACTCGCTACCATACGTTCACGTTGGTGTTACTGCTGCAAAGCAAGAATACGCGGGCCCAATCTCAGCTGGATCTGTGCGGTAGAGTTTCGGTCCAGCGATCATAGAACGAACCTCGCTCCGACTGTCCGCTTTCTGGGGTGTCCTCCGAGCGAAGGCTGTCTGCCGCAGCATTGTGTTAACAATGGTAAATGAGATGGCTGGGAGGAACAATAACAGCATTCAAGGACGACCAGTCACCAGTCACCTGTTTCTCAATGGTCGATCTTGGAGCTAGGGCTTAGGAGAGTATCAAGGGCAATCTGTGTGTTCAAGGTGCACGAACCATTTTTTTCCATATCCATAGTGATGCCGTGACTGCTCTGTCGCTCAAAACAGACCCAACCCAGAAAGCACCCATGCTCATGATCGCTTCAGGACTGACCAAGACACTCAATGACGGAAAGCGTTGATGCTAGAGGTAGGCGAGCATTGGAAAGTAATAGTTGCACATTCTATGGGCCAGCATGTCTACGGCATGCCGCGGCAGGTAAGACACGATAAAACACAGCATCGCGCATTTGAAACAGTAACCAGTGTCGGTAGCACACCCGCTAATGGCTGGCCTGCAGAGTGGCTTTCGACACGCGAGGTGTGCAGACGTCGGTTGCACATTCAATTTCTCATGGCGGACAATGGTGCAAGGCATGGCGAGATGCATCCTTACGAGATAGGGTTCTCGATTCGGACTGGAGGAAGCTGTGCATGCATATCCCACGCTGCGGGTACCTGAAGAGATGTGCTGCTTGGACAACGGCAACGGCGAAGGACAAGGAGTCTGCAGCGAGGTGGAGGAGCTGCAGAAGGATGCACAGTGGGTCTGATGTCATTGCCATTGGACGAGTTGGCGAAGCTTCCCAAGATCCGGCTGCCATGATTTGACCGTTGACGTGATGCGGGCAGCACGGGCGACGTGTCCCGGCTTGAATCAATACTTTCTGCGCCTCGCTACAATGCACACATCCGCTGCTCGAGATGAGCTGTCGCTGCAAGTTCCCACGCAGACCACGCAGGCGATGAGACAGGACTGCCCGCCGTGGTCGAGAGATTGTCCTGATTTACAGGCGTAGAGACCGACTGGACTGGCTGCAGCGATTCGCGCAGCCGTGATTTGCAAGGTCAGGCCGTGGGGAGCGCTGAGTGGTGGAGCGGCGCCGTCAGTGGCGTCTCCAACGATTCGAGGCCCTGAGCGACGGCAGGTTGTAACGGACAAGGGGGGCACGCGCACACCCAGGCCCTTTGGAGGATAGCAGCCGAAGCTTGCCACGAGACGGCGGGCGAATCGTGTCGACGTGGTGAATGTCGATCAGCGGCGATGGGCGTTGGGTTGGCAGACAGGCCCCAAGTCTGCCAGTGTGCTGCGTCCAGAGCAAGAGGGCGCATTTAATAAGGTAGGCATGCCGGGGGCTGCGACAAGAGCGTTGCCCAAATTCCCCGACCCAGCGGCCCTACGTCGATTCCTTTTGCTTCGAGTACAGTGCAGTGCAGCGCTGCTGTTCGACGGGGTATTTTTGGATCGCCTCCCGGCCCTCGTGCGTGTGGGCTCTCGCTCGCATCCGCCATCGACACCAGCAGGCCAGACAGCCCAGCATCCCATCCCTTACATCACCGCAGCGCGCTGCCGGCCCTCGTTCATACGCTCCCTGAGTGTGTCTCCCTTCCTCCCGACTCATACACCTGCACCACCCTCCCCGAGTCCCTGGCTGTCTCCAGCGCTGTCGCCGCACTCTCGCACGTCCACCCTGCCGCCCCCAGCCTGCAACGGTCGGCTTGCCACCCGCCGCGCCCGATTTGCTTCCGACACCGCCCGCGACCATGCAGTCTTTGGAGCAGCGCAGATAGCACCGTTGTCCGCAAACGCCAGTCGCCCGTCGCGCTTCGCGTGATCACGTTTTGCTGGCCGCACCGCGACTGTGCCCACCATGCCCTGGCTATTTGGGCGCAGAAAGAGCGGGAAGACTGCGAAATTAAAAGAGGGTCGACCCGCTGCCGTTACAGACAGCACCTCGCCTGTCGCCGCCCAAAGCCACCCGACTCGCCAACGCAGCGGTCGCCGGCGCAGGACGAGTTCGCGCTCCACAGGCTCCCTGCACGCCGTCGAGAAGCCCGAGAACATCCACCCAGCCCTGCGCAAAGAGCCCTATTTCGCGCCCGGCAGCATCGAAGACATCACCGCCCTCCCCTCACAGCGCCGCCTCCAGCACAGCCCGCACCTCCGCCCCATCACCCAGGAGCACGCCCACATCCCCTACAACTTCCACTCGCAGTCGCACTCGAGCCTGCCCGCCGCGGCCAGAGGACGTGGAAAGCTCCAGCGACCACAGTCCCTGCGCAAGGACCAGCCCTCCGACTCCTTGGTCCGCCGCATATCAAGCAAGAGGCGCAGAGAGCATGACCACATCCGAGAAGAAGAGATCCGCACAATGACCCTGCCAATGCCACAGAAACGACCCGCTGGCAGCTCCGGCGGCATGCTGCGGAGAGACAGCAAGAAGGTCAAGGGCGGACTCAACCACCGCTTCGAGCGACCGACATCCAACGTGTCGCTGCCCCTCGAAGACTCAGTCCACTCGTCCATGTCGAGCAACTCCGAGCTGCGCGCCTTCCGCGTGAGCGCACTCGACATGTTCTCGCCTCGGCCCACCATCCGATTTTCTGTCGGCTCACAGTACTACTCACCAGACCGAGCTTCGCCCACCTCACAACCTACCCGGAACAATTCACGGCGGGAGCGAGGATCTCCCGTTGAAAGAGAAGAGAAGAGGAGAAACAGGACAAGCAGGATCGACGATCTTGCTGACACGCTAGATGCTGGTGCACTGCGTGAGATCATGGAGAGAGACAAGAAGAGAAGAGATAAGAAGGCGAAGGCGGACCAGGACCGGCTGAGACGCCGATTGGAAAGGAGAGCAGAGAAGCAAAATGCCGCTGCAGATGTAGGCGGCACACCGGCCACACCCCGTAGAGAGGCGGTTGGTGCAGTCGGCCTGGGCATCGAGAGACCATTGACCCCAATGGAAGATGTTCGACCCTCAACGCCAACACGACCTCAAAGGCTGGACCTTCCTACTACACCCAAGCGCTTCGACAACAGCCAGCTGCCTACGCCGATGGACAGCCCAACCGAAGAGCCCGTCGTGTCAGATGCTCGCGCCATCCGCTACTCCCGAGGGAGCGTTTCGAACGCGGTCCACACTCGTGGACCATCAAATGTCTCGCAGCTGCCAGAGCTCATCTCTGAGAAGCTCGCTCAAGACATGAGCCAAGATTCGGTTGATCCATCACAAGACCCATTCCGAAGTGGCTCGCTGCACGCCGTCGACACAGTGGAGACAGCCACGTCCCGTCGTGGATCGACCCGCAGACGCAGTTCCGAGGGACGGCGCATGGGTGTCTTTGCATCCTGGTTCCGCAGAGGAAAGCGCAATTCGCAGGATCAAGGAAAGACGACGCCTTCGGAGATATCATTTTCCAACACCTCGCGCGAGTCCATGTCGCGCCAGCCCCTCCCCGCTCACCTCGTTGGCACTGCACCGCCACCCACAGCACCTATCCAGATCCGAAGGCCATCAAGCGTGCCTCGGCGAACCATGTCCAAATTCAGGGAGGACCTGCCAGAGTTCCCGCTATCACCTCCAGACTCCAGAGTGCAGTCGCCTGATGTGCCAGCCACAAGTGCCCTTGCCGCACGCCGCAAAAGCCCAATGCCATCAGACCTGCGTGTCGAGTCGCTCCACTCAAGAAATGGGGCACGATCAGACTCGCCCGTGAGCCCCAACGCTCCTCCTGCGAACATCATGTCGCAGTCGCTTGCCTCGGTTGACTCGGAAGCATCTTGGCTTTCTGGAAAGCCACCGAAACGAGCTTCAACCCAGTCCCAGCTGCGGTCCGGTGTCATGTCGTCACCCGTCCTACAGAACGAAACTTTCAATGCTTCATATGAGGAGCTCGGCATGGCGGACGACGAGTACTTCCGCAGGCTCACTCCTCGTCCCGAGGAACCACGCAAATCAGGCGAGACCAACACCCTCGGCAGAAAAGCCAGCAGCACGTTGATGGCTCTCGATACTGTTGTTGATCCTGAAGAAGAGCAAGCAGTTATGGCTGCTCAGCAAGAGGTGTCGTCATCCGACGATGAGATAGTGCGCACAGTCCCTGGCCGCCAGCGTACCATCATCCACCGCCAACCCCGAGTCAAGTCCACTGAGGGGCTTTTGAGTTTTTACACCAACGAGAAGCCTCTGGCCAGCGAGCCTACGACGGCTCAAGCTACGGAACCGCATACTCCAGAATCGCCCACGTCGGACACCGAGCCCGCCATGGTGCAGCGCGCGAAGAGCGTCGAACTTGGTAAAAACCACGTTAGGCACCTCAGCGCAGGCTCGGCTCGACTTTTGGATATTTCGAAACAAAAGCGGTCGAGCGTACAGTCTCACAGCAAGAAGTCGGAAGTCGACCAGTAAGCTTTTCATTGATGTTGTTTTTGCTTCAGGAACTTGCAATTTTGCCACACCGCGCCACTCATTTGTTATTTCCTTTGTCCATGTCGGTCATTACTGAACTCCACTCCAACCCTTGTCACTCATTTTACCTTTCCTATACGTCATTGCAATTTGCTTTTGGTGTGCAAAACGGCAGTTCCTGATACAATACTTTGTCGAGAAAAGCATGGTCCTTTTGACAATTCGCGAGAGACTGGTTGGTTACAGCATGGCGTTGGAATGGGTTTGAAATCTGCGCATTTTCGGCATGATACCATTTTGTACTATTGACGTCGCTGGAAGCGGCTTTTTTATTTAATACCCTCCTTTTTCCTTGTAAGATCCTGCGGGACTATTTGGGCACACTACATAGACGGCACAGGCGCAGGTATATGTGCTCAGGCTTCACAGCCACCTCTGGGACCAAGACTGAGTCGAGGACGGAAGTCAGTGAGCATTTTGGCCTGGCAGTACGAGTAGTTATTGCAATTTGAGGAGGGCTCCGACCCTCATATATCAAATATGTTCTTGTGTTCTACAATTCTGTGAATGCTGAATGGGTACCTGACATATGCTGTACTACTGTGGAATGTTTGAGTGACAGTATGTCAGTCACAGCCGTGGCTGCCCCACCAGAGGGACCGGGCCCTGTGGCTAAATCAGGCTTAGATTGCGGCGGCGGCGGTGATGACGTGCTCAAGCCGATTACAATCAGATCGGATTCATCATCATGCCCTAGAAGCCAATACGCCGTCGAATCTTGCAATACTACACCCTAAACACTCAAATCTGTAAGTCGCCGTTTTTCTTTACATACCTCTACTACTGTACCGCGCCTCGGCATCTCTGCACTCTGCGCATGGACTCGGGCGGCCGCCGATAACTAAGCGGGTATTTCTGTCACCATTCTGTAATCGCGGCCGAGTTCATTCCATCGGCCAAGCTTTGAAATCGACATTCCCTTTTGTCTCACTGTCCGGCCGGTTTTATATCATGCTGGGGCCTTCGTCTGCTAGGTTCACTAGATCACTACTTACATCTGCGCGCGCGCGACCAGCAGCTATCAACCCCACTTCGACCGCAAACCTCTACCGACCACTTTTCACCCCAAAGTTCTTCACCAACACCAGCAGAATGAGCGAACACAAGGAAGGCGTCCACAACCTCCAGTCGTGAGTCTCACCTTTGCCATGTCTCGCCACACAAAGCGACGTCATATGTCTTACGAGAATTCAACTGACGCATGCCCCGACAGTGTGGAGGACTACAAGAAGGCCCTCGAGGCCAAGGACACTTTCATCGTTCTCGACTGCTTTGCAACATGGTGCGGGCCTTGCAAAATGATTGCGCCCACCATTGTCAAGTAATTTCCGCCCTGATCCTGTTCAACTAGCACATCTGACAACCCCTCAGGTTCTCCGAGAAGTACCCCGAGGCGCGCTTCTACAAGCTCGATATTGACGAGGTCCCCGACGTCGCCCAAGAACTCGGCATCCGCGCCATGCCCACCTTTGTCTTCTTCAAGAACGGCGAGAAGGTTGGTGAGGTCGTCGGCGCAAACCCCAAGGCCATCGAGGCCGGCATTCAGGAGCACAACAAGGCATAGAATAGCGCATGGCTTGCATAAGCTGTTTTGATCCGCAGGCTAGATACCAGCATTGAAGGGCACATGAAGGGCACATTTTTTTGCAATTGAGGTCGGGTACTCATGAGGAACCTCGGGTAGCTCGAATATCATGACAGACACATTTGAATGACATGACTTATTACAGTTGGACACTTTCGCAATTCATCGCGGCTCATTTCTCAACTGCGTTTTCTTGTTGGAGGCGGTTTGCTGCGTGCGCAGTAGGCTTACAAATGCATTTTCAGATGTCGGCATACTTCGGCACGTCGGCACATGTCCGATCACCCACGACGACACAATAGATGGAGCGAAATTGGCACGATTTTTGAATATCGCATACACAAGCGCAGAAACATGGCAGTTGATGGAGACCATCGATTAGGATACAAGTTTGTGTATTAACAACCTTACCGGTGCATCGCAGATGAATAGGAAGATGTCGGGATCCAAATTTAGCTCAAGCCGGTGGCCGTTGGTCATCCATCACTCTTCACCACCACGAGACATCGCATTTCTTCACCGACAAACAACAATCCGCCAAAATCCAGTCATGTGCATCTTAATCGCGAAATCTCCCGATGGACATGGGTAACTGTTACATTGAGCGCAAAGTGCCAAGTATGCATGTATGCAATAGCTGTGCGGCTGAGGTAGCAAACCTCGCCTAAATCGCGTGTGCATTCCAGATCTGGTGGACGCATCTGAAGCTGTGCATCGTGGATGCGAGGAGAGGTGACTCCTTCTCTAAGCAAGGGCGTAGAAGCGTATGGGTTTGTGAGGTTTATAAGTATGCGCTGAAGCCTCCGAAGCGTTGCATCACTTACTTCATCAACAGACTTGGAGACATCGCACGGCTTCGACGAACCATACTACGCTGGGACTGATACGACATATCAGAGCTCGAAGCAACATCTCGCTCATCTCAAACTCCATCCTAGCAGCGTTCAACACCACACCAAGAGAATTAAACACACCAAACCACAACCATGTTCGGCCCCTTCGCCCTCCAATGGTCCACCCCATCACCCAACCCACCAAATCACACCTTCCCCCTTCCCACAAACATCTCCCGCCACACAATCCCCACCCCCTCCGGCCCCCTCGAGCTCCTCTCCGCCCTCCCCTCCACCCCTGACCCCTCAAAACCGCCCCTCTTCTTCGCCCACGGCGGCTTCGGCTGCGCCTCCGTCTGGCTCTCGTACCTCACCTTCTTCTCCTCGCGCGGCTACGCATGCTACGCCATCAGCTACCGCGGCCACGGCAATAGCTGGTATCCCAGCTTCCTGGGCATGTATTTGACGCCGCGCCGGGCGATAGGCGAGGATCTAGTCTCGGGCATCGAGGCGGTGGAGGAGATGGAGAGGGAACGGAGGGGAGCGCAGGAGAGGTTGAGGGTTGTGCTTGTTGCGCATAGTGCGGGTGGGGCGTTGAGTCAATTTGTGCTGAGTAGGGGGATGTGTAGAGTGCAAGGGTTGGGGCTTGTGGCGGGGGTTCCGGGATTTGGATCGTAAGTGCTATTTTCTCCTATCACATATCATGTGCCTGTTTACTGGCTTGTGTCACCATCGATTTTGGATGAAGATGCTAACGACCACACAGCTGGTCTTGCTACACCTTCTGGGCCCTCGCCGCCCCCTTCAACTTCTTATACCGCTTCTTCCACTCGCGCTATCTCCTCGCGACGACCAAGCAGGTCAAAGATGCATTCTTCACGCACGAGACTCCAATGTCGACAGTGAAGGAGCTAGAGCGTCTCCTTGCCCCGTACGAGAGCATGCTCTGGCCCATGCAAGCGCTCTCTCCATTCGTCACTGGCCCCGACGTCGTAAGTCGCATCGAAGGATGGAAGCCTCGAAAGTCCGGCGAGAGTGCGGGTGTCGCGCCAAGGCTCCTCGTGCTCGCCGCTGAACACGATGTACTTTGCACTCCACCGGTGTTGGAGGATGCAGCTAAGAGGTATCGTGCGGCGTTCCAACACTGTGTAAAAGTGGGAAAGTTGGATGGTGTCTCGGAGGATGATGTGAGGGTCGAAATGGGCGATGAAGAGGGGGAGAATCGGGATGGAGTAGCGTTTACGGTGGTTAAAGGGTTGGGACATCACTTGCAGAATCATGTTGAGTGGGAGAGGGGAGCGGAGGCTTTGTTAAGGTGGACGGAGCAATTGTAGAGTTGAGGGCGCGGAAGTGTGTGTTCGAGCAGTTGGGGGAATCTCCTTGAGTGTTGTGTATGATATTGTAATGTAAAGATGATGATTCCTTTTTTCCTGAACCAGAAATGCAGTAGCCAACAGCGATGAGCGTACGTAGGCGTTAGTCTTTATAAAAAAAATCGCAAATACGATTTCGCAATCCAAGTTCTAGTGTTTGCAAACTCTGTTAGACACACTACCATTACGACACAACTCGTGATTAAGGTCGAAGTCTAGGTAGCTAGCCGTAATGCATCTCAATCCGTGATAGAAAAGATCGGGTTCATCGTACGGGAATATCCAATATTGAGCACTTGGCAACTGAGGCACAAGAACATAGACATGCTGCCGATGTCTTTTGGGCGCATGAAAGCATGAACGAGTAGTTTTTGAGAACTGGCTATGCTAATGCGTGGAAGATTAAAAATCAGAGACGCACATCAGAGGTATGGACCAGGATTCTGACGAGAGGGGGGAGGGATGAGGTATTTACAGTGCGGTGGATATTTCCAGGAAGAAGTGCAAAGATCGAGGCAGATTCGGGGATTGGAGCTGTTGAGAAGGAGATGAGTGTGGACTTTTTACTTATTTCAGACATTGCACTGGCACGTGACGATATTGCACGAAATGTATAATCCGCATAAACTCAATCTGGAAGAAATTGACAAGAGAAATGTCACCGTTTGGGCCAAGCATGCCGAATGAGCCATGTTAACTTCAGCCATACTTTTGTGGAAGAGAAGAAGGGAAGGAACATAGGACCTCGACCGTGCTCTTTCAGGTGATTCAAGGATGTGAAGATAATTGAAAATATCGATTAGAATATAGGAAGCTTCTCGAAGTATGTATGCCAGCTGGTCGGAACTAGTCATGTCATTGAGGCATTGAACAGAAATACGCGAAGAACATTGACTTTCTCTCAAAGTTCTTGGAAGCGGGAAACAGAGGGGACATGACCCCAGTGCAGCTGACCCTCCGGTCTTCCAGAGGCAAAAACGGCATAGAAATACCCCAATTGCAATTTTCGTGTATAGCGCCCAAAAAGAGGCTTACGTCCCATAATAGAGATCATCTTTGCTTCTTCAAATCGAAGAGCAAAAGAACGCATGAGTAGGATGAGTTTGTGTTTGGTACTCAAGAAAAGAGGTACGTCATCCTCTTCCTGGACTTTCCTCGATTTTGTAGAAGAGAGAAGACTGGGCGATTGTTTTTCTGCTCGTTTACGCAGTCCTCATATGCTCCCATGAAGTCACGTGTCCCAGATAATCTCCTTGTTCGCTCATAACGTCATGAGAGTGCCGAGGTCATATCAAGATCGTGTAGTTTCTTTGAGTACTTTCGATAAGGATACGCTAACATAAATTGCGGCTGCCAATCACTCAAAAACAGAGCGCATGTAAGCTTTAAACATTCAATTTGGAAAAATGCAGATGATTTCTTCATTAAAAAAATTTATACTGAGTGTCTGGCTCCATGATGTTGGAAGGAAGGGGAGAAGACAGAAGAAGTCATGTCGAGTTCCTTGTGGATTTTTGTGAGCACAGAGCATTGAGGCGGATCTGGGCGATTTCGGTGAAACGAGAGGTGCCAGAAGAGCACACATAGCTTGGGCGGTCAAGTTCTTGAGCCGTGAAGAAGGCGTGTGCAGCTTCCATTGCATTCTGAACACAAGAGATGGACACGGAGGATGGAAGAACTGTCCAGGTAATCTTGTGCCTCATGTAGTGTAGCGTTACTCGAGCCCGAAATGCAAACTCGTGTCGGAGCATGACACATACCCGCAGGAATTTCTTCGTTTTGATGAGGAAATGCTCAACATGTGGCAGAGTGCGGGTGTCTGTGGTTTTCCAGGAAACCAGGAAAACTCATCACGCAATTTTTGGTACATTTTGGAAGAGACGCGGAGAGCGGACATCTGCTACTTGCATGCTGAAATGAAGGGAGGACCAGTATTGGAACCCAAACTAGGGACCCATCGATATTTTGTTTTGGCACAGCTCAGAACATGTGGTTTTTCTTTCGCGATTTCGAATTGAAATTACTAGCGTAAGCCATGGCAATCCTCAGTGATGACGCATGTCATAAGAAACGGAAATTGATAGCCTTGGACAAGCAATTTGCAGCGGACCGAGAGATAGAAATTTGAGCCACTTTTAAAACATTTGATTAGTGACACTCAAGTTTTATCGTGCGAAACTTGAGGAAAAAAAGATAGGAGAGGAGTACCGACGGGTATGTCAAGCTTATATAGTTTGCTAAGCCAGAAATTCGTCCTCATGATCGAAGGCGATCGAACCATGTTGAAAGTAAAAGAAGGAGTAGGGCATCCCTGCTCATTTATAAGATCATGAAGGGAGAGACTTAATGTGAAATCGAAGTTGAGTGGTCGATTTCTTAAGATGACATGTCTTTCGCTCAATCATGTCTCTCGAGAATTTGTATTTCTTGAACGAGAAAAGAGGAAAGATGCAATGTCACAGAAGCTAGATCCAGAGGGGAGCACTAAGTTAAGCCACTTTTACTCCAGACCAAGAGAAGAGGAGAACAGAACATCGCGGGTGGCGGATTGACTTTAGAAACAGACTAGAAAAGAGCCCATGTCCATGCAGCCAACACATTTTTGCACAAATATGCACACGAAATTCTCGTGATAATATCTCAAACGGAAGACTCACAGACAACATCCAATGCAATAACGCGATACTTCAGCGAATCTGCAAAGAGAGAACCAAGACCAGGAGCTATACGCTTCCTAAAAATTACATAACGGTTCAAAGATAGCCAGTAGGCTTCACATATGCTACCAGCAATTGGTTTTCGGAAGGAGAGGCAAACGCTGGCCCAACGAACAGCTGCGCAGCAGCGGCGCAGAAGGCTCAACTACAGTAGAGAAATGCAGTGCATCTCACTTCTTCAAAGCCTTAAGAAGCTCCTGCGTTAACTAATATACCTCTTGACCTAGAGAAATGAATGTGACGTGAATGCGACGGCTTGTAAAGTCGCATAAGCTTCCTGGTGCAGCTCCGCATCACGTGCCCGAGGTGCTCAAGCCCAGAAACACCTCCAGTGTCCACCACCACCACCATCATCTGCGTTCAGACCTAGAATCAACACCATATCGCGTCGCATCGAGCCTGGCTCAGCACACCAATGGCTGCAAGCAAGTAATGTGCCTTTCCGAGCTTCCGCAGCAGAGCATGATTGCGCTTACTGGCTGTACCCACGACAGCACGTCTACCCGCTTCACGATCGCCAGTACGAGCTGCAATGCAACGAGGAAAGCTCATGTCACGGTTTTGTCGACTGCTTGAGATCATTGGAGGGGAAGAAAAAGCCGAAGGCGGGGCTTGCGGACAGATCGGGTTCTGGACCGCGACGACCTGATGCTGAGGAACAGGAGGGACAAGAGGCGCGGGTCTCGTTTCGAGAACAGTGCCAGTGGAATTCTCGTGTGTCAAGTGCGTTGTAGTCTACAAAACCTGTGTAGAATTTCCATGGCGCGTATGTCGTTTATGTTGAACAGCACATATTCGGCATGTCTCGCGATCGTGCGGAACGACTGTCAGCCAGTTGGTCGCTGGCGATTCAGGTCTTCAACTTCCGAATGTCGCTCTGAGGACTAAATTTGTGAAGACAGCTGTACCTTGTTTTCACACGTTCAAGATGTCCTGGCCGTGCTCATAGGCGTTTGTTTTTGGCGCATTTTCGTGTGCAGCATGATCTAAGTGGTATAGCTCACTTGTAAATAGTATGGTGATGTTGATGTGGGAGTGTGGATAGTCTGAAAAAGTCTCATTGTGCTGGACTGAAATACAAGAAGAGATTGATGATGTAGGCGATGCGAAGAAAATTTTGGCATAACACACAGTAAGATTCGGGAGAAGTACCCAATAGAATTGGCGCAGATTGCGATTGAATGGGTATAGGAAGGTAAAGATATCATGAGTCTGTAGGAGTTCCATTTCGGGGCTTTATGGCAGAAAAGGTTAGCGAGGAATATAGAGCGACAGGGAGTTCGAGGCCATAGCTGGATGAGGAAAGGAACGGGCTTACTGACTGTACGAGGATGTAAAAGGCAGGTGGGAAGGTGTGCTTGGGAGACATGACGGTACATCTTGGGCAAAATGAGGGGTGAAGGATTCTAAGAGGTTGGATGTGAAGTGACGTGAGCTCTCCTGTCGATCAGGTCCCATAATGCCTACTGCATATGCGGTCTTTTCCAAGGGTTCCATACATAAGCTTCGTCGACACGAATCAATGCACCCAGCATATCCATGCGTCACTCATCAGAATGAAGATCAAAGGTAGATCACCGAAACCAAGCGTGCTTGCCGCGGGCATAGGTGGTTCAAACAAGGCGTGCAGGAGAGGGGCGCTGATGTATACGCACTACCAAGCCGACGTAAGCCTGGGTTGAGCCTCAACTCTCTCCCGCCTTTAGTTCCTCACACTTACGCCTTTGGGCACGATGCAAAGCAGGGAAAACTGTGATGCTTGCAAGGTAGTTTGTAATTGGTGTAGCATCCGAGATCGCTCACGGCCAAGGCCGCGATGCGGCAAGCTTGCAAGGCTTTCTTCCCTCAACCACTTCTCTGACAGGACAATCTGACCACCTCTTTAGGCATGTCGACATCGACGTCGCATGTCACTGACTCTTTTGTTCCAACGCCAAGCTTACGACGCATTCCAAAACATGGATGTACCCGGGCGCAGCGATTTCGGGGTGGAACTGGAATTCAGACTGTGAAGAGGTTGCCAACCGACCAAAACCGCTTCAACAGACAATCGAGGCCTGGCGGCACGAAGTATTTTGATCTCTAACAAATGCGCTTGTCCATTCAACGCTCAACGATGATGTCAGACTTCGCGTAGCAAGAGCTGGTACGATCTATCGCATCCCCTTACCGAATGCCCTCACGCGAGCAGGGTTTGTGGAAGGTTTTTCGGCGACTAGGCAGTCTTCTAGAAGACTTTGCTCGCCTGTAGCAGGCCCAACAACGCCACAAGCTTAGGACTCTTTCTCCGACAGGGTTGTGATTGGTCGAGGTATGCAACCTCGAAGAGGAAAGGATCGGCCGAAAGCAGCCGCACCTCCACCTTTTCATATGCGTCAGCCGCAAGTCCTCTCCACCAGAGACCAGTTCATCAGTATCTGCCAATATTGTGGACAAGCTGGCTTTGTTATCTCCCCGTCTCTTTCCCGGTCTGCCTGCCCGGCCCACACCACTCTCTTCGCCGTCGGAACAATATCCAGTGTTAAGCTTTCCAATGAGACAGTAATCCTCCCGGTGCGCTTTGCGCTCATTTGTCACTGTCGCACAGCCTAGCATCTAGTCAGCCGCGGTAATGACCTTGGCTCCACGGAAGGGTACACGGCGAGCGTGTGACCCTTGCTCTGTCAGGAAGGTTCGATGCGACGGAAACCAGCCTTGCTCTCGATGCGAGGCTGCCAGTTGGGACTGCACCTATCTCAAGACGCATGGAAAATCTGGACCTAAAGGACCACGTAGGACAACCGAAGCTGCCATCAGGAGGCTACAGGAACGGAGCAAGGGTAGTCAAGACGGCTCAGGTTCGAGGAGTAACAGCGAGGCCAGTTTCGACGGGGCAAGTCCAAACACGACTGAGCTGCCCTACTTCGACCCTCTTCCACCCATCAGTGACACGGAATGGGATAGGACTGGTTGGCCAGATGTTATCAGCCCGAACATCATTATTCCTAGCACGGAACCCCAACGGATTTCAACCTCCTGCATCTCACAGTACCTGGAAGTCTACCAAGCTCGAGGATATGGTATATGGCCCGTGGTCGACGCTGAAGCTTTGACGGCGCGTCTACTCACACATCCCGATGATATAGAATCATATGGTCTGGCGACTGCGATTTGTGCCGCCGTCGTCAGCCAGTTCTCTATCGATGCCGAACCAGGAAGTCCGGTCGAGGGACACTATCGCGTGTCGAGCAGTGTCTTCGAGAAGGAATCGAAGAAAGCTCGCGAAGAAGCTGATCATCTGGAGAACGTTTCGATGTTCTCCATATTGAACAGTTTCTTCTTGCATGTCTACTCTGCCAATGTTGGCCGGATGAATGCATCGACTGTCCTACTAGGCGAAGCAATTGTCAAAGCACACATCCTGGGCATTCACAAGAAGATATACTACACCGCGATGACTCCCGAACAGATACAGCATGTTCTCAGAGTATACTGGCTGCTTTTCATCACCGAAAGGGCACATTCTATCCAGCATGATGTGCCTACAACACTCAAGAGAGCGCCGGATCTTCCCCCTTTGGAGAACCTCAACGATGGATCGGTCACACCAGCATTCGTACAGCTATGCAAGCTTTTTAACATTCTGGACGTCACTATAACTGCGGATCCCGCTTCTGCTCGCGATGCCCTCGCCATGGCGCAACAAGAACTAAGCTCAGACGATGCGCCGCTTAGCTTGGAGAATGAATTGCAAAGAGCAGACATCTCAATGACTCAACAATGGATGCGCATCTTTCTGTGGCAGCATGCTCTCAATGTCACAAATCTAAGCAGTGCTAATGCGGTTGACGAGTTCTCCTTTTCTTTCCCTGCGAAAGTCGCACAGAATGTGCTCAGCAACCTCAGCAGTCTCTCTCGACAAAGCGTAGAAGCTCATGGTCCTGGTATGGTGGGTTTTCAAGACTGTTGTCAATATAGCAGTTCTAACACCAGCTCAGGAATCCAAGCTATTCGATGTCGCTAACTCCCTGGCGGACGTCATGATCATTATGCCATCGATGAATCACGAGTCGCATTTCGGTATCGGCCCTCGGGATCTTATCCACAATTTATCCGTCGTCCTTGCTGGTTTCCGTGGTGGGAATCCAGCGGTCCTCAATATCTTGCAGGACAAGCTCAACACCCTAGGTTTGGCCGTTGGCTCGCCTCAAAAGTTGCTGGAGTTATCCTCACCTGAGGAAGAGCGCGAAGAGTGGCATGATAGGTCGAACTCGGCGCCTTCGAGCTATACTCTGTACAACGATATTCAGCCCATGTCACCTGATATGCCGAGCAGTATGAGCATGGATGGAAGTTACTAGGACGAGCTTGAAACGACATAGCGTAACAAGTATACGTCTAGTGCGCCCTTCACGTAGGGTGTGCCCTTCACGTAGGGTGTGCCCGGAACTAGGTGCCTAAACACCCAACAACAAGAGCGGACCTCATGCTGAGAGCGTGGTCAGGCTGCATCATGGAACATACCACGTCACCTGAACACAACTGTTTCAAGATTAGGAACCAGGATGAGACAAGCCACCGACCGAGAGCATGAATTCGGCAGGCGTTTAAACCGTATCGCTTTCCGAAGACGCTTTGTGCCCCATCCCACTCAGCCGGCACACCCAACGCGTGCAATAAAACCTCCTGGGTTTTTAGCAGCTTTCCAGACATTGGCACGATCCAACAATGGATGAGTTCTGCTAGGAAATCCGCTTGAAGAGGCGTTGCGATCGCGATGCAAAAGTGTCCCAAGTCTTGGTTACTGACAATCTTGTAACGTGCAAGTCTCACGGCTGATCATGTACACCAACTAGGCGTCAATCCTCCATGATCTACTTGCACGGGCGCATCTCACAGCAGCCTTCTCGAAGGGGATCTCCGACCAAGAGCGAAATAGAGTTTGTCGGGAGGCTTTCGGCCATGTTTGGGGTATTATATTGGTGGTGTAGGCACAGGTTATGGTTTGGTGGTACATGCGTCATACACTTGTGGCTCCTTTAGCTCTACGCCGTAGTCTCCCCGATGACGACGGCCGACAACGCTAAGGGTTTGGTGCAGTGAACACCATCGCTTACGTACACCTACAATTCCAGCACTTCGCCTGTCATCGCGCTCATGTCTCGTCTACGGAAAGATACTCGTGCATTGCTATGTCTAGGTCAAGAGCATTCGCCTTTCATGTATGACTCGGTGGCATCATCGAAGAAGCAGAATTTCGGAATAAAAACGTTCATCAGATTCATGGCAGGTTCCGAGGCGATGTAAATCGACATACTAGCGAGAACGGCATAGTTCACAACGTTAGGATGTTGTTGGCGCTCAGTGACAGACTCCCCGGATATAATTGGTGCATACCACGGCGATGCATTGCCGCGATCTAAGCTGCAGTATCCAGATCGTTTGTGGAGACGAATCTCGGATCGACGACGATGAGATCTCGCTACCGTTACCGCTCCGTCGAACTCCCCAGACATACCTATCATGTGCGTAGGAAGTTCTCGGATGAGAGAGTAACTGGTATATAGTTTGAATATCTGACATCAGACTGCATAGTGAAGGACGGGGTGCGTGCAGCAAGAGGAGAGACAGTCAGGATGGCTGATGAGGTGGCTTTCTCGAGGGCACACTGCTCTTCAGAACAGCGATGAACCTCGTCAAGTATTGTGAAAACACGTTTTCAGAATCTTAGATTCATTATCCCTTCGTAGTATCTTCTGGCCTCCGCCGCTGTACCTTGATCTGCACGTTGCTCCATGGCTATACAACCAAGTCGATCCTATTTCGACGATAGGACCGGACCACCCTCTGCAATTTCACATAGTCAAGACCTCACCATTCCTCTGTCTCTACTGCAAGCCACAGGCAATATTGGGTCTGTCCGAGATAGAGAGGGATCACTGACCTGGCAGCCACAGCCAATACTTCCCGACGGTGATGGCTACACGGCTGACCTTGTCGCAAGACGCGGTACGCATGCCTCGTGTGCCAGCGAGCTGGCAGGACAGGTTCTCAATCCAATTGACGAGGCACATCCCGATACATTACAGTACGACGACCTGAGTCCTGGCTCGGAGCTACAAGCAAGAGTCAGGCATCCTCGATCCCGAAAGGTTTCGCGGATGAGTAGGGACAGTCCACGCCGCAGCCGTTCACGCAATATGCAATGGAGTCAACAAACCGTTCAAGGTTTGCAAGACTACGCCCCGGCCATGGACGGTGCGTCCGCTCGCTCGAACACTTCAACGGTCTGGTCGACAGCCGATCCATTCATAGTCAGCAATAAGCGGGTGGGTATAGACGCCAACCACAGTGCCACATTACCAACACGTCACAAAATGTCGACCACTTCAAGGCCACAAGCCTTTGAAAGTAGAGATGCGGGCCGACCCTCGGCATCAAAGCCTCGAAGAGGAACGTTGCGATCCATCGTCGAGTCCGTCGTACCTAACATAGCGCGCCGGCGATACACCAATGTGTCGTACACCCGAAAGAGCAGCTTATGGCAAGTTTATGAGAAAGCCAAAGTACGCGGCGTGAAGCTCCAACGTACTCGCTTTGCACAAGTCGCTTTTGAATATGCCGTCTACATTGTGCTGCTGTCGATTGTGTACTTCGTACTCGTTGGCGTACCTCTGTGGAAGGGGACCGTCTATTGGCTGTGGTGGTTGGTGGCACATAAGTTTGTCATCGCTGGTGGGTTCAGTATCACCCTTGGTATTGCACTTTTGTAAGTGGTGTCAAGAATATTACGCGTACATTAACTGACACTTTATGAGTTACGCATTCGCGCCACTTCTGATTCTCTTCGAGAACGATCCTCCTGCAGCAACATACTTCACCGATACCAAGCTCCAGCCTTCGGTCAAGGACACTGCATTGATGATACCGTGCTATAAGTCAGCTGGTCTGATTGCTGCTACACTGGAGGCGGCACTAAAGATATTTCCACCCTCTCATATCTTCGTCATAGCCAACGGCAACAGCCCTACGCCACTCGACAACACAGAAGAAGTATGTCGACCCTTTGGAGTCAATCACATCTGGTCACCCATCGGCTCCAAGATCGTTGCCCAATTTGTTGGCTGTTATGCAGCGAAACAATTCAAAAACGTCTTGCTGATCGACGACGATTGTGCCTTGCCTGAGAACTTCCCTATCGTGACCGAGCGCCTGCATGGAAACGTTCAGTGTGTTGGGTATACTATCAAATCAGTAGGACCAAACTCAACAAAGGGTTATGTATGCCAACAGTAAGTGTTATGGCCTCAGCCCAGGAAAGATTTGGGACTAACGATAGACAGAGCTCAAGACCTCGAATACAAACTCAGCGGCATCCAGCGCGCATTCGCAGGCCGCCTCGGTTCTGCGACATTCCCTCACGGCGCCATCTCTCTTTGGGATCGCCAATTGCTTGTCAAGACTTTCCACGAGCACCCTGGCTTCAGTGTCTCGGAAGACTGGTTCTTTGGCGACGTGGCTCGTCGGCTCGGATGTCGCATCACAATGTGTTCTCAAGTCTTTGTTGAGACAGAGACACCTACGTCTGTGTTCTTCTCTAGTGGAGGCTCACGAGGTGGATTTGGCGAGATGACGATCTTCAAGCAGCGCTTCAAGAGATGGAATTTCTTCTTCGTGAATGGGATGTGGTATAATTTATCATACATATTCGGGAGCTGGAAATTGGGATGGCGCGAGCTTGGAACAAAGATTTTTGTGTTTCAAGAAGTACGTAACATAACACGTCCGTTCCCTGGGTAGACTGGTTCAGCTGATTCGCGACACAGGTATATGAAACATTACTCTACCTTCTTACGCCCTTCATCCTACCTATTTCATTCTACGTTCGCCCGGTATTCTGCGGTATTCTCCTCGGCTCGACCATCGCCATGTATCTCATCAACGTCATAATCTTCAACGAGATCCACTTGAGACGCAAGAAAGAGCGATTGGGCTGGACACTTCTCTACATATACTACGTACCATACAAGATCGTACTGACAGGCATCAATGTCGCGAGCTGCTACTGGTGAGTGCAAATTGTCATTTGACAAATGCTTCACCCACTCACACCACATAAGGTCACTATGGAAATACGCCCGCTACTTCGCCCGCCGCCACCCCAAAGTTGTCGAAGACGAGAAAGTCCTTGAAGTCGTTCTGCGCCTCGAAGAAGATTCGGCGTCCAAGCAAAGCGGCACAGGTCGGCGAATGACTGTTCGGACCATTGCATCGCCCCTACAGGCTGATGCTGAATACATCGACGCCATCTCGCCGATGCAGAATGTATATCGAATTGTTGAGGAGCCGCAGCCAGCACATACGAGAGGTAATGGGCAGGTGCTGGCCAATGATGGTATTGAGGTTACGGATTACTTCTTTGGGCAACAGAGTATGGTGAAGCGAGAGAAGAAACAGGGCGAGGAACGGAGGAAGATGAGAAGGAAGACCAGTTTTGGGGCATGGTGTCGGGGTTATGATAGTATCGAAGTGTAAGACGAAGTGAAGCGCGAGTATGTGGTATTTGTAATATTACCAGCTTACTTGCGAAATCTATCTGTCACCCACCGAACGCAACTCAGTCTCAGCATTATTCCACATCATACGAAATCACAGTATCCTCCACCGTGTGCTTCTTGGCCCTTCAATCTGACGTAGCTCATTCAAGCCTACAAGCACCCTCCCTGAACACAGTCTCGTTTCTCGCGCTCACCACCTCCACGTATGTCTCCTCCTCATACTTCTTCTCTCCATCGCCTCGAAACTTCTTACACGCCACACCACATTTGTTTTCATCACCTCGGTGAACGAAGATATCCCGGGGACAGATGTAGACCTTCCTGGTGCGTGGAACCACATATGTCTCTTGGCTCTCGGTGGGGCCGAAAGTGCGAGGATTGAAATTATTGAGGCTGCAAATGTCTGGCTTCCCGAGGTTGGTGACGATGGCGTTCAAGTATTTCTTCTCCTTGATCCAGGCCTGTAGCGCATCGATTTGGAAGTACTCAGCTTCCATCTCAAGCCTATTGTACAGATCAAAGTCGAATCCTGCGGCCTTGGTGTAGAAGAGCGGAAAGACATTAGGACGACGCATGAAGCAGAGAAGGTGTTTGAAGAGATCGGGATCCGCGTCGAGGAAGTAAGAGCCATCATTTTCGCGCTCCCAGGTGAACCGATCGGAGAGCTGGCAACGAAAGAAGCCGGATTCAGCGCGAAGAGTCGCCGTATATGTCTTGTATTTGCGGCCGCCGACGTCGAGCGTGACGACTTTGGGGTAGGGCGTATGCGGGGCGGAAGGGGAGATCGACACACCGCCTATGCCTCCATGATCGCTGTCGTTCGAGATTGTGCACTCATTGGTGCTGAGCTCGCTGAGCGATTTGGTGGGTCTGTCCGGCTGCTCCATCTTGTTCTTCACGCTTTTAATCTGTGCTTGTCGGTTGTACCAGACGTGTTCGGCTTAGACAATAGCAAAAGAATAGAGGAGGAAAGATTGAATGTGGAAGATTGGGAGCTGTCGTTTGATCTGAAGCAAGCTAGCTCACCGTGAGAGCAAAGCGCCCATGATCATTCACCTTCACACCCGTTTGCTAGCGAAATGATTCTTCCTCAGACTTCTCCAAGATTCCTCTGTGTGACTAGATCTAGTCTAGGTCACAAGAATCGCTCGTTGCAACCGGTGTACATAGCAGTGATCCTCTTCTGCGCCTCGAGATACTCATGCCATTTCGCCTCCAATGCCTGTCTCTTCGTAGTTTCTTCTTTCCGCTCCTGTTCTGCGTCTAAAGCTTGTCGGCGCCAACGGTTCGAGTGCCGTTTCCAGCTAGAGACTCTGATTCGTAGATCCTTGAAATCCGACGTGGTTGAAGAAAGTTCATCGCTCTTTTCCCCGAGCTGTCGCTGAAGCCTTGTGATCGTGTCTTGCTGACTTAAAATTTGTGCCTGAAGCGCCTCAAGCTCTGGGCGTCAAGCTTGAGTTTATCGTTCTCCTCTTTGTACAGGGTCATGGTCCGACCGAGCTGATCATATGCTTGCTGCAGCTGAGCTCCCTACTCCTGTTAGCAGACAGTTCAATAAATCATATGGTACAAGAGTTGCATCTACAATATCGTGAATCTTGGTTCTCTTGACAGCTACGCCAAAGTCAGCATGAAGGAAAACATAACTTGGTGTTATGACGCACAGCGCGCATCGTTACAATCATGTGATCGCTTAGTCTTTGATCGAGCCACTTCTTCTACTTTGTTGCCAGATCCATCAGAATCTGCCTTGCTGATGAGAACGAGAGCATTCTTCGAGGCGGTCAGCTTTTCTTTGGATATGGCGGGCCCAGTACACTCTTGCAGCTCTGCTTCGACACCATGGGCATACGTTGTGATAGCATCACGCAGATCATCGAGAAAATTGCGGTAGTGTCCAACGGTCTCGACAAGCCCAGCGGCGAGGAACAAAAAGCATGTAAGTGCCCTCAAGGCCGACGTGTCATGTTTGAAATACACTCTTCCGAGCTCGAAGAGGTACCAGAACGGCTTGCTTGCTTGCACTATCTGCGCCTTGCCAAGCACTGAATACCCATCCCGGATATCACCAATGATGGCGATGTTGTTGTTCCCCTCGCCGCTGATGTAAATGTAGACAGATTGGCTCAGAGTCGGCACCGTGGAGTCAGACCTGCCGTCGCGAAGGAGTTTACCGGATGCTGGCGGAAAGGGGAGGTGTTCTTCAGGACCTGTCCATGAGAGGAAGGCCGCCATATCGATCCTTGGGATGAAGTCCCACTCATAAGGGCATTCATCTCGGAGAAATGTTCTTAGATCTTGATATGTATAGCTCTTTGCCACTACTTTTGGGAGTGAAGTCGCATTTCTGATAGAGGTACCGTCGTTGGTGTCGTGGTCTGAGTCCTCTTGCTGTGAGCTTTCCTGGCCTGACGAGGCGTCGTCTGAGCTAGCCCAGGCTTTGTACGACACATGTTCGTTCTTGGAGCGAAGCCGCGCACTCGATCGCAAAGACGTCATGATCGTCATGTGTATATTGTGTCCCGACAGATCCTTGGCCTTGTCCCTTATATAGTTGAAGCAAATGATCAGTGAGTTTCAGGTCAGAAATAGCGTTGCTTGAGCATGGGCCAAGGTGAAGGTGGCGGAGGCCCTCAATGGATCTGTAGTGAGAAAGCATAATAAACGTGCAAAACCTTAGTCTAGACATGTCCGATGCCCAGGAATCTATCCACTGCTGAATCGATGCCCTCAAGTTCGTCATAGTAAGTGCAAGTCGCACGGTACATGGGGCTTTGGAAAGCGGGCAAGGTTTTCCCATGCATGGTGGCGATCATAGAGGCTCATCACTATTCAAGGCGAAGGATCTCTGAACATCGGCTTGACCTTGTATTCTGTGCTCGTAGCTTCTCGCTACCATGGTAGGAGCTTGATCTCCTTCCATTCTCTTTGGCTTTAAGTGACTCTCATTCTCCCCGTCCTGACTGGCTGGCCCCGAAGCTGCCCACTTACCAGCTAGTAGAGCAGAGATAGCTCTTAGCACCCCGAACTGCGCGGCCGTTGTCCCCGTTTCCAGGCCAGCCCCACCACACGATATCGCCCTTGGCATCACGGTTCCTAATTGTCGTCTCAGCAATCATGCACCAAACAACGACAACACAAACATAAACTCACTTATAGACAATGCAGAAGCAGCTCTGGACATTGATGGTGCCCATGACGCTGAAGTCCTCGAGGTTCTCGTAGTGGCCGTTGCCGTAGAGAGGCTGCTCATCGCCCTCACCGTAGTAGAAGAACCAGCCGCACTGGACTGTAGGCGCAGCGGGGTCGTCGATGTCGCGCAGAACTTGGACGTTGGCGGCGTCGATGGGAGCAGCGCTACTGCTGAGAGCGAGGGTTCCCACGAGGGCGACGATGGTCTTGAGGAAGTGCATGTTTGTTGTCGATGTTGAGTTCGATTTCGTGATCATATATGGTGGTGTGCTTGTTGTTGCGCGAAAAACCGGTAGAAAAGGCTCAAGGTGTCTTGGGGTATAGTGGAGATTAGGGATGCTAGTGAAGGTGAACGTAGTTTGGATCGACCAATTAGGAAGACTGCAAACGACACTCGCCGGGAAAAGCTCTATCATTCCAATGCATCAGGCGATTCTGCCACGTGAAGGGTCCCGTTGATGTTGTCGCGACCACTTTCACTTTCATCATAGCAACGCCGCTGCAATAGAAATCGTGCACTTTCGACCCACAGTCCTTGTCACCACCGTAGGCGAACTCTTTCAACTCTTTCGATCCCTTTGTACATATATCATATTCGAGAAGGACAACGATAAAGACATCCCTCACCATGTTGCGCGCCCCGTCAAAGAACAACATGAGCAATATCCGCGACTTGTTCGCGCGCGACCGCGACCATAAAGAAAAGGTCACTCCAGATTTGAGGCGCGCGCTCAACCTGCTCAAACTCAACGGATTCGAAGACCTGGAGGAGCGTCTACTCTCTACCGATGCCTTCCTCAGGCCCTGGTCCAGTTTTCGCGACTCCGTTTTCCTGTTGTTTCCGGACGGCATGCCTCGCTCCACCCAGATAATTCCTGTTGAAATGGAGTCAACTGAACTAGGTATCTCGCGCCTCGACATCCTGTGGTTCTACACACAGTTCGACGAAGGTACCCTGCGCTACGACTCGCGGGCAGACAAGTATAGCGCCGACTACACTCCGGATACCCGTGTGTATAGCGTCATCGACAAGAGCAAGTGGCGCGTGGAGGAGTACGAGAAGCATCTGTACACGTGGTTGTTGCAGGAGTTCAAAATTGGAAAGGGCTACAGCCCATGGCGTTTCGAATGGTTCGAGCTGAGGAATATCTGCACGGCGTGGGAGGAGGTGTTGGTCCCAATTGTCAACGCCGTGCGCGCTTCCTACCACCCCCTGGGGCGTCGCCATTACGGTCGCCTCGCGTTATTCATTGAGGCGAGGTGTCCATCGCAACTAGCATTTCCGGACAGCAATGTGGTTGCTCCCGAAGGAGCGCTGCTTAGTCCGACACCATATCGCGTCGTCTCGGTGCCAAAGAGGCTTGCAGATGAGGATGCGGCGCGCGGTGTGCTTTCCAAGAAACATTACGACGTCACTGAGAAAGAGCTACGAGACGTGTACCCTCAGTACGGCGGTCTGGTCGAGCGCCCCAAGTTCAAACACAAGATGGAAGAGTGGTTGAATGAGCAGCGGTTGCGAGCCGATCGACGCAAAGGCTATGAGACTCATGGGAGGGTCACATCCGCTCAGCCTCGCATTGTACAGCCCAGTGGTAGTCACAGTCCGCCTAAGCAGCTGCCGAAAAGCCCGCGAGGAAGCTTCCGCAACGGCTCAGGAAGCGGAAGTCCCATCAAACGCTACGCCGATGGCATCAAGCGTTCGCTCTCCAACACCGTTTCTTTGATCCGCAATAGGGAGGATAAGAAGAGTCCTCTGCATGGCGTTACACGACAGCTCCACTTTCCAGATCATTCACGTGGTGGAAGTATGGAGTCCTGGAATGGAACTGGGGCGCACACCAGGGACCCGGTCGACGACTCCACGGTCATTACTTCATTACCCCGCCCGCAACTGTATCGAGAGTCAACTGGATCGAGTGTGTACAGCTCGATCAGGTCCTCGAATCCATTTGTGCAAGACAGCCTAGCTGAACAGATAGCACCGGAAGCCCATGCACATGGTGTCGAGCCCGAGCGGACGCCCATAAATCAATCCGTACGTGCTGACACAGACAATTCCGTGTTTTCGCCAATAATCCAGCTGAGCGCTATCCCTCGACCAATACCAACGGAGTCTAACGATGCATATGGACACAAGGCCAAGTCGGGAACTCGAGCTTCCTCCGAACTGAGCTCTGATAGTGCACGTGAAGGTGCCGCCGAGCCTCAATTTGGACAACAGCACACGATCCACGAGAAGCAATCGTCTTGCGATGTTCGGCTCCCGAGTTATGAAGGCACGCAGTATCAGAAGGAGATCAGCCTCACAGATCTGCATACTCAGCGTATGAACTCTACTCGTAGTCCTGAGCCCAAGCGAGCAAAAACACCTGCGACACGCCTGCCCGCTCCCATTATGCCTGTCCCCTACAGTGGACCTCGTGTCGCATCAGCAGACACGCCGACGAAGTCGACCATACCGCCGCCACAACCCGTGTTTTCTCCGCCGAAACCCGTTGCAATGCCTGTGAAGCCCGCATCTCAACCGGCCAAGTCGATTGCATGGCCCGGTCCATCAGGCGCAAAGTCTTCCACGACAGACCGGCCGAATAAAGCTATGCCTCGAAAAACCGCCTGGCCCGGAGCTGACTCGGACTCGGACGATGAGCCTCTGCCTCCGCCAATCCCTGTCAAGTCACCTGAGCGCCAGATCCGTAACCCTCGTTCGCGGCGGCCAGTACCAGAGGACAACGAGCACGAGGTATTCCGCATTGTGTCCAGGGAGAACATTCGTAGTGCGCTGGGTAACCTCTCCCGCGAGAACTCAATGGAGAGTCTAGCGCCATCGAAGTCGCTCGAAGAGCCGGTCCGCGAAATGAGCCTGGTAAAGCAACACCTGCAGACGTACAATACCCATCTATTCCCGCGCAAAGAGGAGAGGAACGGCACCCCAGTTGGAGAGTGGGTTGGCCGTGGAGTCCACAGGAAGGAGGATTTGAAAGGTGGGAAGATGGACCATTGGTCTGTTCAAGAACAGAACTGAGTTCGAGTGTGTTTGGAGGACTAGGATGTGGGAGTCGATGGACTTTTGCTGTACCAAGTATCTACGGAAACTGTAACATGCCATGCTGCAGCCCTGTGTGCATGGTGAAAGTCAAAAAGTTTTCCTTTTATCAGCCTATAAGTAAATTGTAATTGTTCGACGAATGAGTGTAATGCTATCATATTGCGAGACAACTATGCGCACTGAATGATTGTGGAATGGTTTACACTCGTCGGCACGCCCTCGCCAGTTTTATTACCTAAGATGGCAGTACAACCCGCTAGAGTCCAAAGGCCCCTTCTTTGCAGACGCCCTTAGTCGAAAAACATCCATCGGTATGATGACCTGCATTGTCCCCTGTTGTACTTCCTTCATCAGTGCCGTAATAATCTCGTGGCCCAAGGTCGTGCTGATTTGGGTTCAATGAACAGAAGGTGAGGATTGCAAGTTGTAAGACATGGTGAACATCAATGACTCGGCTAGACTATGGATGCGCAAGCCGTACAATTGAAGATGCACAAGTATGCACACCAGAACTCAGACGGTGGTCTACACCTCCAGCTAGGCAATGACAGAATCGCTTCTGGCAACTCCATTGCGGGTAGTCTCCTGCGCGGTTCATTGCTTATATAGACTGTTGGCACGGCTAGCTTTTCAAAGCTTAGCCATTGCCACTCGAGTGTCGAGACGTCGGCTTTGGGCCTAATCAGCATAAAGATTAGCATGCGACTGCAAGCTTGTCAAAGGCTTACTCGGGGTAGCCTCATCGCCGACGCCTTCATGCACGACGACAACAGATTCATCCGCAGGGGTGGCGACCGAAGGCGAGTATAACGGGAGTCATGATCTGGCGAGTGTCTGCCTCGTACATGGTGGTGCAGTTGGAAGTAAGCACTAGCGTAGACTTGTTGGACTGATAGGATGAAACGCTCCCTATATCACCATGGCCGTTGTCCGTATATTGCGCAATACGATGAACAATCTAGAAGCGAAGAATGTGGGTGAGCAGTGTCGGCCATACAGGGTTTGTGCGGATTCTCTCTGGAACGGCCCGTATTGTCTTGGAGGTGTTCGTGGTACGACTAAATTATACCGCTACATGCTTCACGTGCGAACATCGCTGAAGAAGGAGTATAGTTTCATGGTGACTAGTATGGTCACGTTCGTGTGCTCAATTGCGGAGGAGAGAAATGATGCTGTGGAAGCCAGACCTGTTGTGCTTATCAGAACAATATTTTCGAGCAAGCAGCAACAGTGGGTTCTCCAAGATCGATTGGTTCCGTTGCAACATCTTTCCCTCATCCTCAATATCTTCACCCTCACAGCCTACGGCACCTCCTTCGTCACCGCGCAATACATTTCCATGGGGCTTAAGTGCAGGTGCAAACGTCGGTATTGGTATCGGTGAATCAGTCTCTACGATCCTGGCGTGGTCGTATTTTGGGATCAGGTACCTGGAACCACATGCTTCCAAAGTACAATGAATGTTACTTCCCATCATTTGGGTTGGCACATCCACAACCGCATTTCGATGATTTCAAAATTCTAGGGCAATCCTGGTCTAGTTGATGTCCTCCGCAAGCGGGAATTTCGTGCGAAAGCCACATGACGTCACCACTCCGAGGTTGTGTGTTAATCTAGCTCGGCACTAATCACGTGGATAATTAGCTTCCCGGTCTCTATCAAGTAGCCCTTTGGATGTGGACTTCGGCCCTGAGAGTCGATCTATCATCCCTTTAATATTTGTTCCAATTGTACGTAGTTGCTAGCTCACGGGACTTTGAAGGTTTTCCACAGTATACTCCAACCACTCAAGATGAATTGGCTCACCGACATCCGCAATAAGGTACTTGCTACCGGAGTGCGCTACATGGCCAGCCCAGGTGCAATCGAAACGCATCAAGACGAAGTGCTCCAGGTCCCATCTCGAGACGAAGGGAGGACGGTCAAAGTGCACGTCTACAAATCCAAGAATTCGAATCAGCCATCACCAGTACTCATCAACTTCCATGGCAGTGGTTTTGTCATCCCCATGCACGGCTCAGACGACGAGTTTGCTATGCGCATTGCAAAAGACACAAAGTACACCGTATTGGACGTCCAATACCGACTTGCACCTGAGCACCCATTCCCCAGTGGCGCATACGATGCAGAAGATGTGGTGCGATATGTGCTATCCAAATCTCAGGAGTACGATCTTAACCGCGTGGCCGTCTCTGGCTTCAGTGCAGGCGGCAACTTCGCGCTAGGTCTGAGTGGTCACGTCTTCCCTGCGGGCACATTCCGACACGTCCTCACTTACTACCCGGTGACAGACCTGTCGAAGGACCCGCGTACAAAGACTGCACCTGACACTTCAGGCCAGCCGCTACCGACATGGATGATGGACGTTTTCAATAGCTGCTACTGCCCTGAGGGCGTCGATAAGGCTCAGCCGCTGATGTCGCCAAGCTATATTGAGGGAGAGAAGTTCCCGGATAGCATGCTAATTATAACGTGTGCCCAAGACACCCTAGCACCGGAGGCGGAGGAGCTAGTAAAGAAGGTCCAGGCAGTACCCGGGAAGCATGTGAAACATGATAGAGTGGAGCTTTGTGGACATGCGTGGGACAAGATGTACAAGCCAGGGACTCCGGAGGAGAAGGCCAAAGATAGGGCGTATGATATGGCTGTCGAGTTGCTGGCTGGCTAGGGTCCAAGTTGATCTTCTCGCGGTAGGCGGATTCGCTGGATCCACTAGCCGCTTATAGGAGAACGCCTAACGATGTTGCGAGACGCCGAGACCGAGATGGCGAACGGGACGAATGCTCAGCCTGCAGAGCGGAGGGCATGGCTGTGCTGAAGGAACCTGGTACATCTGCGGGCTGCTTCTTAAGCGAAGCGCGACCAGCGGAACTGGATTCCTGGTTGCCGGTAGCTCGGCTCACTCCGACAGATGATGCTTTTTGTAGACTTCAGACATCTCCTTTGATTGTAATATACCGGCAGAAGTGTGCAGAAGGGTGCAGAATTGTGCAAAAGTGTGCGGAATTCCTTCAAAATTTCACTAAGTTCAACTCCACGCTCACTAAATTCTGCCCGGAGGAACGAAGATAGGAGCTGGTTATTGTGAAAGTTCAATTTGTGTACGGTTGTATAAGCAGGCAAAATTGCCAATATTCGAGGATGATCGCGGCCATTCCTGTCTCACATACACATCCGCAAACTGATGGCAAAAAAATATGAGGTTCTCGCCTTGATTCATGCCGAGGTTAATGCAATGTACTACTCTCTCATGTAGCTGACGAGGTTGCTGGTGATTGCAACTGAAACTTGCGATTTGCAGCTCTCGTAATTCGTAAAGACAATATCTTACCACGACTGACCTCCACTTTGCAGACTCCAGCACGTATCAGCAGATCAATCTCAGCACTCAGCTGTACCACCGAAGCAAAACTTCATCCGCATCATCAAACGAAGATCCACTATTCCACTGCATCTGCTTACAGATAATATTCACTTCTCTTCCCCTGGCTTGAAACTTCGACACGAACCACTGCTTGACCTGACGCGCACGATAGGAGCTGACTGGCTGTTCCCAATTGTGGAAGCCAAACTCGAGAACTTCCAGATTCGGAATATCAATCAGCCGATGAAGCTGATACATGAGAATGATGTTGTCCAGATTCTCGTAAGCGTTGATCGCAGTACTGAGTGGACTCAGCGCCAAGGACGGAACATTTCCAGGATCGGAGTACTCGTCACCAAGCATGACATTCAGGACTCGCAGATTAGGTAACATGGCAATGAGCTCAAGGCCTTTGATCTGCTCCGGGCCATGGAAGTTGCGAAAAGTCAAGTACCGGACCGATCGGTATCCCCGTCCGGATGGGAAGGTTGCGAGCCATCTTCGGAGCCAGCAGGTGGTTGCGACGTTGTTGGAGGCTATCGCGATGCGGTTGAGAAACAAAGGCGTGGTTTCGAGGTACAGTTGCTGCGAAGCGATACAGATCGGAGGTAGTGCCTGGGTTGGGGGTGTGATGGTGCGTTCGGTGACGTCGTGGCGCCGATTGATGCGCAGACGTTCTTGATCGAAGTCGTCGAAAATGTACTCCACAATCTCATCGCGCAGCTCTTGCGGAAGACGCAGTAGAGGGGACAAAGAATTCATTGTGTTGTAGAAGTACAGGTGGACGCGCAGATGTTTGCTGATTGTGGTGGAAGATAGGGAGAGGCGGGTCCCGAACAAGGAAAGGCGCGCTGACTAGCGCAAGGCTTTTGCGGGTGAGTCCCCATCAGTTTCGGTTCTCTTCACGCAAATGACATATCGAGGTTCTTCATGTTTCCATCATACATCGGCAAGGCCTATCTAAGTATCCGATACTCGCGCTCTGCGGTAGCCGTCGATCGGGTTGGGTCGCAGTAGCGTGTCGATTCTTGAGGCAATTATGGTAATCAGTGAAGAATAGACTGGTCTCCCAAGACAGCACATGTAACACTACAACTCGCATACTGTGCGGTAACTCACTTCAAAGTACACACTACAAAGGCTGGGCACAAGGTACCGGCATTAGTCTTTAACCCGAAACTTTCCTCAGAAGGTCTACATGCAGCATTCGCTATTTATTGCACGCGCGGGCCAGGCATTATGCACGTTCGGCTCCAGCTTGCGCCTTGGGTGTTGCAATTCAAGCTATCGTCAGCGTCGATCAGGACAGCTAGGCCGCAATTCCAGACTCGTGATTCGTAAGCTGATCGCCAAGCTGATGGTCACTGCGAAGACAATACACGTAGCAATAATCTACCAACGATCCAACATCTTACGAGCTGTTCGTGTTGCGTGCGTGTCCATACGGACGTACATACGGGCGTATGTAGTACCACGCTGGCCAAACCAGGAATCTGTAATGGCAAATGGAGTTGGCACAAGTCGTTCCCGCACGAACAGATCGCAGGACGTCTGAGGTATGCGGAGACGGTTGGCCACACAAGCTTCAGCCAAAGATTTCACACATAAGCCGCCCAGATTATACGATAAGTTCGCTTGCATGCATTCGGCCAACATTTGCGGACCGAGCCAGGCGTCATTGGTTACTCAGACAAGGCGCTGGAAACCAACCAATCAAAGATTTTATCGCAGAATGCACTACCGTCATCGATCTAGCTTCGAACCTATCGCCCAACGCTCAACGATGTGGCGTCTTACCGTTTGGCACACCATGTTTAACATCCGAGCCGTCCATGCAAACCAGGTGCATTACTCTTAAGTCCTCTGCGGACGCATCTAGCTGCCGATGTGCGGCGCAGCACAACGGTAAACAACGGTCGCCGCTGTGCAACACTGCCCAATCCTTCAATTGGCTAGGAACAATTATATAATGGGTAATCCCTGGTCCTCGCCGGTTGATAATGGTGATGACTGGAGGAGCGATGCAAGATACGCCATGGCAGCAGGAATGTATTGTGTCATCTGTGGCTCACCTTTCGACATCGAAGGCGACGTATATAACATTGATCCCAAAGAAGCACGTTATCAGGTATGGGCACTCGATGGCGTTGTATTTATCGTCCAGGCTGACTTGATCTTGCAGTGGCTACGCAACTTTCGCCTTCTAGCCCAGTGTGATGATCTTGATTTCCACCGGACCACAAGCGGAAACTCAGAGTAGGTTGCACTGAGGTCCAGTATGGTTCATACGCTGAGCAAAATCAACAGGCCGGTCAATACGTCAAATACGGAGGACATCTTTCTATCGGAGAGGGCTGAAATTACCACGTCTGCACAAGGATCTTTTCGCCTTTGGGACGAAACCCAGACGGACGACATCTGGTATAATCCTCTCTGGTACTCTCACAATGCCACGGGCACATTGTTTCCTCTTCACGAGGCTTGCATAGACATCAGTTGCCGAGTTATCGAGCACCTTCGATTCCAGAAAATTCACTCAGACTCGAGGCCAAGCCTTTCCACGTTATACCACTTTCTCAACGCCCGCTTCCTTACACGCCGCGCGAAAGTGCATTCCTACTCTGACATCGCAAATGACTTGTTCGATCATTGTCATCGATCGAGAATATATGGACCGCAAAGTGTTCTTGCTCTGGCCAGAATTGAATGGTGGGGCGGTGACTACGATGTATGTCTTCATGAGGGCACATATCTTGTGGTACTGACACCGAACAGAAATTCTACGCTAACCCACTCGATGTGACCGGCCTCGATGCCTTCGTCTTTAATGTACTAGCGGCTTCAGCACAGGAGCGAGCAGCAAATACCAAGAACATTGTTGTGGCAAGAGAGGCGCATGGTGTCGAGACTCTTCCTGTCGAACTGTTCAACGTCATATGCAGTTTCTTACCGGCCAGTTCAATTATCAAGCTCCACCGAACCTCCAAAACATTGGCTATGAAGGTCCAGCTGGATAATGCATTCTGGCGCGACAGCCTACGTACTGGCTGTCTTCACGCGCATATCTGGGACGTTGACACACGGAAAATCGAGACCTTGCGTCAAGAGTCCAATATTGTCTTCTCGACGGCGGACTGGGACTGGAGAAGTGTTGCAAGGCTTCTAGCCACAAAGAAAGTCCCGCTCTCGGGACGCGACCCACGGCTAGACGACATGCCGCCCGGACTCTGGAATCGATGTCGCATCTGGGCGACCATTGAACGAGCACTGCAATTTGAATATATTGAAAAGGAAAAGCAAGAGGAAATCCACAGCAGTATTGAGATTCGACGTTCAACTATAGCGGGAGAACGACCCGACAAATGAGTTTGCTTTCCAGTTTCACGTCTATCCGAGCGTCATTTGCGGGTATGGGCATGGTATCACTTTATGAAGTGACGACTTATGAGTTGTTTTTGAGAAATGTTGCTTCACAACGAGAAAATGCACAAGCATCTTGCCAGATCCATTCCCTCGTGGTTTCCACAATCACTCCACGGCCAGCCCTGCGATGAAGACTTCCCAGCTCTTGTTGAAGCCTTCGTAGAACCTGTCCGTCGCACTTGTTATGAAAAGATATGCAGCTTTGTCACGCAAGGTCTCCGTGAGCTCTGCGACCATGTCCTGCGGTACCGAATGCAGCATGTAGCATGTTCGCGAACGATCGTATGGGGAGGTAGCCAGCCATTCCTGGTACTCTTTCGTCACAAAATAGCTGTACGAGGTTTCAACTACAACTGTAATGTCTGGACCAGGTTCTGCCAGCTCTTTATTGACAGCCGTCCCGGGGTTATGAACGGTCTTGTCAAAGTTAGCCCATAATACAATATTACAGCTTTTAACAGCTCACCAGCCGACTACCACCAATACCGCCCACTAACTTGACCTTGCTGTCAATCTGGTCTAAGTACTCCTTCGCCTGGGACGAGTAGACATTGGTCGTTTCGTCGACGAAAATACCCTCCACTTGAAGCCCTCCTGGTCCAGAATCCACCCGCTTTGCATACGTCTCAATGTCATCGAAGACATCGTTGATTCCTCGTTGGCAGTATGTCGCGCGGACATAGCCTACTATCTGAACGTTGCGATACCTGTTCAGCCGTGAGATCTCCCGGACATAATCTTCATTCGGCCACCATGGTGCAGCACCCGGACCACTGTTGGGATTTATGATTACCACAAATTGTAGTAAAGGATTATCGGCGATGCTTGAGGTTGTGAGTAAGACGTTGCGTTTGATGGTCAGACATATTCACGCTTGGTAGAGTGGATCCCAGGCGCCTGGGTCCGGATAGATGTACAGCGGAAGCAAGATGCTGGACTTCATCTTCATCAGTTATGCCACGGAATAGCCACAGTGCAACAGTTGAGTGTATGTGTCCTTTTTATCCTGCCCATTCAACCGCTGACTAAGCAAACAGGTTCAAGAAAGCGGTGCTCTACACCATGTATATCCTATATGTGAACACCCGATGCGCTACCTATCTCACATGAAAAAAATATGCTGTTGTTCTACCCTCTACCGATGCCATACGAAAAAAGATACACTCTCACCATAAGACGTCCAACCAGTCTACCCAAAACGACGAATATTTGCTGTACACATCCTCTGTCAAATCTGTCACATACAACCACTCGACATCCTTTCTGACTCTCTCCACGATCTTCCTCAACCCTCCTCTTCCCAGATCGCTTGGCGCCGAGTTTACCAACATTGCAAAGCTCTCTCGAGTTCCATTAGTGTTCTTCAATTGCAGACTCAACTCGTCCTTGTCCGGTAATTTGTTGTACGACTCTTCGAACACAACGGTGATGTTCGGTTTGATCGCCATCAAATTCTCATCCGGAATACTACCAGCATTGAATACCACAATTCCGTCTCTTTCGTCCGCCCAGCCCTGCGTGCTCCACACCGTGGCGCTCACATTGCGCATATATCTTTCCACAAGCCCATCTTTATCGCTCTTCCAGGGTGCACGGTCAAAGAATACTCCGTGTATCGCCAACTCATCGCTGACATTGGCCCACCCAGCATACGTCGCGATCTGCGCTCGGACTGTCGCATTCGGCAAGGTCGCATTCGCTACATCAATATATCCGAGCGTCCTGACATTCGGATATATATTGATGCTCTTAACAGCGTTAATGTAGGTCGCAGCGGGCCATGTGGCGTTCCCAGGGCCGTCGTTTGGGTTCACGACAACGGTGAAGTTCGTATCGTGGTGTTTGACTATGCTGATCGCCACGACAACAAGTCAGCAAGCAGAATCAATCTCAAGAACAAGCACTAAGTCAAGGGTCTGGACATACGCATCCTCCAAGCCCCTCCAACTTCCCTCCTCAGGCTTCAGATAAAACGGCACAAGCACATTGACCGGCAATGGCTTGATGAGTTTCTGCGGCAATATCACGCCCAGCGGGATCCCAATTGCGAGCAGAATACCAAGCGAAAGCGTTACTATCCACGCGAGAACCCGATCGTTGATCTTCCTGCTTGTTTCCTCCTTCTCGCCTGGTATGTAAGGGCGCAATACCGATGACGAAGATCCGCCATTGAGTGTATATGGCCGCAACCTTTCAGTCACAACGATAGTCGCCTTGGGAATCTCGTGATAAGGTGTCCCGCGCCGCGTGATAGGTTCTGGAGGAGGATCGAGGTACTGCGTGGGTGTGTCTGCGCGGTGGAAGGTGGTCCGGCGTTGGGTGCGAGGTGGGATGGCGAGGCTGTAGGGGTTTGAGCTGTTACGCCGGGAGGGCGATGGAGGGCGGGTGGATCTTTTTGAGAGTGGTATTGAGGGCGTTGAGTGAGACATTGTCGCATTTGGAGAGGTGTGAGGTTGTTGGAGTTGGTAATGATTTCATCGAGGGTTGGATGGGGTGGCTTGGGAATGCATTCCTCGCTTCTACGGTAACGGTGTACATCGCAACGAATTGAACGGACCAGGGAGTCGAGAATCGCAAACTATCAAATCAATCAATGATCAATATGTTTGTTATTGATACTTTTTGTGATTTCTTCTCCCGTTTTTTATCCTGCACTTCTTGATTTCAAGAATCCGATTTCACTGACGACACTAACGCACCCTCTGCCTGACCCATACCTTGTGAGTCCTCCTGCTGTCATGTTTCTCCGTCATTAAAGCACAAATAGTAGCAGTAAAGCCGAATACTGTGCTGATCACAATAAATGCAATGATAATGGCTTCCCATGTTGGCAGCGGAAGGATGGAAGTAAGGAAATGAGGGGATAAAAAAGAAAAGAATGGGACGAATACAGTCATCCGTTAGATACCTCATGATACGTAGGTATTGTGATTGTATATCGGAGTGAGTCAGCTCCTTGTTCACCATCGTAATTATGGCCAGACATGCTGTAGCTCACTAATTCAACGGTCACGGTGAAGAACGGTATTTTGAGGTTAAAAGATCTTAAGATACTTATAGGCACGATTCTTCATAGGTGTGGACAAGAGTAATTTTCCAGTGTGACACGTTTTCATAGATGCGGCTTGTGTTGTCATTGCAAATAGTCAAAGCGAACATCTAAGGCTCACGCACCACAGTATGAGTTCCTGATCACTTTCTCAGTATCTCCTTCATCCTCCTTCGTTCTCTTAGGAATATTTTCATGTGCCTTTGTTCGCCCCCTCTCAAGCTGCTCATCAACGCGCAGACGACCCAGATCTTGATTAAATGGCTGTGTGGATGACTGAAAAGGTGAGTCCTCCATCATGATAGCCGGCGCAGAGGCGCTTGCTACTACAGGCATATGATGGATAGCGGTATCCTGGGAGGGCTGGACTTGAGATGTAGATGTGCTATATGAATGTGACATTACGAGATGAATTGGTATTGTAAATTGTCAGGTCTTAAAGAGGGAAAAGGAGGATAGATATAGTACATACCTTGTCAGAGTCAAAAAGGGGAGGAGTGAGTCGATGTGCTTTGGTCAGTGGTGTCGAGCATGACTATTCAGGAGCCATGCTCCTGATGTTGAGGTAAAATCCGGACGATGAGGTCGTAACTTCAAACCAAGGACCGCTGAGCTTGGATCATAGAAAGCACCATTTCCATTATACTATTCCACATACTGATTAATCCTAGCTTATCCATACTCGAAAATTAGAGTGGGAGATACCGAACGCCATGATCATATATTGCTCGTCTTCCGATGTCTAACTCAGTGTAGAGTCCTCAATGTCTCCTCAACCACCACACCCAGCGCACCTACACCCAGCACAGTCCACAACCACTGGTTCTTGCCAAACTCCTCGACACGTGGCCAGAAAGAGTTCTTGTCCTCGCGGAACTTCTCGAGTTCGGCGAACTTCTCTGGTTGGGAAGCAGAGTACCGACGCTCCTGATGCTTGCCTTTCTCCGCATCTCCACCAAAGTATCGCAAGAAGGCGTAGTTGGCAATGGGGCCGAGGAGCTCGACAGGGGCGAGCATGTCAGAGCCGTAGAGCATTACGATGAAGGAGATGTGGACGAGCGTGTCGCCGAGGTAGCTGTCATATGTTAGTAATATCCAACCACGTTTCTGGAGGAATACTCACTTGGGGTTCCGAACAATACTCCACACGCCCTCTCTCAGAATTCCCGTCCCTCCCTCAGCCTTATACTGGTCAAGTTGATAATCCGCCAGCGTCTCCATCGCCAGTCCCGAAGAGTACAGTCCAACTGCCAGCATCTGAATGAATGGATGATACCCCATCATGACCGCTCCCTCATGACGGAACGGCGCAGTAAAGGGCAGCGAAATGACCATCTGAAACAATGCCTCAGGTACAAACACCTTGAACAGCGCAGTATTCCAGAACCCCTCTTCCTTCTTCGCCTCCTCGTACCGCGGATCATCTTTGCCCCGCTGAATAGAGCGTGTCGCAATGCGGTAGAACAAGCGTCCACCCCAGAGCGTCACGCCAGTGAGCATCAAGCGCTCATGCCATGAGAGGCGACGGAACGCCTGGGAAACAGTCAATCCAGCAGCGACGCGGCGGCCGATGGCAGACCACCATGCATTCACGACTTGGCCTGATGGCCAGAGCCAGTCTTTGGCTTCGACGCGCTGCGTGTAGCGTGCGACGCCATAGGCGATGAGTGCGAGGCCAGAGTGCAGCGTCAGCGAGGGGCCGAGCGTATCTTTGAAGATGCCGACGTCAAATAAAGAGGGCGAGTTGACGTGTGTTTTGGAGTGGGTCCTGTCGATGTAGGTAGCATTGTTAGCGCCCGTATTGTTCTGGTTGGTGAGATAGAACTCGGCTGCTTGACGGTCTGCGACTTGGATGCGGATGTCGGGGGGTGAGGCCTCGCTCTTGGGAGCGCTGAACCATCCCGTCGCCATGATGGACAGTTTGTGAAATCAGAAGTGAGGTTTGTTGGGCGCGTGAGCTTGTTGTAGGCTGGCCACTTTATCGCGGACGCGGGTGGAGCTTTCCCCGCATTCTGCGTAATGCATGCGCGAGATTTGATTTGACCGGTTGCGATTGCTCTTCTTCCGTGAGGCAAGGCATGAGTACTGGCGAATGAGAGGGAGCGGATATGCCTCTCCCCTCTGGAGGGTGTCTTGTGCCTTGTATCGTGTTCTGTACCATTGGTTAGCTCAAGTGAGACGGGATGGACATGTGGACTGACGTCACTAACCTTCACATGCATCACGAAGCCCAATCAGCATAGCAAGTCTACGCGATCAACTTCTTCACGAATTAATGACCGTACAACCTTTCCTCCATACAACATTACAGTAAACAACCCAATTAACCAAGATGTCGAGCTTTAGACCTGAAGCATCCAACCCCCCTGGCGTCCCTCCCGCGCCCTCAACCTACAAACAACTCTGTATCACCCCCATCCGCCCCACCTCGCGTCTGATAACGCTCGCCGGCCAGACTGGCCTACAAGCCGACGGCTCCATCGCATCAGACATCTCAGATCAAGCCCGCGACGCCTACAAGGCCATTCTCGGATGCTTGAAGGCCGCCAACGCTACGCCACGTGACATTGTGTTTGTGCGGCACTATATTGTCAAGGAGAGCGGTGATGAAGAGAAGGACAAGCTTGATGTAGTGGATAGGGGCTGGGGAGAGGTTTGGATGGAGTTCATGGATAAGGAAGGGGAGGGACATAGGCCGCCGGATACGGTGGTGGGAGTTGCGAGTTTGGCGAAGGCGAAGTTGTTGTATGAGTGTGAGGTTGTGGCCGTCGCTTTGGCATCAGCGCGTGTATGAAGGAGGGAGGAGGGAAGAGAGATGGTACATGGGTTGAAGATTGATCATATTTACGAAGCTTCGCATCGATCGCCAAGACCAACTCGGAAGCTTGGGATATGAACAAGGATAGACGTTTATCAAAGTAGGCCCTATGAGGATCACAAAGAACCGACATCGACGTCTTCAACCCTTCAATTACCGCTTCTCCTTCACCCTTTCCAATAATCTCTTCACCTCCTCCACCACAATCCCCGCCTGTCTAATCGGAACGTCATGTCCCCACTCCCCATTATACCTATACTCCGCGTCACTCGACATTCCCAATAACGCCCGCTCCAATTGTTCATGATACAGCGCCGCCCTATCCAAAAACTCCCGCACCTTCCTCCTCTGCTCCTCCGTCCCATGTCCCCCCTTAACCGCCTCATCATAAATAATCTGATAATTCTTCGTCGCATGATACCTCAGCACAAGCAACGACCTCTCCCCCAGCGCCTGCCTCTCGATCTGAAACTCATGCGCCAAACGATCCGCTGAGCCGTGATTGTCTTCGCGCGATGTACCCTCAGCACAATTCGCCTGCCCAGCAAGCGCGCGTGCCCACTCGGCGTCAGACATGCCCGAATCTTCCTGTAGGTGCGTGACGGCTTCGTAATCTACATGCTCAGCTAGGGCCTCGAGCTCATATGGCGGGATGCGCGGGTTGAGTGCGAGCATGAGTTCCGTCGCGACGTCGACGCAGACCATGCCGGCTACCGCATCTGGCATGAGGGAGAAGAAACACCGCATAGGGATACCGCCGTAAGAGTGGCCCATGAGCACATACGGAGGTTCAAGCTGCGTGATGGATAGTAGTTTGGCCAGGTCTTTGGCATGGTCTTGGGCGAAGTAGTCTTTTGGAGGCGCGTTGGGGGCACGAGGCGGCATGGTGCTTTGGTCTAGGCCCGCGCGGTCGTAGAAGAGGACGCGCACATGAGGGGCGAGGAGTTGGAAGAGCTTGATATAGATTGCGCAGCAGGCGCCGCCGCCGGTGAAGAAGATGAGGAGAGGTGCATTAGGTAGGCGGATGCCGCCTGCGATTGAGGCCCAGAGGGAGTGAGTAGGAAGGGGTACGAGAGCACTGTGGTGAGGCTTGGTGAGCCATGGGTTACCTGAGTCTAAACGCATCTTGGTTCATGTTGTAGTACTCTGGGTTTTGCATTGATTTTGTGTTGTTATACTCCGAACTTATCTGAGTCGATATTTACCGAAGTAGAAGGTGCATTCAGCGGTACGTCATGCCAACATCCTTGTCTTTCGAGTCGCTGCATGTCAGCGGCCAATCGAGAGTGCGGCCAAGAAAGACCATGAATCGATGTAACAAATGCCAGTTGCATTCTGAACATACATGTTTGTTCGCAGCCGACGGTCCATCTGGTTGCGCTTCACTCCAAAGCCTCACCTCCCTCAGGCTTCCACCCTTCCCGGCCCCCGAGATAAATAATGTCATGAAAACACTGCCTCCAGCCCTTCCCTCCCACATCTTCCACCGTCTCCTCACCCGCTCTGATATCCTCCTCCCTCCACCAATAATTTACCTTAATGAACAGACCCTCCACTGCCCCTTCATCCCACAAATCTACGCACATGCCCACCCACTTCTCTTCATTTGCCTTCTTCACCAATTCCTCTGGTTCATATCCAATAGGTGTCGTAACTTCATGGCTGCCAAATTCGAGTTCGGCAGGTACCTTGAGCGGGCGGATGGTGTAGCGGGATTGCTTGCTCGGCTTAGGCGTGGGTTTAGAAGAGTCAGACGAGGATGAATGAATGTTCCCCGCCCTTGCATCAGCCAGATATTTGACGATTTGCTCACGCGAAGTAGCGCAATACGGGGGGTTGGGGCGACATGTTTGCATGCATGTAGGCGAAAAGAACAGGCCTTGTGCATCGACGTCGGTTGTGTGGCGGTAAATGTGGTATTGTTTCTTGATGAGGGAGACGATCGAGGAGGTCATTTTTGTAATTAGTGAGGTGTTTGGTCCGGAAGAGATGTGCTTGCGCTTGAATTGAAGTGGGAAAAGTCCAGCTTATATTTTAATGGAAAACGTGTCGATATGTCTACGAGGTATGTCATGCCTGCCTTGCGCAGTTAGCGTCAACACGAGATCTTCTTTAGGTAACCTACCAAAATCTGACGTCCAAAAGTTTGTAGGTCCGAAACTTCCTAAGACGTCACATGCCAAAGTGGCTGGATTTTGATTCGAGCAAAGGTAGAGCGATCTGGACTATGCTCCAATACATGTGACTGCAGTGCAAGCCTACCAGGAAAGAGATCAACGGGAACGCGGTCAAGATGCTATGACGGGCAGTGGCCGAAACTACGCTAAAGCCAGAAATGATCTTCTTCGTTCGCACTCTCGGATCTTTATTCACCGACTGCACTCGCGACACGTCTACATGCTCTGCCGACCCACAAGCTTGCTTGGTAGTAATGCAGTCGTAACTACGCAGCCGAGACTAACACCGCCGGCGAGGTATAGGACCGAGTTCGCGCCACCACCGCTACTTGCATACAAATGCTGAGCGATCAATGGACTTACGATACCGAACAATCGCCCCCAGAAACTCGCAATGCCGCAAGCAGTGCCACGGATCGGCGCAGGGAATGCTTCAGGCGTCCAACCATACAAGACGGCGTTGAACATGGATTGAAAGAAGTACTCCATGACGTTGAAGCCAATGTTTGATGCTGCGCTGTTGACCGAACTGAAGAGGAAGATGCTAACACCCATCATAGCGGATGAGATAACCATGGTCCACTTTCGACCGACGCGAGAAACCTGGTACGATGCTGCGCCGAGTAGAACTCCGACAATGCCGGGAAGGTAGATGTAGATGTAAGATCGGTACGTATACTTCAGAGACAGATGGAGAGCCCCGTTCTTCGCAGCTAGAATTTTGGGCAAGAAGGAACCTGAATCATTAGCTGGTAAGGACGTGTTTGAAGAGGCAAGTGATCTTACCAGCTACAGTGAAGCCCCAGTAATCGCAGATATATGTCAACCATACGAGCAACGTAAGGCGAGTCATCTGAACGCTGGAGAACAGGATTTTGAAGCGATCGCCCTCTAACTTAATCTTCTCCATCCATGTTGTTTGAAGCTGCTTAGCACCTCCACCAAGCATCGGCTTGATACTGTTGCCACTGTGGATGGAGTCAAAGTCACGCTCGAGCGCTTCGAGATGCTCCAATGTTAGACTGCACGTCCTTTTGTTGAATTTTGCCACGTTGTGTAGAACCTGGATGGCCTTGTCGTCTCGACCTCGATACAACAAGAACTTTGGTGATTCCTGGAAACGGAAGATGACGAATCGAAGGAAGAAGACGAGAAGCGTGATACCACCCAAAGTGAACAACAGATAACGCCATCCCATGTTACTGGCCTTGGTACAACACTCGGTGCCCGGACCCACGTTATTGCATGACGGCAAGGGATTTTGTTCCGAAAAGTTTGGACTGCACGAATATTTCGGGATGAATCCATACGCAATGGCGCTACAGATCACAACACCGAGCGGCTGGAAGACTGACAGCAATGGTAGGAGGTATCTTCGGCTTTGAGGTGTGAACTCAAGCGTGATCGTGGTATCGATGGGAATGTTTCCTCCGACGCCGAATCCAGTAAAAGCTGTCAGAACGAGGATGGCGTCGTAAGTGCTGGGTGCGCCAATGCAGAGGCCGAAGGCACTGGCAATGAAGACTGTTAAGTTGAAAGCCCATTGCCTTCCAATAACGTCCACAAGTACGCCCCAGACAAAAGCGCCGGCTGTGAGGCCGGCCGAGAATGCCGTCGAGAGGTTGCCAGTTTGTCCGTCTCCAAATCCTAATTCCTGTTGTAATGGAGACAGGACAAGACCAAAAGCTTGCGCCCACATGAGATCGATCATGTAACCGAAGCCACATAAAGACCATAGACACCATTGATACCGCCCCATGCCCATCGCATCAATCTCACGGTTGATAAGAAGGCATTTTCTGTCGTAGAGTGTGCTTCCCTCTTCGTTTAATTCACTCCCCAAACCCTCAGACCGATCCGAAGACGACAGATCTCCTGGTGTCAACTTCTCATGATCGTGCTGTTCTGCTGCTGTGGCCATATCGTGGGGTTGCCTGTTATCAGTAGGGGGAGATAAGCGTGAAGAAGACGCAAAGGGAACCTCTGGACGTAGAAGTGGCTCAGTCTCACTGGCCGCCACGGATGGGTGAGCCATAATAAATGACGAGACGCTTTGACAACGGGAAATAAAGTGGCTGCAAGTGTATGATGCTCATTACATCTGATCGTTCCATGTGTGGGTATCAAACAGCCCGAGTACACTAGCCAACTACGTCACCCAGTCCATAGTGCTGGGCTAGACTGTGTTGGGTAGGAGCTAAACGAAGTGCGGTAAGCACTTATCCCGTTTCCAAGATCTGAACGGGGATTTCGATGAGATCGACATTTGTGGAGTAGATGCCCCATGTTGCGGATTGTGAGAAGTCAAAAGACGGCGTGCACAGTGGTGAGATCTAACGAAGCCGAGATCCTAGCGCATCGCAGATGGGCGATCCAGATGAGACAAGGACGATCACCAGGTACATGTCTGGTCTGCCACCGACGCAAGCAGCGGGGAAACCGGGCAGCTGATTGGAGCATAGAGCCAGAGACATGTGTGAAACAAGATCAAGCAACACAACGTTGTAGTGGCGGCATTCTGGCCATGTGCGGTCTTGCTAAGAGGAGAAAATTGTAAGAATGGACGTCAGGCATGGTGCTCGATGCCTGGACGAACTGCGATATCTGTCGAACGATTACCTAGATGGCTGGTAAGGAGGCCTTGCAGCAGTGAACACGTTGCTCTGCGGTGAAAAGGTCAATGCAAATCGCCGCAACTTGTAATACATCAGAAGAAATCCAAAGATAACATCAGGGTTGCGATGAAGAAGATACGATGATAGAGAGCACGGTGCAGGTAGTGGTGACGGTGAAGTCGTCGCGTGTGACTTGCGACGAAAGTGCAGCCCCACTTATTACCCTTGCCAAGGACGGCCGGCAGAACCAGTCGCCGGCTGCTGGGAACTTTTTTCTGTGAAGACTGAAAAAGCAGACATTGCGCCCAAAAGCAAATCATACCATATTAACACAATGGCTCCCCGCAGAAAGAGACAGCGACTCTCAGAAACAGGCGCAGAGGCCGTCACCGCCACTGCCGACGTGGAGCCAGCCTGCAATGCTGCTGCTGCGACGCCAAAAGAGGTCGCCCGCCGACAGCTCTTCGTTCGCGGACTTGCGCCGACCGTAACCACACAAGACCTGACCGACTTCTTCTCTGAATCCTACCCAATCAAAAATGCGCTCGTTGTGCTGGACAAGGAGACCAAAGCATCCAAGGGCTATGGTTTCGTCACTTTCGCCGATGTCGAGGATGCGCAGCGTGCGAAGGAGGAGCTAAAGGGCTCTGAGTTGCAGGGCAAGCGCATTGCAGTCGACTTTGCCGAAGCACGACAGCGTGAGGGCGAAGTCAAGGAAGCAAAGCCGAACAGATTCAAGGCAGAGCGCGAGCAGCAGATGAAGGATGCGCAGGCACCCAAGATCATTGTGCGCAACCTGCCGTGGAGCATAAAGACACCAGACCAGCTCGGAAAACACTTTCTCGCCTACGGAAAAGTCAACTTCGTCACGTTGCCGAAGAGGCCGTCGGGCGAGCTACGAGGATTTGGTTTTGTCGCTCTGCGAGGAAAGAAGAACGCTGAGCGCGCGGTACAAGCACTCAACGGCAAGGAGATTGACGGGCGCACGATTGCTGTGGACTGGGCGGTTGACCGGGATACTTGGCAGGGTCTGCAGAAGACGGAGCAGGAGGGAGAGGATGAGGAAGATAAAGACATGAGCGATGCCGAGAGCTCCGTTGTCAGCTCAGACGATGACGGCTCCGAGGCAGAAGAGGACAGCGACGACGACGATGACGAACTAGACGACAGCAACACCGACTACGAAGACGTCGACGATAGCGACGAGGAAGGCGGTGTTAGGCTCGACGATGACAGACCCAAGCGTGAGGAGTACACAGTCTTCGTTCGCAATCTGCCCTTCAGTGTCACAGACGAGAGCCTCCAGGAACACTTTGAGCAGTTTGGCAGTGTCCGCTTTGCACGCGTCGTTCTCGACCGCGAGACCGAACGACCAAAGGGCACAGGCTTCGTCAGCTTCTACAACGAAGAGGACATGATCAACTGTCTCAAGGCTGTACCCCGCGTCAAGCTGCAAACCCGCAATGTCGACAAGAAAGACGGCTCCACGATCACAGTCACACATTCCGTGCTCGAAGACGCCGATGCCGACCCGACAGGCAAATACACATTGGAAGGGCGCATTCTCCAACTCAGTCGTGCGGTCGACAAGAACGAAGCTACACGCCTGACGGCAGAAGGCGCAGCGTCACGCTTCAGCAGAGACAAGGACAAGCGACGACTCTACCTCCTCTCTGAGGGCACCATACCCGCCAACTCACCACTATACCAACAGCTCTCGCCATCCGAGATCAAGATGCGCGAAGAGAGCGCGACACTTCGTCGCAAGCAGATCCAAGAAAACCCTTCGCTCCATCTTTCTCTTACCCGCCTGTCAATCCGCAACATTCCCCGCAGCATCACCTCCAAAGACCTCAAAGCCCTCGCTCGTTCAGCCATTGTCGGCTTCGCCGCCGACGTCAAAGCCGGCAAGCGCAACAAGCTGTCCCGCGAAGAGGTCATCCGTGGCGGCCAGGCCATGCTCGTTGCCGAGAAGCAGCGCAAAAAGCGCGGCGTCGGCATCGTCAAGCAAGCTAAAGTCGTCTTCGAGACGCCGGCCGGCAGCAAAGTCACTGAAGAGGCCGGCGCAGGTCGCTCCCGCGGCTACGGCTTCATCGAGTACTACACGCACCGCAACGCGCTCATGGGCCTGCGGTGGCTCAACGGGCACGCCGTCGATTACAAGGTCAAGGGCGCGCTGCCCACGAACAAGAAGGCTGCGAAGGAGGCGCTGGAAGATAAGCGGAAACGCCTGATCGCCGAATTTGCCATTGAGAACGCGAATGTTGTGTCGCGCCGCTCGACGCGTGAGGAGCAGTCACGGGACGATAACAAGAAGCCGAACGCGGATGGAGATTCTGCTGCGCGTGGACAGAAGAAGAAGCGCACGGATGCTGACGCGGGTACGGCTGCCAGCAAGGACAAGGCTCGCGGGAAGGGCAAAGGAAAGAAGCAGGGTTCGGGTGGGGATGGAGATGCCGCAGCCGCTGCTGGTGGTGCGAAGGCTGATGCGGAGGGCGATGAAGATAGGGGCAAGGTTGCGCAGAGGACGAGGATCATTGCGCAGAAGAGGCAGAAGAGGAAGGCGAAACGTGCGGGGAAGGCTTGAGATGTGTGTAGATAGGAGAAGTTGTTGATATTGCATTGAGCGACGGCGTTCATGTATAATTGTCCATAGCCTATGGATGGAAAAGTGTTTGCTGCTCTATCTCGTTCCGAGTTTCCTCTTTGTTGGTTCTTCGTCTCGTCGCCTTCCAGCAATCTACGCAACGACCAGTCATCGCCTCTATTCGAGCCGCTGGATGCCTTCCCAACGACCCGGTGCGTGGACGCACGCATGCACTCTTGCATGGTCATTGTGCATGGTCGTTGCCGTGGCGAGTCGAGCAGAGCCCCGTTCTGGATCATGTGTGCATATACATGCATGACTTCAATCGTTACTCAGGACCATCCAGCCAGCCACTGCTGCAAGCAAGGTCTTCTCGTAGGAATTCTCCCTGGTCGGAACCGAATTCTGGAAGACGAAGGCAATTGCTCGATGGTCATTTGCTTTGCCTTGCAGGTAGGAGGTGAATAAGTCGCCATTCGAGATCGAATGCAGATTGGCGTGTATGCATCCTGTCACGAAAGTCCCTCTCTCTCTCTCCATCCGCTACTGTTAAAAGGTAGCCCGTACTGCAAGATCCCTCGAGTACAATGGGTGTGCAGGCGAAGGTCGCAAGCAGACAGCCAGAGGGAGAAAACCGCAGTGGCCCGCATGAGATGGAACAACCCAGGCTCGCTGTCGTCCTTTAGGGCACGTGGGGAAACGTTGCAGAGGTCCATTCAGTCTGTCTCTTCGCGGGATGGGGGACCAGCATAGGCCTTTCTCATACCATGTGCGGACATACATGCATGAAGCATGACGGTTACCCGTCTCGTCCACCTTTCAAGGCTGCAACCTGGCAAGATCAACGTCGAGACTTGGGCTATGCAGAGCGATATCGAACGATGGTACTCGTTCCGGTGAGTGGGAATTCTTATGGGGCCATCGTTTGGCTGCTCATCCTGGGTCCACATTGGGGCAGCTCTGTGCACTGTGGCTGTGTAAACTAACCGCATTAGAGACTCATGGCAAACATCTGGTGTTCCCTGCTGGTCCTGTATGATACACGACAGAGTGACCTATGACGAGTCATACCTGACAGCAGCTCGAGTCCTGAATCGAGAGCTAGCTTTGTGCAACTCAATGCTGACCAGCATGTGCACGTCTGCAGCTGCGCGTGTACCACAAGGATGTATGATCCTTGACTTTGCGGTGGGGTACCTACACCTGCTTGGCGTACCTAGCTCTTTGACAGTGTGACAGTATTCCTCCTGGTTGTCGTGTTGATGTGTGATAGTGGTTGCGGAACCGGAGACCAGGTCCAATGCTTCCATGGTTCGAAACGCAGAGAAGAGACATTCAGCGGGAGGTATGTATCACAACTGGTCAAGAGCTGATCTTAAGAATATCTTGGAGAGATAGCGATAGCCATCATAGCGGACTTTGGATGCTGTACCATTCACACCGTCTGGCTGGACCCCTACAAAGTAGTCCTCAATTGCAGCCGTTCCTGCTAGATCCACATCTTGTATGGTTCCACATGTTGCATGCTCAACATCTATAGAAGCTCGGGAATACTTGGTTTACTGGTAAGTAGAGCTTTGTGCTATCCTTCTTTGACCCCATGTGGGCTCTGATCGAATCATCGTTTTCGGGAAAGATGCCCTGCCGAAACTCGTGCCGCATCTGTACGACATTTGTTTGTTACCTAAAAAGCTTGGTTACAAGGATTCAACTCCTGACAATGCAGCCTGCTCCGAATTAGAAGGTCTTTTAGGCTCCAATCCAGGGCTTAATTCAGAGTAGGCAAACGATCTATTCGAGAAGCCGCGGATGTTGCGTTCTAAGCCGAGTCATCCAAAAGCCACTCAGTGGACATTCGTGTACGGACCGTTGAGGCTGGAGCAAAACCAAGCTTGTTAGCGACTCTAGCAAGTGAGCTGGGTTCAGATATTGGACATTGATGTATTGCGTTCAATTAAAAATGCGCTTTAGCGATAGCTTGCCATGTTTGTCGACGCTGGAGTGATGAACAGATAGCGTGCGTCCATGGGAAATGCATGATACTGGCAAATAAGACACGCTGGCTCTGATGCTCTGTCGTATGACAGAAAGTGGGGTTTGCGATCTATTCGAGGTGGAAGTCTTGCAGAGCTTTCAGTTATGCATCCTGCGAAGCGTGGGGGCCTTGAACTGGGAGCACGTCGCATACTAACGTTACACAGACTGAGCTATAGAAGAGCTTGGCGTTGACTGTTCTCCCCAGGAATGCGCAGTCGGAACGATAGACGTGACAGCCGCCGGTGGTGTGCATCGTAATTGCATGGGCCCCCGTGAATCCAGTGACACAGTTGTTCGGGGTTCTCCAGATGTATACATACATGGCTCACAGGTTGGTCTGATTGGTGGACCAATATTGGCGACTATGGGCCCAGCTGCGATGAGGTGTTGCACTCGAGCGCGGTGCACCTTACGATACAAGTTATTGCAGAGTATCACGGCAGGATCCCATGCACGAGATAGGTTTGGCGAAGTATTGCTCGCTTTTGTGCTTCTGCTCTACAGTCCGCGTCAGGTTTGTTGGACCTGGTTGGTTTCTCATGGCACCGACTCTTTCAGGTCTCTCAGGTGGGATCGGTATGCTGTCCACACGGTGTTCGAAGGATAGAATCTCGGGCAAAGATACTAATAAACCAGCAACATGGATTTTGCTAATCTCCCTTCCACGTCAAAGGCACTTGATACCACAGCGTTACAGCGTGACCCCATAGTCTCGGGGAAGCGGGAAGAATTGCGATGCCGCACAGTGATAAACTTCAAGGCTCATTGCCACAGACGAATATGACCCCAATTTTCGGGTCAACTGTGGAGGCTGTAGTATTCGTCATAGGCTGAGAAGATCATTGCATCTCAGAACCTGTCCGGGATTGGACCGTGTTCATGGTCGTTGGCTGAACGATTGCTCGTTGGGCATGAGCTGGATCAAGTTGTCGTTGGGAATCTTACACAAATGATCGTCCATTATTTGGAGATCAAACAAGCACCAACAGAAACATGCTGCTCTGCCTTCCCTGCATGGTCCAAACTCGAGTCATGGTATGCAGCTGCAAGGAATGTGTATTACAGCCTGGCGATACGGTGAATGCATTGTTGATCGTGCATTGGGCCTCAATGCGGCAAACCACTTCCGCTTTGATTGCATGGACGCCGAATGTAGGAGTGGTATTCGTTCATCCTCCCCTGTTTGCTCGTATCCTTATGCACATCATTCTCGACAAACATCACACAAGGTGTGGAGCTGCGGGGAAGACGGTGGAAGTTTGTGGAAGTGTTGTATGCAGCGGTGAGACCATTTTGCTGCAATGTGAATGCAGATGAATACAATCCAGTGTTGTAGCAATGGTAGTGTCGCTAAATGAAGTCGTCAACAGTGAGCTTTCTTCGGTTCGCTTGCTAGGGTCAGAGGCTGTATAAGGAGACGACATCCTCATCTTTTTTTTCGAGAGCCATCCACCGTTACAACCCTCAACCCCCCAAAGGAAGACTTTCCCTGTATAGTCTCCGAAAATCAGAGAGTATTTAGGTAGGTTGTAGCCATGCAAGAGCGATGGTGTGTTGACGTGAATAGCCTCGCATCTCCAGTTGCAGCAGAATTTTAACTGCGTTCGAATTAGGATGTGTTTTTACGAGAAGATTACCTTTGTCGCTTGCGGCCATGAAGAGAAGCGACTTGTCCAGTACTGCCATTTCGCACGCAACGATCCGGGCCATCAGTGTTTTGGCGCGTGGCGCTATGCACGCGAATGGGAACAACACACGTCAAAATGTGGCAGCTGCGTTCAGATGGAGAAGTACTCCAGGAGGGATGGTGGCAGTCCAGACAGTCAAGTGTCGCGCAGCACGTCTAGTGGAAGATGAGGTTGTACGACATATACAACCTTCAGCAGACCTGAGTTTCGCCATGCCAGTACCCTGGCTCAAGCGATGGACCAGAAAAGGCGGAGGTGGTCATATGTATCGCATGCGACAAAATATGATAATGATTGTTGTTAGACTCACGCGAATTGCTTTTCATACCGATCAGAACATTTTTATGACTTTTTGACGGCGGTATGCTGCTTCATTCGACTCGAAGCATTTGAAACCTTTTGGGAAATCTTGCTTGAGCGCACGATGAGCCTGTATTGTTGTTAGCCAAATTGAGTTAAATTTACGATTCAACAACAGTATAGGCAGCACCATGGATTTCTGAGTGAGTTTTTAGCCTGAGTCCCAAAATTGTGGATTGTAGCGTTAGCTGCGCCTTCTGCTGCAAGTGATTTGCTATATCGACTTTAGCTCGCAACACAAACGCGATAGGTTCTTGACGGTGTTAGACTGAACCTCTGCATGTCATGCAACCGTCACGTCTCGGTAGTCCACGTCGCGATATCATCAAATTTGTGGACGAAATTTCATTACTGGCCAGGTTTTGTGGTTATTGTTGACAATTCGTTAAAGGTTTGCCGCACTCTCTAGCTGTAGGCGCCCTACAATGTTGTAGCGTTTGCTGAAGAAAGTGTGCCAGTCATTGAGAACTCCTTTCTCCTTATCGGAGAGCGCCGAATAGTCCGATATACAATCTTCCGGCTTCAACGAAGACAGCCCAAGGGCCTTATTGGGCTCCTTCCCAGCGAATACTGCGGACTCGGTCAGTGCTGCGATCTTTTGGCGCTGATTGCGAAGTGTGACAAACCGTGATATCCTTTTCCAGGCGCATACGTCTCCTTGCCACTGACGTCGAACACGTCACCCTTGGTGGATAGTTAGCTTCGTAGCAATAGTACAGCAAATGCTCCACGTGTGTCTTACCTTGATTGCAACCAAGGTGGGGTAGCCTTCATTGGTGCCTGAGTCTGGTCAACAATTGGCTCCCTCTAAGTGTATGTGGATGTAGCCAGCATACCGTCACATTTCGCAAGATGCGTTCGCTCGATGATATCGTCTTTGGGCGGCTGCAAGGTGACCGCTTCTTTTGGAGCGAACCTCTCCTTCTTTGGTTCTTGGGTTGTGTCCGACATATTGGTGATTATGCTGTTGATGAAGAGATGTAGAGGAAGCTGTCTCACCACGCTCACTTTCGAGTTTCCACGCTAACCTCGGCAGGTGGGGTAATTGCGCCACAATGCACGAGCCGTGATTGGCCACGCCTTCTCCTAACAAACAGCAACAGCACACCACACAACACAGAGATGCAGTATACGCTCGCCTACTACATAGCCGCTACTACCACATACTTGTTTAGTGGATAATATTTTTATATTGACCAATGACCCCACTTGTATTGTATTTCTCGCTCTTCATTTGTGATGACTCTGGTGTACATATGGACATTGGTCAGGAGTGTAGGCAGGGCAATCCACTCATAGCATGTCATCCTAGTGTTGTCACAGGAGTCTTGACCATCAGACCAATCAATGACAACGCGACCTCAGCAGCAGCTAGCACAGTGACCTCACCCGGGTTATCGTATATCGGTGCGACCTCGACTGTGATATGTTGGTCAACACAGGTCCAGACTAATCATTGGGAAGCTTGTTAGACCACATACCAATGTCCGCACCTACAACCTCAAGTCCCTCGAGACCGTCTAGTATCGTCAATAGCTCGCGAGTAGACCACCCGCCGACTTCCGCAGTGCCCGTCGCAGGAGCAAAAGCTGGATCCAGGACGTCAATATCCACACTGATGTATACCTTTGTGCCAGCTACCCTCTTCTTGAGCTGTTCAATGACACCTTGCATGCCCAACCGATCGATCTCTCGGGCTTTGATCATCTCGAAGCCACATCTCAGATCGTTGCGCACATCTTTCTTTGGGCGCACGACTGGTGCCCGAATACCAGCATGGATTGAAGTGTTCCGAACCAAGCCTTCCTCATGAGCTATATGAAGGAAAGTTCCGTGGTTTATGCCCGCATAGTGAGATATGCCACCGCCTATCATATATCAGTATGGTAAGATAGTGTTCTGGCTAATACCCACCCAGCACTTTTGGGTCCCACGTATCTGCACCAGTATATCAGCAATCATCACTCCGCGACTTCTGTAATAACATACCTATGTGACTATCAAAATGAATCACACTGACAGGTCCCCAGTGGTTGTTGGTCGAGCGCAGCGCCGAGAGCGTTGTGGTGTGGTCTCCACCAAGGGTCACGATCCTGGGTACAGTATACTCGCTGGAGTTTGTAGGCCTCGCGGATACTTCCTGTCAAATCAACTATCAGCCGGCAATGTCAACCAGCAGAAACGCGGGGGGCTGCTGACCTTGTGACTCTTGTCTAACTGCTTCAAAGCAAGTGTATTGTCCTAGCAAGTGGTTAGCATCACATCTTGTGTTACTCGATGTATCTTCACACACCAGGTATGTCAATGGGGCGTCCCCACAATCCACGATCTTTGCCCACTGCTGTAAGACGTTTTCGCCTGCCCGGGATTAGCCTGTCTTCGATAGCCCAGCACGTTGAGCATATGAAGATTCAACTATTTGATGTGTCGGACACAGGTTGGGCTTGGGGCTTTCCACGGTGGAGCTTGGTCTGTACTACAGTTGACGAGGTGCAGTGACACAGCATAAGCGAAGAGTATTAAACAGACAGCCATGAGGGGTGGGTACAGTCGCAGGCAGGGCGACCACACGAGTACCGTAGTACTATTTCTCATATTGAAGCTAGAAATTTGCAGCTCACCAGTGTATATGCTCCAAGCGGCATCAGGTGAGATTCTTCGGGAGCCTTGCCGAATGCCTTTGGGACCAAACCGAGCTCCAGGACGCGCAGTCACTCCCTGTTGAGGGTCAGCTGCAACCGAAGGAATATTGCAAGTATAAGCTGTAAAATCTGGTCGAGGTGCGGTGCAAATCCGTGAGGTGCGTTGATCGGTGTTCTTTACGCAGCCCAGATCACTGTAGCATCTCGAGCGATGCAGGTGTGGTGCACATCAGTCCCCAATCCCCGTCTCCGACCTCTCACGCACGCTTTGCAGCACGCGATGTTTCACGGCTCTTGTACACGAGCACCACGACTCATGGTGACAGGGCAACTCAGGACTCGATCCAGCCTCGCCGGCTGAACTATTTCCCCCGTAGCACGTGGGACCCAAACAAACAAATGAAATGCCATCATGCTGTCACACCGCCCGTTGCGAAGATATCACACAAGAGAATCTGAACTCACAGTGTCGAATGGTGCCCCCAAGATGGCAATATCGAACTTCTCCACATCCCCGCTCTTCTCTGCTAAACAGTGCACATACGGTAGGTTCGCAAACGTATCAAGGCCTGCAAATTTTGCATGCGAAATGTCCGGATCATTGTACCTGCTTAGGATGGCCTGTTCTTGTCCATATGTTGGCGCAAACACGATTTCGCGAGCATGAACTCTTGCAACGGCAACAAGAAGAAGGAAGAGGGGTAACATGGCAAGTTGATGTGAGTGGTACAGCTGAGATTGAATCGATGGGGATCTCATAACGTAGCACATGTAGTCTGCAACGAGCCTCTTATCATAAATACTTGACGTTAACATGCTGTAACGGTTAGACTAGGACACAAAGAGGCAGGTGTAGCCGATATGTACCCCTCATTACTGCACGGCGTGTCAAACGGCTGCCACTTTGGAAGACGCGTATCTTGCCATGTCATGTTGTTTACACACCACACTTAGTTACCTCCTGCAAGATTTGCTGCACATTCGGACAGGGTAGGAAATGCAATGCCCGCTCGCGATGAAGGTATGTTCAAATGAGTGAGACAATGCCAATGTACAACTTCGTGTGCCATAAACAGCGGAGACTCTATCAGAATTTGAATCCTTCTGACCTCTTCTATACCTATTGTGCTATCATAGGGCGCATCTAAACACAAGTATAAGGCCTCGAAAGGAGTTCGTTATTTATATACTGCTGGAACAACGTCAGAAGATCTCTCGCTAGCGTGAGTGCCTACGATGAGGCATAAAGGTTTCATCGGCAGCCTCTTCCCTCGTCACCATCTGCGACAGCTCCTTCTAAAGTACAAGGAGAGAATTGTGTTGGAGCTTCGGCTACGTCGGTGTTTGGGCGGTTTGCAGCCGATGTGGGTCCCAGCGGCCTGCCAAGCGCTGATTCGCTGTTGGGGTTAGCGCGGCCACAAGCGAATTCATGCGCACTTGGTATCTCAGAGTTTCGATTTGACCATCACAGGCCAAAACTCGACATCGCTAACCCGCAGCAACCTCCAAGATGAAGTACATGTACGTCTATCCACGATATCAATAGCACACTCGCTGCTCCCTGCGAACGCACCGAAAACGACGCATCGCACAAAACCCAATTTCGCCCACCCGCACCGCGAAACTTCGAGAATGGATGAACAAGGGCTGACAATGGCTGCAGCCACTCCGAGGAATTGCTCGAGATCCCCGAGGGGGTCAAAGTCACCATCAAGACCAGGAATGTCGTTGTTGAGGGTGAGTTGGCTGCGGCGCAGAATATCTTGGATTGACAACTAACAATCTGTGACAGGTCCCCGAGTAAGCCGCACACGACTCTCACACCAGAAACAAATTCTCACAATCAGCAGGGCAAGCTCGTAAAGTCCCTCGGTCACTTGGCGGTCAGCTTCACGCACGTACGTCGAATTCGCACATGGACGGACGGAACACATACTAAGACTTGCGCAGCCCAAGAAGAACGTCATCAAGATTGAGCTCCACCACGGTTCCCGCAAGAGCGTCGCCACCATCCGCACTGTCCGAACTCTCATCGTATGTCACCAACCTCCACTCATTCGGTGGACACGCCACGAAGGAAGAAACAGCCAGGACTGACATGAGGTAGAACAACTTGATCATCGGTGTCACCAAGGGCTACAAGTACAAGATGCGCTACGTCTATGCCCAGTACGTTTCCCTACGCAAGCCGTCGAACCCTTTTCTGCCCAACGGGTCCAGCGAGTTCTTTGTACACGTCTAACATATTTAGTTTCCCCATCAACGTCAACATCGAGAAGAACAGCGAGACCGACCAGTTCGAGGTTGAGATCAGGAACTTCGTCGGCGAGAAGCTCGTACGACGAGTTGTCATGAGGCCCGGTGTCCACGTCGAGCCATCCAAGAACCAGAAGGATGAGCTCCAGCTCACCGGAAACGTATGTGCGCCCGCACTCTCATGACATACAAGCGCTAACAACAAAACAGAGCCTCGAGGACGTTTCCCAGAGTGCTGCCGATATCCAACAAATCTGCCGCGTCCGCAACAAGGATATCCGAAAGTTCTTGGACGGTCTGTACGTGTCGGAGCGGGGCAACATTGAGGAGTAAACGTGTGGCGGAGTATGGGTTTCTTTCACGGCATATGAGCACATGAGCTTCTCTGCATCACGGACTGCGGTTGGCGCCTTGGGGGTTCAGCTCAAAAATGATGTTCGATAACAATACCACCAATTCCGGATGGAACACTATCGCACGTTTGCACCGTGATGGATTTGAGATGTGTGGCCGAGATATGTTACGATCCTGAGGCGGATGCTGAGTGTGGATCCAATCTGATCCCAAGACCGACTGGATGGGTGAGAACTAACACCAATCATGCGGAATGCGACTGCACTCGCCTTCGTGAACTCGTCTGGGTGAATAGACTACCTGTGATCACTATTTCCAGATCATGTCCTATGCGGCAGGGCAAGGAAATGCGCCCATGATTTCTTCGTGACCCTGTTCGAGCCTACATCCGACAAATTCAGTCAAGGCGTACATGTAGAGACTACGTACAGAGAGTGAAGTAGCATAAAGGCCGGTGAGGACTTCGGAGAAACAGCACAGAGTAACGGAACCTTTCCGAGGCTGAAGAGGCGCGTCGTAACTTCAACTATCATTTGGCGAAAACTTCTGTAACTCCACAACTTCAGCCTCACGACATCTGACAACAAGCACTCCACCTACACAAATGAGTGCGCCTAAGCCGCGGAAGGCTTCAGTACCACCTTCAAGTGATGGATGACGCAAGCTTGGCGCGGTAAAACGTGCCTATATCCCCGCAGCATCCCATCGGTGATGCCAGCTATCGCCGCAAAATCCGTGTGCAATTGCAATGCAACAGTTGCCGCTTCCTAATCGGTATCATGATGAGCAGTTGCTGCAGGTATAAAACAATGCTACCCCGCTATAGAGACTCTGTTCTGCAACCACCTCCGTACACGCTCTTCGACTGTAACACGACCCACACTTGAGAACGACACAGCCATGGCAGACAAGCTAGACATCGAGGGGTTGTTGAAGGAGTCGAAGGCTGAATACAAGCGCCTGGGAAAGAGCGGTCTCAAGGTCTCTGTGCCCATTCTGGGTGCCATGAGCATTGGCTCTTCCAAATGGCAACCCTGGGTTATTGAGGAGGAGGAGTCGCTCCCACTGCTTAAAGCTGCATACGACCGAGGTCTTACTACCTGGGATACTGGTACGTCTTTAGGTTGCTGCCAATGCGTGAGGTTTGCTGACCATGCTTGTAGCCAATGTGTATTCCAATGGTGTCTCCGAGGAAATTATTGGCAAGGCGATCAAGAAGTATAACCTCCCACGCCACAAGCTAGTCATTTTGACAAAATGCTTTGCCTACACTGGCGAGGACCCGGGAATACGGACCATGCAGTACGGCAAAGAGCTGCCGCAGCTCAGGGATTATACAAATCAGGGGGGCCTATCGCGACAGGCGATCTTCAACGCGGTCAACGCCTCTCTCAAGCGTCTCGATACTGATTATATCGACCTACTCCAAATCCACCGCTTCGATCCCAACACCCCAATCGAGGAGACTATGGAGGCGCTCCATGATCTCATCAAGAGCGGCAAGGTTCGCTATATTGGTGCGAGTTCGATGTGGGCGGTGCAGTTCGCGCAGATGCAATTCGCCGCTGAGAGAAACGGATGGACCAAATTCATCAGCATGCAGAACCATTACAACCTGCTATATCGGGAAGAGGAGCGTGAGATGAACAGGTTCTGCAACGACACCGGCGTTGGTCTTATTCCGGTATGTGCCGATCTTGGAACCCTCCTTGGACTGTAAATACTGACTCTCCATAGTGGGCGCCTCTCTGCCGTGGACATCTCGCTCGACCTTCGTCTGCTTTTGGCTCTACGACACGCTCTGAGGGCGAAGAGAAGGCGAATGCCCTTCATACTGGGCGCCAGAACAACGACAAGCAGATCATCGAGCGCGTGGAGGAACTTGCGAAGAAGCACGATTGGAAAATGAGCCACGTTGCCCTCGCATGGATCAACAAACGAGTGTCAAGTCCGATCATTGGCTTTTCGAGCGTCGCGCGCATGGACGAAGCACTTGATGCGCGGGGCAAAGAATTGACAGAGGAAGAGGAGAACTACCTCGAGGAACTCTATGTACCTACCAAGATCGTTGGGCACTCATAGACTATCAAGCTTCGATACAAGCCCTCCAAGACAGGCTGCTTTCTTAATGCAAAGCCCACTTCACTATTCCTAATTGACTATGCCCGAGAGTGGTTAGGCTACCAGCTAAAGCGCTCGCGGTACCAACAAACATGCCAGCGTGCGCTATCCTTTCACACATGCAGATTGCGCGTCAAAAGCAGCCGAAAGAACGTCGGACATTGAGCGAGTCCGAATTCGAGTAGCACCGGACTGGAATGAATTGCATTGATGCGCGTCTCACCTGATTGCGATGACGTAACCCAGCTGGAGGTCGCGTGAGCTCACGTTACCACGACCGCGATGCTGAAGCTGCAAGACACCACAACAAAGATGAGGCTCAGGATATGGAGACGGCTATCTTGAGGCTCAATTGCTAGCAGGGCGCTTTCTACGCTTTTGGTGCTGCTGTCTGTTCGTCGTGCGCCCCTCATTCCAGGGGCGCAGTGATAGCTCCTTCCCCGCACGCTGCACCCCAGACGCTCGGGCCCGCCAGTTCGCGGACACCCGTTTCATTGGATTGGACGACCGTGGTGTGCTGATCAAGTGACGAGCCACGAACCCCTCTTAAACCGCGCCCTCGCTGCCTTCGCTCCCTTTCTTCACACACTCTGCTGTGCCTCACTGCTTCTGTTCCTCCAGACTCATCACTCAGCTTCAGCTTAGCTTCACAGAGCTCTTACCTTATCCAACCCTTTCACAGCCGTGCTTCACATCACACCACAATGGCAGACACCGAGCTATCCAAGGTCGACTCGGCCAACCAAGACAACTTTGTCAAGGCCACAGCTGAGGAGGTCAAGAAGGGCCACCGCAGAGCTTCTTCTATGGCCGCCGATGTCTATGCCATCGAGGACTTGGGTGAGTGCTTCGACAACAGCCTAAAGAGGGGCAGCTGGAGGGGCAGGTGGGGCTGACTGATCAACAGAGAAAGAGAACAAGGACATCAGCATCTCAATTGAGACACAGAAGCTGGGATGGTACGTGAAATCTACTTACCTGCCATGGCTGGCTGCGATTCTTTGATTCGACATTGTCGTCGCTGTCGTCGACGCAAAAACAGTAAGCCAAGTGCGCAGAACAATGCTTACGTGCAACCTCAGGAAACTGAACGAATCATCCTCCAAGGTCGAAGATCCAGCCGTCCTGAAGCTGCCATTGTGCACGCCCAAGGTCAAGAAGATCACCCTCCACTTCCCGCTAGGCCTTGAGGTCACTGCACGGAACATGAAGGGCGTCACCATCAAGGACGCGCTAGATGCCATCCACAAGCAGTTTAAGAAGCGCGTAAGTTCCCCTTCTGCTCTGACAGCGGAATGCGACTGGTCCTGGAGCTTTCCGAACAGTTCCGGTCCAGCATAGCTCCCCGCGTCACTCCTGAATATGTCCGGCAGCATACTGATTTCTACTCCAGGCGGACGACGAGCTCGAGAAGCCATACCTAGCTGGTTTCGAGTGGGACCGCGAGGAGTGCTACACCCGCTTCATCGTCCACCAGTCCAACCAGCCAACGTCAGCTATGTCTGGCGGCGGAGGCTCCGGCGGCAAAAAGAAGAAGAACAAGAACGCCATCCCCGAGGAGTCCTAGATGAACGACTCGCCCCTTCCCTGACTTCGATATTTTACGCGGTCTCGACGGTATCCAAGCTTTGACACGGGTGTGGGAGGTTGGGTGTGTGCTCGAGTGCTGAAATGTACAACATGAACACGGGAAGAGCGAGCGCGGTCGCTGTCGACGGCATCGCCGGCGTTCTGTGAGCCTTCGGCGAGCGGATATGCGGCCATGACCTCTCGATGGTGTCTGTTCATCGGAGGACCTGTCACAGGTTGCTTACTACAAGATTAGCACAACCTACTTATGTACGCTATAGGGTGATCTTTCGGGTCGCTGGTGTGCGCCTGACAATGAGATGCCCGGAATATCGCGAAATCGCCGTTTGAGCATTGCTGTGATGTCGTTGCAAGATTCCGGCGCTGGTAGGGATGTGACCCACTGCGGGCGGTGATGCCCATCAAGCGCCCTAAGCGAACGGGGCACACTGCCTCTTCCACGCCAGACTACTAATTGGCCTTGCAACTCATGATGTCGCTTTCCTCGCAATTATGTGGACTTTGTGACGAGTTCAGAGTTTCGTGCTAGGTACAGTAGTGGTATCGGCGAATGCGATGGGAGACAGGTGATATGCTTCAGCGCCAACCAATCCTGCTGAGGGGCAGTAGGTAGCCACGCATGAGGCGGCAGATGCAGCTGTCCAGCACCTCTAACGTTAGCACGTCTCCACCGTTTCTCTTCCCACCGCCCATGTCTTCCTGCTCAGAATCCTTGCTTTATCCTTCTACTAATGTACCTATACCGACATGGCGAAGGTTTCGGTCTCCTCCCAACCTGAAGCAGATGCATGAAGCGCGAAGTCACCCCCACATGTCTCTGCGTGCTTCGTGTCAAACAGCTCAGCCGAGGAGCAGAAACCGCAACAGCTAATCACCAAGACGACACGAAGTTTTGATATACCAGCAACACAATTTTATGATCGCACATCAAGATACGACCTGTATGATGTTCTCGAACTTGCAAATACGGCCCGCAAAGCCCCACCGGCGGAAAACGAGCATGGCCGCGCGAGCTGGAGTGTCGAAGCGCCGAGTCTCCTACATTTCGACTACTGCAAATGACGTACCATCTATGAGTTTGATGGAAGATTTGTTTGGTGAAGAATTTCCCGAGGCGTTTGGTGGTAGCAGTGGCAGCACAAAGAGCAGCAAAAGCATTCTGGATCTGCCACCAGAACTGCTAGCAATTATCTGCGAAGACTTTTCCAACATCGACATCAAAAGACTACGACTTGCTAGCGCATACCTGGCAAAAAACGTGGATTTGCGCATCGACCGTGTATATGTCTCGCCAAATCGTGCGAATCTGCAATGCTTGCGGAACATACTGGATCATCCACGCTATAAATACCAGATCGCTGAGTTGATTTGGGACGATGCTCAACTGGATGCATATCCGGACCTTGATAGCTTCAAGCAAGCTGTAGAATGGGATGAGAAAGTCATGCAGAGGAACGTTGAGCGTCTGGTGAGGAAGTTGGGCGAAGGCGAACCTGAGGCAGACGTTGAAATGGAAGCATTCGAAGACGAAGATCTCTTCGATAGTAGTGGGAAGCTTACAGAAATGGCTAAAGACATATTGTTACGCCACAACAGCCAATTTGCAAAACACGTTATTGCAAAGAACGCCATATCGATGAGCATCGAGGAGAGCTATGAAATCTATCAAGCATTATATCGGCAAGAGCAGCAAATCATGAAGCAAGAACATGACGCGGCAGCGCTCGAATATACGCTGGAAAATTGTCCAAATCTTGTCAGAGTTATCTTGACAAGTGAGGTCTGGCGACCATGGCATCTACAGCCTGTATATGATACTCCATTTCGAAGGTCTCTTCCACAGGGCTTTCGCAAGCCTTCAGTCTGGCCGTGGCTCAGCCAAAGGCCATACGACACCCCTGCACGTAGAGAGTACCGCGAGGGCGTCATGGGAAACTACGTATCTGATGAAGAAGGCTCCCTTCCGACAGAATTCCGAGGATACAGCATCCTCCTCTCTGCTCTAGCGACCATCGAGGACACCCAGGTATCCGAATTCATCGTCTACCCCGGCCAAGAAACCATAGGCGTCAGCCACCATCTCTTCACCACCCCCAACGCCGACTTCACCAACACTCTAAAAATGGCGCAACATCTCCCTCTCACCCGCCTCGCCCTCTCTATCAACGCCTCCTGCGCCTTCCGCACCTCCACCACTTACCTGCGATCCGGCCAGCTCCGCACACTTCTCGCGTCCATGTCCCATCTCGAACACCTCGACCTCAGCCTCAACGGCACGGAGCGGCACGAAGAGACAGCAGGCGCAGTAGTTCGCCCATCCCTCGTCTTTCCCGCCTCCTTACTTCCTCGCTTGAAGACATTCGCACTTCGAAACGCCACCTTCCCCGAACTTGAACTCGTCTCCCTCATCTCCGCCCTCACCTCAGCCCACCACATCACCCTCGACAACATCCACATGGTCGTAGCGCGCCAACAATCCGTCGTCACGCGCGCAAACGCCCCGCTCTTCCAGCGGCTTTGGAAACACTATCGCGAATACAAAGCTGACCACGCCACACGGCCTGTATTCACCGTTATGATCCCGTGTCTGCAGGGCTTCAAGAGCAGGATGGTGTGCGAGGAGCTGTGTCATTGGCTGTATGAGTGCGAGTGGGAAGAGGAGGAGAAGATGCCGTTTGATACGGAGTTGTTATATGGAATTAAGGAGGGGGTGGGGTGGGTGATGAGTGATCGGGATGAGCGGTTTTTGGTGAGGGCGGGAGAGTGGGAGGGATGGGAGGGGGAGGATGGGGTTGTTCTGTGAGTTTGTGAGGGAGAGGGGACATGACTGGATAATTGGGAGGATTTGGAGGAAAGCATAATGTGGATACCAGGGGTCATACGAGTAAATTTATACGCATGGGTTGTGTGTCCAGTGACTGTTTGCTGAGGCTACATAAGTGCGACACGTTGTAGGTGCGGGTGCTGTTCCCTCTTCACATCGTGGAGCTTTATGGTTATGCGCCCTTCCTACACCCGGCGAGACACAGTCGATTCCATCAAACGTAGGTCTCAGATGCAAAATCTTACGATACCACGTCGCTGGTGTCCTGGCCCTGTAACGGCTCCACTACCTTCTCATGGCCATTGGCTGAAGCCGCTTGCAATGCGAGATCGCGGGAGGGTTCCATGTCGACATTGAGGTCAACGCTCTTATCGAGCAGTAACTTGACAATCTGGTCATGGCCCCTGGCTGAAGCCACATTCAGTGCGTGGTTCCATTGTGATTGAAGATTACGGTGCGTGTGACCCCAAGTGATCTTGTCAAGCAGCATCTTTACAATGAGCGCATGACCACCTCTTGAGGCTGCGAGCAGTGCGTTTCTTGGAGGGTGCCGGACATCATTGTACAAGGGTTCGGCTCCCTTATCAAGGAGTAGCTTTACTACTTGCTCATGTCCACTTTCTGAAGCTGCCATCAGTGCGTTGCCGTGGAATCCAGAGAGCCTGCTGACGGAATTGACGCGGGCACCATATTCGAGGAGTTGTCTCACTACCTGCTCATGGCCGTTTGCTGAAGCTAGGTAGAGAGCGTTGACGTATACGCTTCCGCTATGATATTCAACGCCGCTACTAGCCATCAAACTGATCCTCGGATACTTGGCCAAAGGAACACCCGTGGCGGGGGTTTGAAGGTGTATGCTTAACTTGTTCTCGCGATCCCATTCAGCGCTGTAAGGTCGTTCCATGGTGAAGTTGGTGCCTCTTGCAAGTAGAAGGTCTACTACCTTCACGTGGCCGTTCGCCGAAGCTAATGCGAGCGCAAAGGCATAGTCACCATGTGCAGGTACAGCTTGTGTGCCAGTGCTTTGATGTTCAGGACGCTCTTCGACCTCAGCGTGACTATCAAGTAGTAATTTTACCACCCTGTCGTGGCCGTTCGCCGAAGCTTGATACAGTGCATTGCCGTAGAATTCATTTGTCGCATGGCCGATAGATCGGCCTTGTGCTCTGCGGATGAATAATGAGTGCATGTCGGATCTGCTATTGAGCAACACCTCCACTACTGCTTCTTTACCTTCAGCAGAAGCTGTGTGGAATGCACTCATAATTTCCTCGTGGTCAGTCCAAGTCTTGCACCGCTGGAGAAGGGGAACCATGAAATCTTCTCTATATCCCAAATCTCCTACAGCAGCTATGATCCAGTCCTTCGCCACCTTGACTTCATTGATGCGTTTGCGAACTAGAAGACGCATAATTTCGCTGCCGTTTTCAACATTGTCCGTGATGGCCTTGATGGTATCGTGTGGTAATGGTACTTCCAGTCCGCGCCGCGTCAAGAAGTAATCTACTTCGCTCACACCAGATGTCCTTACAATGTTCAGGAAAGATTCAGAATTCCGAGCTGATAAATCAGCGAGAAACGTGGACATTGTTTCGTAAACGACATTTGACCGCCTGAATAAGAATGTTGAGGTATTTTGGATAACCTCCTGGAGACTTTTCGTGTAGTCCGGTCTTAAGTTGTCGTGGTCGTAAGCGTCCGATGATATCCCAAGTAAGGCGTATACTTTGTCTCGTGGATCACTTGCCTCACTTTCTCTGAATTTTGACAACAGGTTGTACAAATCTCTACTTTCGCTCCACCAGGATTCTTCCCTTAGACGACCCGGCATGATGTCCAAAACAGCTTGACAATGACGCTCTGGCTTCATACCTAAGAGTAATGGGGCGATAGCGAATGTACGTGCTTTCACGAACTGCTTGCCACAGCAGATACTTGCTCGCCTTGAATTTGATATCTCTTGTAGAACCCAGACTCTCCTGAACCAAGGTCTCTGCAAGAGCAAACTCAAGCCCTTGAGCAGTTGGGAAGCTGGACCTCGTGGAATTAACTTCCAAAATGATTTCCAACGCTGGAAGTCCCAATTTTTGTGCCGTTCAGTCGAGCTGTACTCATCTAGTCGTTGAAGTGATTCCATCAAAAGATCAGTCTCATCCGTCGATTCGCCTAACCAGACAGTGACCGCCTCCGCTTGGGAATAAATCTTGCACATTTGCTGCACTTGATGCCCACGTTCTCTTTCGTTCTCTTGGTTGATACAGATAGCATCAACCCAGAGAATCTTGTCCACGTGTTTTGAGCGAAGATGCTGGAGAGCCGTGTATAGGTTTGTGGTGATCTTGAGTGCTTTACCATTCACTATCACGATCGCAGACTTCTCTATGCTGCCCCAAGTATAAGATAAAGCTTCGTACGGCACCGTGTCAGTGCCATCGAGAAAGGCCTGATACAGCATACACTCAATGGCAGGTCCATCGCCTTGCAGGAGTTGCAAGAGTCGAAATGCAGGGCGCTCGAGATCGATCGGATCGTACTCAAAGCCATCCATTTCCGCCATGCTTGAGCATGCTGTGTCGCTAGCGAGAGGTTATAATGCTAATGGTGCCGTGAACAAGGCTAGCTACCTAAAGTGGTGTAGTGTGCTAGAGTCTACGAAAGGGGCGAGCGACGCTCACTGAAGTCATGAACAGCCGATTTCCAAATGTATATTGTTCGTGGTTCCGAGATCAATCTTGTTCTCGGAGTTGAAAGGCGGAAGGCAGAAGCATGGCGGGGTAGCAAAGCTGAAGCTATTATCTACCGGCCGTGGCAGTGCAAGGCTGAGCAGCCCGGATCTTCTCTTCAAGATAAATGACTGGTTAACAGGCGCGGCTACGTCAATCTATCAACTTGCATCATCAAACAAGCGGTGAACATGCCCACCTCGAATCTCTATCGCCTAGATAGGCCAACGAAGTGTACGCACTGGTACTCACCTACATCGGAACAACAGCAAGGGGTAAAAAAATATGTATAGCATGACCAAACCAGAAGCAAAAGAAAAACCCGCGAGCAGCAGGATAATGAAACAAGACCGGCTTGTTTAGTTTTCGACATCCGCCACCGTGTGCAATGCGGGGATCGAACTCGACACCAACCAGCGTTGCCAGATACGATGTGCACTGCACCTGCGTTAGAGGGTGTTCGCTCGGGAAAAGACTTTGCAAAAATATATAATATTGCATCTTTTATTTTTCTGAATACCGATCGCACTATAGATATGTGTAACGTTGTTGCTGTCATCGTTGTAAGTGGATAGTTTGTAAGAGGATATATTGCGTATTTGGAGGTGAATGTGAAGTCGTGTTGTGATGCTGCGTTGTTGCGTTTGCTCTTTTACCTGCACCACGCGTTGGCCGCCGGACGAGCGTGTATACGAGCGTGACACATGCAAATATATTATGAAACTATTGAGTAAGCTTGCATTGTTGTATGCACGCACCATGTTCAACTGTCTTTGAGATTCCGGATCATTCACGTAGAGGCTCTTCACATGACGCTGACCCATTTGATTTTTGCAAACAAACATAAATTGAGCCTGATTCCTTGCGATGCGTGTACTCAAGAGCCCGTCAATATGACAGTCATCCACATTTGGTCGATCATGAACTTCCTTCCTTTTGCGCAAAACGTGAAATTACGGATCAACAGAATCTAAATAGCTCTCAAAGCGGAACTACATCATTCCCAAAAAAAAAGGTAAGGTACATAAGCATTCACAACGACACTAAAAATGCATCCTACAGCATTTGGTCCTATTGCCTGAACCTCCTCATCCTCCTACTTAGATGCACTGCTTCATACACTGGTAAGACACACATCAGTCTCAGCGTCTATATATCATGCTCATGAGAGGTCCGTGGAGAGTAAAACTCACATGATTACACTGCGCTCATATGGGCGTCATGTGAACAAAGTCTGTTGGATTGTGGATGGAGGCTGTCTTGTAATATTTACACTTGCAGCAGGTCACGGCACGCGGGCGAAGATTATCATTGAAACAAATAAGTATGTAGTCTTGATGATGACCGCCAACTCTGAGGAGATGTTATGGTTCCAGGAGACAATATTATACCACGATAAACGGCTTGGATCAATAAAATAAAACCATCGTGTTGAATGATTATAAGCGCGGTGTTGCAAAGATAGGTTTGAATAGTGTTATGACAAGCATTATATACCCAGCGGCATGTGAAGGTGCAAAGCCATGGTAAATGAAGATAGAATCGAAGTTCACGATGCGCTGTACGATAAACGGTGGCGTGTTCTGTCCCCAAATTTGAAAAGATTTGACAAGAAGTGTTGAACAACACTGTTGACTCGGATAGAACTACTACCTGTTTATGCAGTCATCGAAGTGACTCCAGCAAAAGCTTAACATCCAACCCCAAGGGTTTCGCCCGTGTGTGTATCCCAGATTTGAACTCCGCAGCCGGCCATCTGAGTTGCTTCCGACATCTATCTCTGAGAAATCGGCAAGAGTATTGCTCGACGAAATCGGTGGAGATTTCCCATCAGTCTTAGCTAGGGCCGGTTCGCCAAGACTGCTCAGGACAAGGGGCCGGGCAAGGTGTCTTCAATCATCATTCCGTGGGGATCTCTGTGATGACTTAACGACGGCCCTGATAGTACCTCTTTCGGCCAAGGTGTTGTGTGAGACTCCGATGCCGCGATCCATCAGGCGCACTGCCATGTTGCGGCTGGTTTCAAGTGTCGGAAGAGGAGTAGCAATGACAGGAAGAACCAGAGATAAGTTATCGGAAGATGCATGATGAGAAAGATGACTCCTTTGTGAGCCGTGACTCTGGTGTATGGTTCGAAAAGTGGAGTGTTGAAATTTGTGGGGTGGGTAATCCTTCATCGATTTATAGTTTGGTAGTCACGAAACATCAAGCGACAGTCTCATGGGTTTTCTTAACAACGCTGTCAGTCTATTGACTCGGTTCCGAGTTGGTGGCGCAATGCATATCCTATGGCGATTCGTATCGTGTAAGCATTGGCGCATTACTTCTTGGTATCTCCCAGTTGGAGCCAATGAGCTATGGGAGATGTTGAAGAGGATCTTTAAAGCTTGCGCTTTTCGTGAACGTCAACACTTCCAGGCAGTGAAAGTGCTTCACATGGCGCGATTCTTTCGTAAAACGTGAGTAGCTAATGCTCGTATTCGAGGACTGGGGTAGGCTGCTACAGTACAGCATGTGTTAACATGGTCAGCATCCAGGTTCACTATTATTGCTCAGTACGATCTTAGAATCAAGAACATGATCAAGCAAGGTTGTTTTGCATTTATGGGATTATGAGCGACCTGGTGAGAAAGCAAAGGAAATGAGATTTTAATTACGGCGAACTTGACAGAGTGTACCTGCCTTCGAGCATTTGGAAGTTGGAATGCAAATGGACACCAGATTATAATACAAGCTCACTTAGAATGCTGATTGATGTATTCTGTGAAGTTTGTGAGAACTGGGTTTCCGGTTTGATCGTTCAATGTTGAAGTGTTGTTTCGAGATACGACATGGCATGGGAAGCTACTAGCGACCAGATTTGGCTAGCTTCGTTGTACTAGCTTCTTACCTCCAAGGTCCACCAGTAGATCATCAAGAGTCGTCAATATCAACAAGGCTGTATCCAAAGATTAACAATGGCAGACGAAGATGAGCCAGAAGTACCAATACTACCAGATCTCTACAAGCCGCCTGCTCTGCTGCCCATCGCCCAACTCAAGGATCAACTACTGTACACCATCGAGACATTTCCCGTGACTATCGTCGTTGGCGCGACTGGCAGTGGCAAAACCACACAAATTCCCAGATTCTGTCTCGACGCTGGATGGTGCGCCGATGGAAAGCAGATTGCGGTCACCCAACCTCGACGCCTCGCCGCGACGAGCGTCGCAGCACGTGTAGCAGAAGAGCTGGGAACGCCATTGGGTCAAGGAGTAGGGTACAGCATCAGATTTGAAGATGTCACGAGTGCAAACACGCAGATCAAGTTCGTCACGGATGGATTGCTGTTGCGAGAGATGCTGGTTGATCCATTGCTGAATCGGTACTCGGTCATTATGGTGGACGAGGCGCATGAGCGGAGCTTGTCGTCTGATATCTTGCTGTCATTACTCAAGAAAGTCTTGAGGAAGAGAAAAGATTTAAGGGTCGTTGTAAGCTCAGCAACACTTGAAGCTGAGCGATTTCTCGACTTCTTTGCGCCTGATGAAGGGGAGAAAGTGCATGACAAGAGCAAGGAAGAATATGGGCAGATTGTCGGCATCGAGGGACGGACGTATCCTGTTGAGATACAGTACATCGTGGAGCCCACGAACAACTATGTTGAAACAGCAGTCGATACAATCATGAACATACATGCCAACGAATCTGATGGCGACATTCTCGTCTTCTTATCTGGCCGCGAAGAGATCGACGATGCGATAGACCTCCTAGGGGACCACATTGCCGAGATGTCATCAAAACAACAAAAGCTCATCACACTACCATTATACGCCGGCCTTCCCACCGAAGACCAGATGTTCGTCTTCCAGAAAGCACCGCCCAACACCCGCAAAGTCATCCTCAGCACCAACATCGCCGAAGCCAGCGTGACCATCGACCACATCGTCTACGTTATCGACAGCGGGTACGTCAAGCTTCGCACGTACGATGCCCGCCTCGGCATCGAAACACTCAATGTCGTGCCCGTCTCCAAAGCCAGCGCAACACAGCGCGCTGGACGCGCCGGCCGCACCAGACCTGGAAAATGCTTCAGGTTGTATCCCGAAGACGCATACAACCAGCTCGAAGAAGCTACATTCCCCGAAATTCAACGCTCCAACCTCGCACCTATCATCCTCCAGCTCTTGAATCTCGGTATCACAAATGTTGTTCGATTCGACTACCTCTCCCCTCCGCCCTCCAGCCTCGTCACCCGCGCCCTCGACCTCCTCTACTCCCTTGGCGCCGTCGACGCCCACGCGCGCCTCACCAAGCCCCTAGGCGCACGTATGGCCGACCTTCCACTCGAGCCCCAGCTCGCGCGCGTCCTCCTCTCCTCCGCAGACCCCGCCTTCTCCTGTCTGAATGAAATGCTGACCATCTGCGCCATGTTGACACTCCAAGGCAACGCCTTCGTCTCCCACGACGGCGGCAAAAAAGCGCTCGACGCCGCGCGCCGCAGATTCGCCGTCAGCGAGGGCGACCACATCACATTGTACAACGTGTACGAAGGATTCGTCAAAGCAGGCATGAGCGTGCAGTTCTGTCGCGAGAATAGTCTGAACCACAAAGCTATGGTCAAGGCGGTGAGTGTAAGGAAACAACTCGCGGCATATATTGCGAAATTCAATATCCCGATGTCGGCGCTGCAGGCGCCGGATGTGTTGCGTGTGGGCGGCAAGCCGCTCGCAGAGAGAATTTGTCGGTGCTTGACGACGGGTTTGTTTGCACATGTAGCGAGGATGAAGGCGGATGGGAGTTTCGTGACGGTCGATGGGAAGACGACGCTGTGGGCGCATCCGAGTAGCGTTTTCTTTCATAGGAAGGCTGAGTGGGTTGTTTATACGGAGATCATGGAGACGAGGGGGAAGGTCTATATTAGAGATTTGAGTGGGGTGGAGATGGAGTGGCTGGTGGAGTATGCGCCGGAGGTGTATCGGGTCAAGGAGGGGAAAAGATGAGGATGGTTAGAACCAGGCGAGGGTGAGAATTGCTTCACATGCGGTATCTAGGTTCAAAGAAGAAACATGAATTAATGCTCAACACGGGTATCTCTCACATGCAGGTTCTACTTGCAAGCTTCAACAAACAACTCCCGCATGCCCTTCAGGAAGCTGGCGAGGTCTCTCGACTCGTTCAGCCTCTCGACAACGCGCTCCACCTCTTCCCTCTCCACCTTCGGCCGTACCTCGAGCACTTTGTAGTCCCGCTCGCTTGTGTCCAGCTCGAACCATGCCTCGCGATCCCACTCGCGCTCGTCCACGTTCGTGTAAACAAACTTCAGTCTGTCGTCCTTGCCGAGTCCCTCGATCCGCAGTCCAAGATAGCTCTCCCAGAAGTCGAGCTCCGGCTCGTTGTAGCGCGATTGTCCATCAAGGTAGCGGCGATGCTTGAGCTGCGCTTCGCGGCGCGCAGAGATTGACTTCTGCACCCCGGCGATCTGCGAACGGAGCGTATCGCGGTGCGCAAGACGCTCGTCGCGCTGGAGCGTGAGTGCGCTAATGGCCTCTTGCATCTCGGAAGTCTCTTGCGATTCTTTGGCGAGGCTCTGGCTGTGCTGCGACTGCTTGAGTTCGAGGATCTCGATGTCGCGCTTCTTCATGCGTTGGTCCTCTGTGTTGTTGTCAGTCCGAGGCGCTGCGATACAAAGTAATTCTGCCGCTTACCGTGCAGCTCGGCCACGTTCATGCGAAACTGGTTGCGCTCTTCCAGCACTCGTCGTCGCCCATTTTCGATGAATGCATCGAAGCGCGCAGTGAACTGGTTCATGCGACTGCGCAGGTCGTCGAAGCCAAAGTTGATCGAGGGCAGCTGGTCAGCCATGGATGTGGCATCGTGCGAGGAAGCACGCATTGTGGTGCTGAGTGATGGTTCGAAGGTAGTCATGGCGGAAAGTGCGCTTGGATAATGTATGTACGCTGTTGTTGTTTCGTATTGTCCCAGTATCTGCGATGTGGTGGACAGTGATTGGTGATGTATTGGGTTTGGTGTTTTGGTGGTTGCTCCGGTAAACAAAGGCGTTGCGCTAACACGCTAACACGGAAGGAGCACTGTTGCGCAGAGGCAGGCGGGGCAGAGCTTGCCGACACGTGCTCAGGCGTTTTGCGCTAGGGAACTTTTTGTTCTGCCCGCAGTTGTTCACATTCACCACTACGTTCAAACCAAATACTCTACGTCCTCAGCAACGCAAAGTCAACGATATAGTAACGCGTCGTTTCGAAGTATGCCACACCGCACCGCAGCAGTAACCAATCGCGAACCTTTCCTCGATCCACATGGCTGAAGGCACCTCGGGTCGTCTCAATTATGGCCATGCTGGAACAGCAACTTTCAATGTCGATACACGAATATGGTCCTTTACTCGACAATTCCAAGCAAGGACGTTCAAGCAGATCAAATTCAAAGACCAGACAACTGTCCAGACTGTTCCGAGCTCGGTACACTTTCCTCCAACTGCGAGCTCGACACGTCTCTCTGATGCGGACCATCATGCTAAAGCACTCCTCCGCGACTACGCACAACTCTCTGCTGCCTCGGAAATAATTCCAGAGCTTGCCGTAACATCAGCCGCTATTGATTCTGCCACGGCTACCTTTGATCCCCTCATCGGCAATCTGTACTCTGTTGGCTCAATCACCTATGCCACCAATGGGTCTACTCGGTACTTGCACCCGCGGCGAGTCGTAGCTAGTGTCACTGGCGAAGCTGGCAATATCTTACGACTTGGGTTTCTTTCCAAAGAAACCCTAGGATGGGAGGATCCGAATCGGTGGCTGCGAGGGGTCTCATTGAACAACACAGATCCATGCGGCTATTGGAACAATGACGCAGCACCCATACAGCAAGTGTGCTTCTCACAATCAAGTGACCGTAGCACGCTGCTTGCTGTCCGCCTGCCCACGAGAACCGTCATTTTCCGACCCTTCTTCTCGCAACGATCTCGAGTCGCCAACCACTCGCCGTATTACGATCTACCTGCCTCCCTCATCGATACAAACCCAATTTTGAGTCTCGATATCAGCCAGAGCGGAGGAAATTCTCACGTTGATGTCTCATTCAACCCAGACTTCCAATACAGATTTGCCGTCATCGACCAGAATTACACTTGGTCTATATGGGACATCGATTATATCCGCACGGGTGACAAACATACCCTCTCCCATCTTCTTCAAGGCACCACTGTGCCTCCAGAGGACATGGACATGACGGGTGAGGACGGTTGGGCGAGGATCCTCTGGGTGGGGGATGTCAACACTTTTCTAGTCTGCAATAGAAGGCGACTGAGCCTCGTTGGGATCCAAGGAGCATCTTTCGCATACCTTCAGTGCCCTGCTTTGGTTTCAAAGCGATCAAGTGACTGGATATTGAATGTGCAACCACATCCATTGCATCGGGGCTTGTTTTTCGTCTTGACATCCTCTGACTTATTCCTCATGGCTGTGACCACAGCCGGCGATGCTATCGACGCGAACGCGGGCCCTGTAGGTGCCCACGTGCTCTCGTCTTGGGGCCATTACAGAGGGGCGGACGACATAACGCTGACTATGAGCGCACACATGATGAATGAGAACGGCACGTACTGCGAAGCATGCTGCTGTGCGCGACTGACGTTGTATAGAAACATGTGTGATTTTACACTCCCGGTTGAACAGCCTCGCGCAAATGTACACATTCACGAATCCCTCTTCACCTCCAAACGCTTTCGTCTTGAGTGAGAACCCAAGCGTGCTCGACATTATCCTCGATCACAAGGGTCATACTCTACAAATTGCCATGGAGCCTTTTGAACTTCAGACCAAAGAATCGGCTACTACTCCGGGTCTCGGAGAAGGAGACCTCATGCAAGGACTTCGGTTCTTCCGACTTTTCATGCTACGGTCAGACCTTGGTGTTCACGAGGCGATGATCTACAGCACTTCAGCGCCAGACGAGAGCGTCGAATACGAGAATAGAGTCGTGGACATTTCCTGGTCCAAGTCGTACCGACTGGCACAGTCTCTACGCACACCTGTAGAGGTGGATGAGATGGACGATTTCTTACTACCCGATCGTAGCGACGTAGTGGATCCCCCTGAAACGAAGCTCATGTCACAAAGACCTATATCCACTAATGCTGAGGACGAAACACTCGCACAGCGAATGGTAGATCATCGGCCCCTTTACGACGCGATGGTACACGAGCATCCTGAGTTTGATCGCAGCTCAGGCAGCGTTGATGTTCAAGGTCTGGTGGACCGGTTCCAGCAGTTGCTTGACGATCCTAATCGTCTTTCCGATACGTTGCCTAGTACCATGTAAGTAAATGTCAGTTTTATTCTTACCCTCGAGACTAACAAAAACTTAGCCTAGAATTTGTTGGGGTAGACATCGAAGTATCGGATATTGATGAGGCGTCATCGGCGCTTCAAAGCCTGTTGCTTGACAATGAGCAAGGTCATACTGCCAGAGTCGAACAGATCGCCTCTTGGCGGTCTCTGCATCGCGGCGAAGGCGAGCAACCTACCATATCGGACTTGTACGACAGCATATTGCAAAGTTGGGTCGCGTCTTTGCCTCCGCAGGTGCCAGTCCGTTTCCGACAGCACAGCGAACGCTTGGCACGACGAGTAGCTGCGGAAGTGATTCTAGCAGGTATGCGTCAATCTCAGTCAGGGCGGGAGGCCCTCGATACTCAATCTGGTGTCGACAAACGAATGGGTATGACGATGCCAATCCTCTCGTCCCAGCCCCTGGACAGCAGTCCTCCGAGATTACCATCGACACAGCCATTGCCAACACCCCCGCTGTCGCAATCAGGCTCACAACCTTTGTCATCACAACACCTTGGATTTGATTCAGCTCGGATTTCGTCCATCGCCATAAATTCGCCTCAACAAACCCCTGCCCAACTAGATCCTTTCGCGCGGTTGAGTCGACATCTTAGGTTCACAGAGGACGCGTTGCCAGAGGTCTCTATTCCCCCCAGTGTGCAGCAATTGCTTGGGCAATGGCAACATGGCACAGACCCTCACACGTACGACTGGAATGCAGCGGAGACTGCAGATCGCGTCGACGACCTCGATGAGATCAGCCAGCAGCAGCTCGAGAAAGCGCAAAGGAAGAAAGAGCGCCGCGAGAGAAGACAGAAGCGCGAAGATGAGCTAGCACAGTCACAGCCTTCAAGCCAGCCGTTTACCACAGCACCTATTGTGTACCCACGAAGCTCACCGGGTCCGGACCCGGCAGGCATAGGCAGTAGCAGCCAGATTCCCTTGCAGCCTTTTGTGCAACTTCCGACACGGATTGTTACCTCACAGGGTCAGGGAAGTTCGCAGCCATTTGTTGTACATAGTCAGATGGAGCCTGGCAAGTTTGGGGGCAGGCCAGATAAGAAGAAGAAAAAGAAGGGTGGGCGAGTCAGCGGGTTCTGAGTGCTTCATTGAAGTCATTACGACTATGGTCCAGATGTTGAATATCAATTATGAATATAAAATGAACGTATCCCAAATATCGGCATCTATTTAGCTTTTGCCGACTTGCCACAGACAACTTTCAGCCTTGTCGCTGCTCCCTTGCTTGTGATACCCCGCTTCCGTAGCATTTCGCCTGATTATGCATGCGTTGGCCTTGCTTCTTTGCCTGACAAGCTGAAAAGCGGTGAGAAGAGATGTCATAAGGTTGAAATGACTGGTTGTTCTGAAACGATGCCACAAATCCCGACACTCGAATTGGCGCAAAGCCTCGTGCCGGGCTTCTCCGCGAGTCTTCTTTTATATCTCGAATACATCGTATTTCAAAGCAGTCTGAGCATTTTAGATTCAGATTCTACTGATGGCAGCAGAGACCATTGGCGTCATTGCTAGCATAATCACCGTTGCAGGTGTGGCGATCAAGAGTACCAAGGAACTATACGAAACGATCGAAACTTCCATACATGCTAATAAAGATGTCAAAAGCTTTGGCACTGAAGTCAATACTGTTCAGAAAATCTTGACGACCCTGGAAGCCACCCTGCAGAGAACAAGCGAGGACAGCACATCCGGGAGTCTTCAGCAGTGTCTTAGAGATTTCGAACCGACCATGAGAGGACTCTCAAAGCTTTGCATCGAAGCCAAAGGAAGATTTCTGAGGGACATCGGAGATCGCCCTTCAACAAGCATGGGTACCCGCGATAAGGTCAAATTCATTTTCAAGGAGAAAGCGGTCCTAGCCTACAGATACCAGCTGGCCAGCTACAAGGTCACGATCAATATCATAATAGGATTGGCGACACTGTACGTTTCGACCTGTAAAGTGATTCGGTACTCCGGGCTGCGGCTGACAGATGAGTAGCATCACGTCGAACGATGACAGACAAGTCATCGAGGACCTTCAGAGCAACATCACTGTTGCTCTAAGCAAAATCACAGGACAGATTGAGGGTCTCGAGATCAGCCGCCAGTCGACTCTCCCGATGGAGGACGCAAAGCTCGAGTTCACAGCGGCGAATGACTCAGACAGCGTGTTGTACGAGTTGGGCCAGTGCCTTAAGGTCTCTCAGAGTGCAGTCGATGCAGCACCTCCCCGAGTGAGGTATTCCATTGGCAAACTGGATGTTTCCACGGATGCGCGTCAATGGGTGTCGATAACGCAGGGCAAGCCTGGTCTTGTGGATACTGCGGTTGCCCGGGATAGAGGCCAGCAGCTTATCCAAGATACAGCGTTTTCGGATGAGATGTTGATGGCCATGGTTGCGGGCATTTCCGGTGGTGCGCGACGGGAATGAAGGCAGTGTTGGGCGTTTTTGGTGCATTGGCGTCGACGGATCCCACGTACGCGGTAGAGGACTCTCACCCACACTCGTTTGTTTTCCATTTTGATCATGAATAGCAGAATCTGGCTTAGCGAATCGCGCTTTGGCGAATGATACAGTTGACCTGATTTGTGTTACGATCTGTGCACGAACAGACTCACCGCTTTGAGGTTATGGGGCTGCATTGCCGCTGTGGCGCCTCAGTTGAAAGTGCTTTTGTCTGACCGCGATTAGACCCTATCGCTATTCGCCCAGGTCAAGATTATCAGCACGGTAGGCCGTCCCTACCTGGGGTTTGATTCGTCCACGTTGCGCTGGTGTACTGCGGGAGACCGGCATCCTAACATCCTCAACTAGAACTGAGCCTGCATGAAGCCACCGATTTTCTCACCAGCATCCACAAAACGCATCGCATTGAATAGCTTTCTTGAATGCTGCGTGTATTGTCTCGCTTTCAGCTAGACATGACTGGTACCATATCTTTATCTACTCAAAACGCGGCTATAAAAACCACCGTCTTGAAGGCCTGGGGCCACTGACAACTAGTACTGCCATTGCTTCAGATCATAGTAAACAAGTAATCATCGGTTCTATGCATCACTATCACACGAACTGCAACACAGCGATACCTAGGCCCTTACCACTACCTGCACATATCGTAAGTGCGTGAAGATTTATCTTTGGTGCCGGGCACTAATGGTCGCGAGAATTGCGAGATCCTCAAGGATTGTGAACAGCTTCTCCAGTCGATTAATCAGACGTCTCAGTTCTGTTCGTCATCAAGACTTGTAAGGCGCAGCATAATCCTGGTGTTCCCAGATTGATTCTCTCAGTCGAATGCAAACTTCTTTGCAGTCCGAAATCCTTTTTCTGGTATCTACCACGTGATTACCAGTCACTTTATGTCTGTGCAATCCTACGAAGTAGGACAATGCACAACAACTAGCATCATTACGCAAGCCTTTCGCTGTTGTGTGCTGTTGTGAAAAAGCCGTTCATGACTTCAGCGATAAAGCGAGCCAAAAATCTGGATTTTGTAAGAGTGCTGACTTGGACGATCTCCGACAAAGCTTGCACGACTGCCTGTATTACTTGTTTACATCTCTTTGGTTAGTTCCGTAGCCTGTAAACAGAGGCGGTTGCATTCTATTGACTAATGTACGTCAACAGGCACGTCCACGCACGCGGAGGGTTATCGCGGGAAGCAATCGCGGGAATCGTTGGACCTGTCAGCGAGATGCTTAAGTATCACTGGAAGTTCCAGACAATTGTCTCGGAGCTCTCGCGAGCCAGCCGTGCCGAACTCGGATTTCCCATTATCCTTTACGAAGCCAGTAGGACGCAGAGCTTGTCCGGATTCCAAGAAGCTTCTGTACATCTCCAAAAGTGAGTTGTCACCATGGAAATATCGTGAATTCAATCAGAGTATGCTCAATAAGAAGAGCAAATGAATCTCCTTCTGAGAACAATCTACGGTAATCCATCTTGGCACAGGAAGATTGAACAGAACGAATATATATTGGAAAGCAAAGATTCGACGAAGCAGCTTGAGTCGCGGAACTGGGACGACCTCATCAAATCTGAAGACACAATATATATGACTATGTTAATCAAACACAGGGACACAATCAATGACACCTCCTGTAGACAGTGTTGCGCAATTAACATTGAGAAAGTGTCTGGAAACGCGAAGATGAAATGGTATATATCGCCACCTATACAGTAGTTTGACGCCACTCTTGCTGACATGGACAGAAGTCTAAGCTGTGGCGTGATCTCGAGTGTCACTATAGAGAATCTCCGCCCCCCTGCTCCGAATACCAAAGAAGCTGAGACAAAGCCACCCATCACATTGTGGATTGACAAAGTCGTAGAGGAACAGTTTTTGCGCGTACAATATGACTGTTATGCGATCTACTATTACGACTCTGATGTTCCATTTGAGATGAAAAAATATGATCTTGTGAAAGACAGTGACATCTTTTTTCTAGAAGGGCGTGAAGCATTGAGGATAGGGGTTCGAAAGCACCAAATGATACTCTAACACGAAAGGAGGGAAACGCCAGGCAAATCAATTCAGATCGTCGTGGCCACGTATGGAATTTCATCGTGCGCCCACTAACGCTCCGACACACGTCGCCGTACGATCCGGAGAACGTACGGCGCGACTACATGGCGATTGAAGTTTGGTCCAGTCCATGAACCATGAGCCGGCGCTTTTGACCGCAGGAGAACGTGGTTGAACGAAGAATTGACATCCGTTCTTTGATAGAGATTGGGAAAGGAGAGTCGGACCACCTGGAGTGGTTCACGCGCCATCTCCAGAGCTCAAGACACCAGATGGCGGACCAGGAGATCGATGATGATTGGCGATGGTTGCGAGCGCGACTGGCAGGATCACGACAAGAGATTTTGCAGCTGCTTATCAAGGCGCACCAGAGGGATTTCGATGCGTTTCTGCTTGTTCTCTTAGACATCTGGGCAGTAATCTAGGACAAATATGAGTGGATTAGCACGAGAGAAGTGTCCAGTTTGCGTTGAGACCAGGGACGAATGATGTGAGGGGCCCGGACTACTCAAGTTATGCGAATTTGTGACGAGGTCAGAACCATTGCTACAAGGGCTGATGAACATTGCACTTTTAAGTCGTGCAGAGGTCGGGATAGCTTTTGAGCTTCCCAGCTACTCACATTGATCAAAAAAGGCTTATAATGGTTTGTGCTGAGAGGAACATCACCATATGAGATCTACGTATCGATATCAAACGATTAATGGAAAGGCTGTCAGCAAGGAAGAGAAGATAGGGGCATGAACTTGGTGTAAGCCCCTAACCCGTACCGAATTTGTGTCCCATCGATACGTCGTGGTAATTCAGTACTCTTTTGATTTCTGATTGCCAGGATGAGCGCCTGTCATAGACGTGAAGCGGTAAGCTTGCTTACTCCACAAATGACAAATCAAGACCTAAGTAACGTTAGCAATCCTGCAATTTTTTGTTCAGTCTAGTCTATGCATCTGATGGACAATAATTAGTGCTGCACGACGTCGTTCGGTAGCGTGAGTTGTCGTCATTGGAACGGAGAGAGGGAAGGGTGGGGCTTGACGCGGGGTAACTTATGCATGTAACTCAAGCTCCTCGCAAGTTGCGGATGCCGGACCTTAGTACACTTACCAACCATTGTGTCAATTGAGATATATAAATTCTCTCCATTCCTCATTGACGGACCTTGGTGTCATCAAATCTCTCGTCCTTACAACAATCCAAGCAATCACACACCATGTCCGGGTTCCCAAAGCTCACGCCCGCCTTCACGGTGCGCGTCACCATCGATGCTCCCATGCCAGTCGGTGGCCAGGCAGGAAGTTCGCTCGTCATTGTGCCGATGGTGGGTGGCAACATTAAGAGCGAGGATGGGGTCGAGCCAAAATTAGATGCTGAGCTGTACGTTGCGTTTCTCGAAGTCTTGGGTGTGGAGGGGGGTGGGGTGGTGAGATAATCTACTAATGGAGATTGTACTAATGGAGCTGTGTAGACATGGCGTTGGATACGATTACATCCAAAACGATGCGAGTGGATCGAATATGCGGTTGGATGTTAGGAGTCAGCTTAAGTACGTTTACGGCTTTCCGGCACTTGTTCCTCTTGTATATTCCTGCATGTCCCTCATATCCTCTTCCTCGTCCGCCATCTTGTAACTTCTCTTCGCCTCCATTTGATGCCAACAGTTCGATCTAGGACACCCGATGGCGCCATAATCGCAATGTACTACAAAGGCGTGGTGGCGCTCACGCCAGGCGTCAAAGCGGTGTTAGGCGGTGGATCAGACGCAAAAACGACAGACTTTGGCGACAGCTTTGTGACATTTAGCTTTGAGACGGGCAGCGAGAAGTGGAAGGGCCTGCAGAATGCTACGTGGGTTGCTGCGGGGAGATTTGTGGTTGAGAACGGGAAGACGATCGTTGAGTATAGGGTTAGCAAAGTCGGGATTTAGTGAAGTATGAGAGCACCTGTGTTTGATGGTTATAGGCAGCTTACGGTCTGAATATCCGCCGCAATATGCAGATTCTATGCATCATGAGCCCCCCATTGATTGAGGCTCTACCTTTACCTCAACCCTTCAAAGATCTGGCAATATATCTCTCTCACTTGCGCTTTGTGGCGAGTTGCAACACACGTCCTCGCGGTGAAGCTATAATCAAGACAACAATCCTCAATCGACCATGATAAACCTCTATCCCTCCTTCTTGTCACATCCCCACTAATCTTGCAGACTGCGAGGTACTGAAACGACACTTCCGCCAACCGCCAATTGCAACGGCCGTTAAGATGACCTTCCACAGGGACTACTATCTCGAAGACTTCCGCGACCATGCCAACGAAAATTGCCCTGATGAGTTTGCAGCGTTATCGACCTCTCCATCATGGGTGATCGAGTACAAGACCGTCCGCAACGGAGCCAACAAACTCTGTCGCCTCCCCATGATGCTTGTCGGCCGCCCGTTCTATCACCATGGCATTCAATCTGCCTGGGCTCATGCCAATGGCACGTCGATCGAATACTACTACGCCCACCGTCACGACGAGATCGTCACCACTCTCGGAGACCTGTTCACCAACAAAGTCTACTTCGGCGATCCTCTCACCTACATCTCGGGCTATCAGGATACGTCGCATGGAATGACCAAGTCGCGCAGAACGGGCAGGGCGCTAGCTGAGCTCGTCATTAACTTCATTTTCCTTCTTCAGGGTGAGCTCGTCTCGTTTCGCAATCCTGGCAACACGGACCTGCTCTCAGATTTTGAGTATGCGTGCAGGATTTATGCTATGAGGCGTGAGGAGGATATGATTAACATGGGGGCCGAGTACATGCCGTATTATGCGAACAAGCACTTTCAGAGTCAAGCACGTGGGTCTGGATCACGTGATTCCGCGCCATCGGGCTACTCCACCAGTTCTTCGAAGATCAAGAGGGAGTGCGATGACGATGATGATGCTCCTGCGCCCAGTATCTTCTCTATACCAGCATACAGCTCAACAGCAGCAAGTTCTGGAAGACCTGCGAGCACCAAGTCCTATGACCCATCGACGGGTTCGAGTCCTTCAGTTCGCATCAAGAAAGAGCCCGATGATGCAGATGCACACTGTGTGTATCTCTCGGGAACCTCAAATAGCTCTGCAGCATCGAAAACGTCTAGCTCGAGGTACCGTGGCATGTTCGCAATGGCTACGTCGTCTGGTAGCCAGCGCAGCGCTCCTTCAAGCAACCCTTTCCGACTATCGACGTCAAGTGGCTCATCTACTTCGTCGTCTTCGGTAAGTACCAAGTCAATTCATTCGTCACGACAACTCATCGCAGAATTCTCGTTCAGGAGCCCAGTTGACATATACATCCCAGATTCACCACCAAGCCACCAATGCATCGAAACGCACACCAACCTCGCAGCAAAGCCGCATCTATGGCTTCCACGTCCCTTCTGAGCGATCCAGAGAGCAAGTAGGAGGTCTGCACTCCGCATTTCAAGCCGAACGCGACCGGCGTCACACCGCGGAAGAGAAGTTGGCACGAGAGAAGAGGCGCAGACAGGATGCTGAGCAGGAGCTCAAGTATAGGAAGCGCTGTTTCGAGGGATCTGGGATCCCGATGTCGGTGGCTGAGACGTTGAGTAAGCAGAGGAAGATGGAGTGAGATGTGACATGAGGGGTCTGTGAAGAGAGTTGCCGAGACTGCACATGGGCAAGCAGTTTCCGAAGCGGCAGAGGGAAGAGTTCTGGACTTGACGCGATCTCGAAGAGTTGGAGTAGCAAAGATTGGAAGAGAGGGACTGAAGATTGGATTGTGTGATCTCTCAGCCATCGAGCCAGCCTGGAGCTTTTCGGAAGACCGGGGACCCGACGTTATGAGTGCTTCCCTTGCGAAGTACACGAGGATTAGATATTTTCAAGCGTTCGGCTCGTGCTATCCGTGCTGCAGCATAGCAGATTGGAAGGCAATGCTACTACGACTACCATTTGCCTGCCAAATTCAAGGCCACAGCTGAGAATGTAACAAGTTTTTTTGCACTTGCTAAGCTCTCATTGTAGTCCAGCATTCGAGGACACTGTCGTCTTTCTCACTCTCTCATTGATACGCCACAATGCGTTGGCCGTTTGCACCTTTGGTTTGGCGGCACCTTAGTCGCAGCTGTTTCCCACACAACTCGATCTCATAACCATCGTATTCTTGTAACCTCCTGCTCAGACGCGCTTTCTTCATTTACATTCGTGTGCCCTCTGTACCCTGAGCTGTACGCGAGATAGCCTCGTCTCAACGCGCAACCTTAAGTCTGGACTGTCACTCTGCGCTACTGCTTCAGTCAAAATGGTCTCCTCGGCCGCTGATTTCGCTGTTGGTGCTACGTGAGTGTCTGAAGACGAGAAGAGGCTCATCGGCAATTACAAGTAGTGCATAATCTGAGATAGTGAACATATCGAAGTATGGAGTGGCATGCTGATTCGATGCCGATTCGCGGTTACGAAGATTTGGGGCGATGGCTACAGCACAACGTGCTAAGCTATCACAGAACATTTCTGCTGCTCTTCCTACATCGTCTTTCTCAAAAGTGGACGTCATGGGTTGTCAGCTTACGGCCAGGATCCAGGATAGTACGATATGCGAAATCCTATCGGAGGTGTGTATCGGCCGAGGGAGACTGCACTTCTTTAATATTCGAAGGGATAATGGAAGCAATCGCCTAATCTTCAGGGACCATCGATCATGAGACCGGCTCTAACACTAACCAAATCTGTCACTAGTACCTTTTTATGCTCCGCCTTTTCACTCGGCATCGGAGTCCTTGGCGTCCTTACAAAACTCGCAACACAGCCTCCATTCAGCAATAAACATGGTGATTCCCCGTCGAATACTCTGAAAGCTTCCGCCACGTGATTGACGCGTAGCCTTGCCGTCTTTATAGGGCCGACCTACACACTCAGCCCTCTACACTCTCGGGCCTTCTGATCGCTCGAGCGGAAAGGAGTTAGAGTTGCGAATCATTCGTCCGCTTTTACAGCCACCAATCTCTCGAAGATAACTGTTTACCGCAAAGTCATGCTGAGCATCCACCAATTGGGATTGCGCCGGAAAGGGAATCTTCCTGAAAATGATTACTACATAGTCTTACTCTACGCTACTCATGTGCCATTTATCGCCAAACCCGGGTAAAGCTCGAAGCCAAGCAAAATGTACATGTCTCAACCAATGGGGGACAGATGAATCCGAGATTTCCGGGGGCTGACATAGTTTGTCATTGTGTACCTGGATCCCGGAGCACTACATTGGATCTGACGTGCATACTCGGTACCCCCTTCACGGTGGTGGGTACGTAATATTGGCGATTTGAAGCAGTGAGTATAAATCGACCATTAGCATCGATTCACTAAGATTTCACACCTCGCTTCACCTCCACCATCCATCATGGCCCCTCACGCAGGTCTTCCCTCCATCCGGAAAGCTATCGCCCTCTTTCTTGCTTCATCATTCGTACCAAGTATCCACGCAGTCGCTGTACCAGAATCGGTCGATGTCGTCGTTGTTGGTGCGGGTCTAGCTGGATTGACAGCAGCTCGAGATTTGCTTGCTGGTGGAAAGACCGTCAAGGTTCTTGAAGCTCGTAACCGTGTCGGCGGAAAGGTGCTCAATGCGAAGCTCAAGAATGGAGGCGTCACCGAAGTAGGAGCTGAGTTCGTTGGGCCAACGCAAGACAAAGTCCTTCAGATGATTGCAGACCTGGGATTGACCACTTTCCGTACCTACCACGAGGGCAAATCCGTCTTGTGGCGCAACAGCACTCGCGTTGTATATGCTCCGGACCCACAACTCGGAGGCGCACCACCATTCGATACGGAAGCACTCGTCCAAATTGCGACTGCTCAAGCACAACTTGATGCTTGGGCTGCTGAGGTCGATGTGAGCGCGCCATGGAATCATTCGAACGCTGCGGAATGGGACAAGCAGTCATTCAAACAGTTCCTGACTTCTGCTGCACCCCATCCAGATGCTGCCTTCACGCTTACATCCGCATGTAAGGCCATCTTTGCTGCCGAGCCCCAGGACATCTCCTTACTTTATGTCGTTGCCTACATTGCCTCTGCAGGAAACGAGACCAACAAAGGAACTCTCGAAAGACTTATCGCAATCGACAACGGTGCTCAAGAGTCTCGTGTGGAAGGCGGAACGGGATTGATTCCAGAGCGACTTGCAGACAAGGTCGGCTACAAGCACATCGCTCTCAACGCTGCGGTGTCCAGCATCACGAAATCACCATCCGGCTACACAGTCACTTCTCGCGCAGGCCTCGTTCATGCGAAGAAAGTCGTGGTCGCCATGCCACCTCCGCTTACCAAGCGCATCGAATTCACGCCACCTCTGCCCAAAGCCCGACAGAACCTCATCAACGGCCTGCAACTCCCTGCCATTGGCAAAGGCATTCCAATCTACTCTACTCCTTTCTGGCGCGAGACTGAGGGCCTCAATGGCCAAGTAATTTCTGACAGTGGCTCAACCCGCATCACATTTGACAGCTCCCCTGACGACAAGTCATTTGGCGCAATCCTGGGGTTCATCCTTGGCGACCAGATGCGTGCACTCGACAAGGTATCGGCTTCTGAAGCGCAGAAGTTGCTCACAGCGGACTACGTCAAATACTTCGGGCCTCAAGCAGCAAACGTGACCGAGTTCGTATTGCAACGCTGGGATTTGGAGGAGTGGAGTAAGGGTGGACCGGTGGCAGTTGCGCCACCAGGTGTACTGAAGGCGAACGGACCTGCGCTGAGGGCGAGTGCTAACGGCATACATTTTGCTGGCACGGAGACGAGTGTTTACTGGACAGGTTATATGGATGGCGCGATCAGGAGTGGCGAGAGGGCTGCGAAGGAGATCTTGGGCAAATGAGCTCGGATTAGGTCTGAGGTTCGGCTTTTAATGGTAATGGCTTGAGCTGGACTTGTATAAATATTGTGATTCGCCGATAATTCAATTCAATCTGCATCATGAGTGCTTTTTCTTCAGCTGCTCAGGTGCAGGACAAGCGATTGGCTGAACCGTTTTCTCAAAATTATGAACATCGAGATATGCAACCCACGTTTTCCTACATCAACCACGATAGCAGTGCACGAAATACAGCTTCCAGGAGTCATCGTCGGCGAGATCCGCAGATGTAATTTTTAGAGCTACGAGAAAGGCTGATGTTGCTTATATGCTCGCGCAGTATAGATCCACATCGGGATACGAGCTTTTCCAGCCAATCATCTGCACGAACATATAGTGCTGACATCGGCACCACCACGCAGTACCTGCGTGCGCCTCATCCGTATACGAGGTTCAGCCGCGTACGTTTTTGACACACGTGAGATTGTTCATTCGCCTTGTCCGACTGGGTACTTCTTGTTACACGGGTTGAGGCTGAGCATATCGATAACAGCGTCATTTATGGTTTTCAGGCTGCCACTGGACTACACGAAGGCGAACGTGATGATACTGGTTCTCCGAACTGTGGTTCGGGGGCTGAGCGAATACTCGGGCCCCGAATGCTGATGAAGAAAACTAAAAGGACGATGGCGATAAAGTGTGGTCGCCTGAGGTCGATATAGTGGCCAGGTATAAAGCGTTGAGCGGCCCCATATTCGTAGAGTATCAGTGATCGTGAACATCTCCAACCTCTATACCGAACCGCGTCTATTTCGAAACTTACATCACTTCCCACCATGCTCCTCCCAACGCTCCTCTCCCTCGCCCTACCGGCCCTATCCGCACCCCTTACCGCCCGCAGCACAGAATCATGGTCCATTCCCACCATGGATGTCCACCTCATGGGCCGCGACACCGGCATCCCGGGCAACACCTGGCCCGAAGACCGTAAATTCAACACCACGCTCGACTTCGCCCTTACGCTCCCATCCTCCACTGTCCAGTGCTCTTCGAACTGGAAGTACCAGCAAATCTCGACAGCCGAGTGGCCATGCGGCGATGCATCAGGTGTGAGCTTCCATCTGAGCCCGACGCCGGCGGGCGTGTTCAGTGATGCGACGTGGACGTTGACGATTACGAGGAAGGGGGATGATGGGTAAGTCGCGTATCATTAAAAATAAAGTAGACTGTTGCTGACGAAGTGAGAAGCACTTTTGTGGCGAGTCAGATTATTGAGAACAATAATGCTGGCGGAGAGAATAGCTACCTATCGTGTATCGGTGGTGCGCCATTTGATGGTATCAGGTGCAAGCTAAATGGATGGGCCGGAAAGCCTGGTCCGATTGCGCTTACAGCAACTAGCCAGTAAGGCAGTTGGATTCCGGGTCGCTTCCATGTTTCTACATTGGACCCCGAGTGATTGTTGTACTGATTTTCGAAAAGATTGTTGAGTCTAGAAGAAATAATTTTAAGTCTTCTATTCGGCAGCTGGGTGCGGGGATGCAAGGAGCCGGTGTAGGACCATGTATTTCTGTCCCCATTTCGCCGTCGAAAAATGATATCATAATATTCGATTCCCAATTTCCTCCGTCCATCTCAGTCAAGTTTGGCTCGACCCTCCCTAGAACCAGTGTGATTCCTACCTTCAGAACGAACGGATGAGTTGCTTTTCAGTTGTGCATCACAATAGCTATCATGTTAAATCCTGCTGATTTTTTCTGAATCCTGAAACAACGGTATTGACCTGAAGTCTAACGAATGCGTACAACGTATAAAATAACAATCTATTGAGGTTCATACTGTGCCATAGATTGTATTAGAGTTCTCTCGGTAGGTCTGCGGTATTCCATGTGGCATGGTGCGGTACATCGCTAAGATCGGTTCGTCCCTATGACGAAGTCTTCGTTGCATGGCTGGACTTAATGTTAGGCTATACAGTGGAGACAAAGGCTCGCGTAGGTCTATTTCGGGTTCGACGGGTACTAGCGTACTTTGAGCAGCTATACGTACATATTTCAACAGTGAATAACACTGTTGACTCGAAATCGCTCACGGAATGTTATGACCTCGAAGGCCAACGCTTCTTAGATTCGACCCCCCTCAGCAATGCATCAAGAAGTTGAATGATTATGAGTCCAAAAATTGGTCCAGCATCACACTGGTTGTGCTCAGCTGAGATGAAGCCGATCTGCATGCTAATTCTCACCAACGCAGTGAATTTGTATTTCGCGGGGAAGAAAGGATACTAGAGAAACCTTGGACTGTCGGCTATATGCTTGACATTTGTCGGTAATTGCACCACGGGAGTTAAGGCCTCGGTATTGGATTGCGGAACAGGTCCGGTGGATGGAAACGTGGGGAAGTGGACGCCAAAGCTTGACGCGCGGTCCGCTTCCGGAAGGTGAACGCCTAGAACATGAAGTTCGCAACGTCACTGATTTGATATTGACATCAGTGCAACACGACCAAACAGTCTACACCGCTGAGCGAGATGTTGGGTGTTAATATAGTTGGCATAGTTAAGTGCTTCAAAACATTTTCTATGGGGTCGCTCACTTTGCATGTCAGTGACGATAGACAAGACGGATCTTCCTAGCATCCATTACAAACAGACCTAGCACGCACCGTAATACAGTCCATGAAACGGACTAATCCCCGGACTCAAGGATGTGGACTAGATCTGCGGTTTTTGAACACGCCTTAGCATCGACGCTACCCCGGAGCCGCGAGGAGGTAAGGAAGGGGGGCGGACATTGCGGAAATGCGCCCGCCCACGATATATCTAGCTTGCGACTCACCACCGCAATTGTGATGTGAATTTCCCCTCTAGCTTGATCATATTGGCTTTACATACTCAGTCGACATCATCACTAACATCGCACGTTCAGTCGCTCATCCTGTCGTGCAAGTGATTTCTCACAACCATGGCATCCCAACTCAGCCAAGACCACTACCACGCGCACGCCAATGGCGTCAGCCCAACCAGGACAAATGACACGCACTTCGACAACGAAGAGAAGCTCCGATATGAGCTTGCCAAGACCGTCACGCTCACTCCCGAGCTGTATGAGAAGTTGTTCATCTCGCCCAAGACACAGGTATCGGGGGATCTGAGAAAGACATTCGGTAACCCGACGCCGATTGGCGTGTTGGGCTTTTCGGTTTCTGTGTTTGCGCTGTCGTGTTCCTACAGTATGTTCCCAAGCTTTACTGGCCTTGAGTCAAACGTATAGAATGAGAATATTGGCTGATTTCCTTCTGCAGTGGGCTGGCAGGGCTCCGGCGGCCTCGCAGTCGCAACTTCGGGCTCAACAATCTGGTTCGGTGGCGTCCTGCTCTTCCTTGCTGGGATCGGCGAGTTCTTGCTAGGCAACAACTTCCCCATGATTGTGTTTTTATCTTACGGGGCTCATCTTATGGCCTATGCTACTACCTTCAGTAAGTCTACCCTCGATGGAATAGGCATTTATGAGATGAGGCATATACTGACCAAGTTGATAGTTCCCTTTTTCAATGCAGTCGGGTTCTTCAACCCAGATGGCAGTGGTCTCGGTAGTCCCGGTGCCAAAAACCAGACGCCGGTATTCTACGCCAGTTTCGGTGAGTGACATCATTCCTCTTATTCCGAATGCAAAAGTCCACGGACTAACATCTCACCTCCTAGCATTCTACCTCATCGCAATGGGCATCCTCTCCTTCATCTTCCTCCTTGGATCTCTCCGCGTAAACGGCGTCTTCGTTGTCATCTTCCTCTTCGTGACAATTGGATTCGGTCTCGGAGGAGGTGCTTTCATCCACTTTGCCAGAGGCAACGCCGCGCTTGGAACAAAGCTAGCAACTGGCGTGGGTGCTTGCTTTTTTGCAGCGTCGGTGTTGGGGTTCTACTTCTTCCTGGCCATAGTCATTGCGATCATGGAGCTCCCAATTCCGGATCTGCCGGTGTTTGATTTGAGCACGGTGATCAAGCCGAAATCGAGGGCGGTGCCGAAGCAGGAGTAGGGGTTTGGAGAGGAGGGGCTGTAGTGAAAATTCTTGAGTTGAAGCTAGTGAGGACTGGTTCGATGTAGATACTTGAAGAAGAGACTGCCATGCAGTTAGATCTTGAGCTCACCTCGCATCGATGCTTTTGTTTTCTCGCTCTCAAGCAACTCATTGTTTGCATCCACACTTCCAGCTCTCTCTGAGATCAAATCCTTCTTGGAAGCATCTCATCCCTCCGGCCTCCACCCATTCCCCACAAACGCATATTCCCACTCCCATACCGGCCTCACAATCGGCTTGAAATACGTCGATCGCCAATACGCATTCCGCCACGAGGTTTTGCATCTCGCCTGTCCGAACGGAATCTTCTTCAGCCGTTCAGACCAGCATACATCCGTGTTCGCGAACTCATAATACGTTATCGATCTTGGTTCCCACCGCGTGTCCCAGCCTCCGAATCTAAACATGCCTAATCAGCACTACTGCTTTGGCATATACGACAGATATCAAATGCAAGGGTAGAGACTTAACGTACCGACTCTGCCAATATTCACGCGACATCCTGACCCCCTCCTTCCTTTCTCGCGGAGGCGTCTTTGGCCTCCACTCCGGCCATGGCATCGTTTCTCCATACTCGATTTTTGGCGGAAGAGGTGGCAGTGGCGCACTATTGATTTTGCGTTTGAGGAGCTTGGGATAGGTGCGTCGTTCGTTCACGAAGTAATCTGGCCGACGGGGCACGTTTGCGGTGCCGTCGAAGAGATTGAAGCGACGTCGGCGGGATGGAGTGTCGTCAGCTGGAGGTTCGAGATTTGGTGTTGGAGTTGGTATGGATGTACTTGGGGTTATGCGGAGGGTCCGGGAGGTGCTAGGTTTTATGGACGCTTTGACGCGCCAGGTTTGATTGGAGGGAGACATCGTGAACGAATTGGGGATTTGATGTTCCTTGCAAGAGTAGTCAAACTAAATCACTGGTGGTTCAGGATGTTCTATTCGTGTTTGTGGGCGGTTAAGTAAATTTCACCTGCAAAACGGCTCATGTGTATGATTGTTGTCGTGATTCTACTTTCATTCGGATCACTTGAATAGGCGGTAACGTTGAAGCAATACGACAGTAGTGTCGAAAAGGGCGCAACGCGCTTCGGTACGGACCGATCCCAGCCATTTCTCGTATCGCGCCTCAAGACTCGTCAACACCCTGTACCTACTCATTTGGTTCCATCCGGTCCCAACATATCTCCACATACTCTTGCCCAGCAGACCGCACCTGCTGAGTTTCCGTATCTGACTCAGAGCGACCTTTCAGCAAGAAGCGCTTGGTAACATCCATGGCCCACATCAAGTCCAGACTAGGCTTCCAATGAGGCAGTCCATCTTCTGCATATGCCTGTGGCGGTAGATCCTTCCATGCAATAGGTTCGGGCCGTTCCAGAGTGATGCAGTCCAGATGCTGCGATGCCGCTAGCATGTCGCGCAGATCGTGCAGAACGTACCAGAGGATGTCGTGAGGCGGCCGTTTCTGGAATGTATCCACGTGCCAATCGTACCAACAGTTTACGATGGTGATGCGACGCAAGGCTGCGCGCTGTTCTACATCAAAGCCAGCGTTGGTCATGAGGCTTTTCATGGTGAAGTATGGCGTTGTGGGGATGTCTGAGAGTGGAGACTTGGATGATGTGGTTCCCCAGACATTTGAGATAGAGGAAATAGCGGACTCTGTGATCAGGTCGCCGCACTCCAAGTAGTCGTCGTTGCTGTAGTATTCTTTGCACATGCTGCCGACATCGATGCGCCAATCGATGCGAGCGAAGGCGAGGAGTCGGGCCTCGAAGTAGAATTGGCGGCAGGTCAGTAGAGGTGCTGCGATAGATGACGAGGGCGTGTCGCATGGAAAGCCGTGGAAGACGTATTCGTAGATAATATCACGCAGCTCTCTGGGTAACTTGGTGAAGATCATGATGGGCTGCTGCTGTGTAGGGAGGTGAGAAGTTGTTGGTAGTGCTTGGTGGACTTCACTTCAAATATATATCACGAAGAAAGAAATCCAAGTAAGGGAATACCTCGCAGAAGTTCTCTCGAAAGGGAACAGCACACATCGTCACACATGGCAGGGGTTAGAGACCTGGTAGGGTAGGTATCAGGCAGAAGTGGAGGCATGACCATGCGGCGTAACATTGCTCTAATTGGCCACAGCACAGACCATGTCGAAAGTTGAAGCTCGACCGCAACGCGAGCTCTACCAGCGCAAGCTCGAGTTCCCCAAACTCCTTTGTACTCCGCATCTCAATCCTTCCGTGTCCCCTCTCCTCCCGACGTCCTAAAGCTGCGCCTGCGTGTCTTCTCATCCTTCTGTCGCGCCATATAATCCTCGCCGACTCTTCGGCAACGTCCACACCTTACAACCCCGACAATGTCCCTAAACGCCTATCTAAACAGTACGTGCCTTATCCCTCTCCTCTCGTTTCCCTTCTAACTCTTATTCCAGAACGCGTAACAGTCCTGACCCTCGACGGGCGCACCATGATCGGAACACTCTTCTCATGCGACGGCAGCATGAACCTAGTCCTGCAAGAAGCAGTCGAGCGCATCATCCGGCCGCGCGAAGAAGAAGAACCAAGCGAAGTAGTACCACTCGGATTGTACATTGTGCGGGGGGACAGTGTCGCGGTGGTCGGGAGGCTGGACGAGGAGCTGGACAAGACAATTGATTGGACAAAGGTGCATGGCGAGGTGTTGGGGAACACGAGACACACGTGAGAGGACAGTATGGAAGAGACTGAAATTGTTTGGGTTTTGCGCGTGGAGGAGGACAGAATAATGTTGTGGCAGGGCAATGGCGCGACCTGCAGGGATACGGAGGATGGGATGGATGGATGGGGCTGGATTGGATATGTGGAGAAGGGACATGATACCCACGACCGACTGAAAGAACGCAAAGAGTATGTCATTCGACAATAATTTCCATGGGCCTGTGCTGACCTGGTAGACACCGACTTGTTCGCATATACCCCGTTTTGATATTCTCGAAAGCGACAGTTGCGTATAACTAGAGCAGAATTGCTGCCAAATGCCCACTGCTTGAACGCCGCCCATGCATATCTCCATAAAACTTTGCTATCGTGACCTTCCCATCTCATGTCTACTGAATACTCCTCCCTACCCCCTCCCCAATCCCCATGATATTCTTATGATCACTCGGATTCGCCGCCGCCTCATACAGCACACTAACCGGCTCCTTATTCAACTTCATAAAGTCTCCCTTGAACGCCAAATAACTAATCACCGTCTCGTCCTCCTCGCCGCCACTCCAATTATCTTCAAAGAACAGCGCCAGACTGCGCGTTGTATTGAAATACGCCCTCTTCACCGGAATCTCCTGCACCTCCGACGTCTGGCTAATCGACAGCTCCTGCGTGGGCTCCTTCTCGGACGCAGTGTCAAAGTCCATGCCGTCGGCGTTGACGAAGACTTTGAGCGTCTTTGGGCAAGAGGGTGAGGGAGAGGTGCGCAATAGGATCGAGTGCAGCCGTACTTGGCCCGTGAAGGGCACAATCATGAGGAGTTGTTCGTCTGCGCTGCTTTTGAGCTCGGGGTTGCGGTCAAGGCGTTGCGCCCACGTCTTTTGGCAGATGGCGCGACCGCTGTTGGATTCATCTTCGTTGAGCGTGACGAGCTTGCTGACGTCGATTTGTTCGTAGAGGAGGTTTTGCAGCGCGGGAGTTAGGTCGTCGGTGTGGTCGTGGTCGTGATGGTCATCGCCGCCATGGGAGTGGTGCTCGTCATGGCAGTGCGAGTGGTCGTGGGACATTTTGGTGGCTTTGTTTGTTTTGGATGTCGAGGTCGATGGTGGGGGCGGGGAAGCTGGAGCTGGAGATCTTCAGGGTTCAGGCTGCGCTGTCAGGTACGTTGTGGAGGTGGAAGTTGTAGGGTCAGAAACTCGAGCGGAGATGTCATGAAAGATGAGGCGAGCCCTATGACGTGCTTCTGCAGGTCAAAGGCGGATGAAACAGTGTCACCATAGGAAGAATACTTGTGGTGCACATCACTGCCCACATGGACATTCAGAGCATGGATCAGTAGACTCGCACATCAAGCCCGAATGTAGGTCTATAGGCCAGCTTGAGGAAACGTGCTGTGCCGCCTCTATACACTGCCAAATTACACCCCAACGCCATGCTCTATCGTGCTCTGCGGCTCGTGCAAATGCTGTTTCATCATCATGCCAACATGGGCTGCGACGCCTGCTCAGCAGCTCGTTCTCGTGCCCTCCTCGCGGCCCTGTCCTTCGCCATCTGTGCCTTCTCCTCGGCGGTGAACTGTGGTTGTGTGACGGGTGCGTTGGGTAGATCGACTTGGTTGACGCTGCTGATTTCGCGCTCCATAGCTTCGAGCTCGTCTTCCACTTCATCCTCGTCCGCATTCGACATCTTGTTCGCGAGGAGCTCGGAGATTTCCTTTATCGTGCCTGTCAGTACATTCGTATAAACATGGGGAGCGGGGCGAGGTAACACACCTCTTGGTAAGCTCTTGCTTCCTCGTTATCAGCCAAGAGCTTCTCCACGTTCTCGATACCGCCCATCTCCTTGTGGATCTCCTTGAGCACCGCAGTGCCCTGCTGCAGTCCATACATGATATCCTTCTGCACCAACGCAAACTCGACGTCGCTGGTCAACTGCTCGAGTTGCGCTAACTGCGCGTCCGTCTTCGATAGAAGAGACTCCTGGTACTTCTTCCGTCGCAGCGCGAGCTTCGCTTTATCCGTCTGTCCTTTCGCCAGGCATTCCTTCGCAATCTCCTTCTCGCGGTCGGTGAGGACGGTTATGCGCTTCTGGTACTGCCGGAGCTTATCGCGCTGGTTCTTCATATCCAGGATCGCCCTGAGCAGTCAGCATGGGAGGCACATAGTAGCTTCACTGTGGCATACTTGTCCTGGGCCGAGATCTTGTTCGAGCTGCCGGAGTTCCCCATGGTGATGTGGGCTCCATGAGTTCTGGTTCCTGCGCATGAGACCTGGCTCGCGTGCGCTGCCTTGATTGACGTAGGCATAGATGCGGGCCGAAGAAGTGCCGATGCTAGCTTATCGATAACACAACAGCTTCAACTTTTTTGTGGGCTATTGCATACGCCGTCACGGGAGTTGCAAGCCGGTACTTCTCCAGTCCCAAATACCTTCATCCTCACCACACTACATCCTGCTGGATACAAACCCTTATGACTCATTCGCAAACCATCTAATCATCGCTGCCGGCGCTCATACCACTGTATCAATGGCGCCACGCAACAGGCCGTCTTTACAGGATGGACTCGATCGGGAGATGTTTCAAATAGTGCGGAAATACCTCGATGAGAAAAATGAGTCACCTCTTAAGCTTCGGGTCTCAACTATATACGACTATATTCAGCGCTCAAACTCCAGTATGAAGCGTCGAAACAAGAAACAGCTTGAAGAGAGCATCGAGCGTACAATTGACGTACTCCGGGAGGACGAAAACGACAGCGAGGAGGACGAAATGGCCGACTTGGAAGGTAATTTTGCCGACCAAAGCGCACCGAAGCCCTCCACGGATAGGTCTGGCGACTGGATGAACAAACAAATTGTCACTCAGTGGACCAGCAAAGATACGACCACGAATGGCGAAAAGAGCAAGAAGCGAGACGCCAGCAAGACTGAGGCGCAACGCGAGAGTAAGAGACAAAAGAAGGCTGCTGCTCCCGAATCGAAGATCAGTACAACTCCTCCGGTTGGTCTCAGTCTACAGGACCTCGGTGGTGTTGCCAAAGTCAAGCGACAGTTAAAGGAGCATCTAGCTCTTCCACTTCTGTGCCCGCAGGAGTACGCGCAGAGGGGCTTGTCTATACCACGAGGTATTCTACTTCACGGCCCGCCTGGATGCGGCAAGACTGTCATCAGTCGTGCTTTCGCTGCTGACCTGGGTGTCCCGTTCATCGAAATTCTCGGCCCATCGGTCGTATCCGGCATGTCTGGAGAGTCCGAAAAGCAGATACGCGAGCATTTCGAGAGAGCCAAGGAGGTTGCTCCTTCTTTGATCTTCATCGATGAGATCGATGTAATTGCACCCAAACGTGACAACGCACAAAGCCAGATGGAGAAACGAATAGTCGCACAGTTGCTCATCTCAATGGACAGTTTAGCACCGGAAACTAACGATGGCAAGCCGGTGATTGTTCTGGCGGCCAGTAACCTTCCGGACAGCCTGGATCCCGGCCTCAGGCGCGGTGGCCGATTTGACACAGAAATCAACATGGGAGTTCCAAACGAAAACATGCGCAGCCAGATCTTACGGGCTCTTACTCAAAAGACAAAGCTCAAGGACGATATCAACTTTGGCGTGCTAGCAAAAAGGACTGCCGGTTTTGTTGGTGCAGATCTTAAAGATTTGGTCAGCAAGGCGGGTACGTGGTCAATGGACCAATACCGGCGGGCTCTGGAGAAGCAAGCGGCAGAAGAAGAAGATGACACCGAAATGCAGATGGATGATCACAACGACGACTTTCTGGCAGACCAGGAAATACGGCGACTTATCAGGCGCTTACGCGATCCGAATGCTCCGCGACCAGCAGGCTTCGAAGACACCGCTATTCCTATGGAGGCGTTTGAGGCCGTCCTCCCGACTATCACACCGTCATCGAAACGTGAAGGCTTCGCTACCGTCCCGGATACAACCTGGAAAGATGTCGGTGCGCTTGAGGGAGTCCGCAAAGAACTTGAAATGGCTATTGTCGAGCCCATCAAGAATCCAGAACAGTTCCACAGTGTCGGTATCTCAGCACCATCTGGTGTATTGCTGTGGGGTCCACCAGGTTGCGGGAAAACGCTGTTGGCTAAGGCTGTCGCGGCGGAGTCCAAAGCCAACTTCATTAGCGTCAAGGGCCCCGAGCTGGTCAACAAGGTACGTTAAGACTGTGGTTTTGCAAGAATTCAATAAATACAACAAGCTAACTGTGTTTCTAGTACGTGGGTGAATCCGAGCGTGCTATCCGACAAGTCTTTCAACGCGCACAATCATCGATGCCCTGCATCGTGTTCTTCGACGAGTTCGACGCACTGGTTCCCAAGCGCTCAAGCGAGCTCCATGAGGCGTCCGCACGAGTTGTCAACACCCTGCTTACCGAATTGGATGGCCTCAACAATCGCGATGGCATATATGTCATCGCTGCGACTAATCGCCCCGACGTCATCGATCCGGCGATACTGCGTCCTGGACGTCTCGACACCTGTTTGTACGTTCAACTGCCAAACCCACAAGAGCGCGTGGATATCCTCAGTGCCTTGATCGCTCAACGAGGCGTCATCAACAAAGATTTGGCGGTCTTCGGCTTACGAGATGAGTGCGCCAACTTCTCAGGTGCTGACCTTGAGTCACTCCTGACAAAGTCCGGTCAGGCGGCGCTTCGTCGGCAGTCGAAGGTAGTGGAGGAGCAGGACCTCATGGTCGGTGTTCAAAAGGTTAGGCCAAGTGTTGAAGACATCGCGAAGTACGAGAAGCTGCGTAAGGTGTTTGAGTCGAAGTTCTAGAGGGGCTTGGAGGGGTACAGGTCGTTGTTGGTAGGTAGCATAGCATACGCTGGATAGCCTCAAGGGATATTGCGTATTCAAACAGGTTCTAATAGCACGATGCCGCACTTCAGGAAACTATCTCACTGATGCTCCTTTGCACTCGCATGGCCTATTCCGTTTCCCTTCAAACCCTATGCCACTTCCCACATCGCCCCCTAACCCCAACGTATTCTCCCCGCCCCTTCTTCATCTCCCTAACCTCAACACCCTGCTCAACCACCTCCACCTATTCCCCCTCTTCTTCCTCCCCTTCTTCCCCCTTTCTTCCTCATCCTCATCCTCATCCTCATCCTCATCCCCATCATCACTCCCCTCCCCGACAGCCTGATACGCCATCCTCTCCCGAATACACTCGAAGCAATTCAGCTGTTCCTGGTTATCTTTGAATTTCAGCCGATATCGACGACAGGAGCGGCCAGTGTTGGGCACACGGTCCGTAGGCAGGATCACGCTGCAGTAGTCCCAGCGCAGGAAGTGCGTGTGGCCGCAGCGGCGGAAGAGGTAGTGGGTTTCTGTGCACATAAGGCGGGAAGGGATGTGGGAGTGTTGGTTTGGGTGGTGTGGATGGGATGGGATGAGTTGGGTTGGGCTGGGCTTGTGGTGGTTTTAATGTGATAGTTGCGAAAATAGTGAGTTGTGTGGTATTGTCCTTGTGATTGGGTAGTTGTGGGTAAGGATCTATAGACGATGACAAGTGCTATCTAGAAGGGGTAATTCATGAGGAGTAAGAGCTGGCGAAGTGGAGTGAAGTGAACGGTGAGGAAGGCCATGAGTGCGCGAGGAGTGAATGCTGTTGCACGTGATGCCATTGCTGGACTTTTACACTGGGAGAGCAAGGCTCAGCACCGCACGTTGAGGAAGTGGCTGTATGCTGACATGGGCAGGATAGTGCCAGTTGTACAATGTCATAATTATTTCGGTCGTGGATCCAACGGTATTGCAGTCAGACGACGGTATGTGTATAGTATTCGTGGTTGTGGTTTGCAGTGTCGTCCGCATGTTCTGTTAATTTACCTTGCCAATACTGCGATGTTGGCCATGTCGTGCTAGGCCATCCCGTCGCCTATATTTGCAAGTTCTAGTGTCGAAGGCCAACACTCTTCCAGCTATTCTAATCTAGGAACTCCTCGACTCGTTGTGGTGGTCGTTCATTCTCGCTTTCTCTCTTCCACGAAACTGGCTGCACTCTTACGCTACGGTGTAGTCTTTGGATTGCGTTGGTGATACATCGCAAGAGACAAGCTCTGATGTCTACACTTGAGGGGATTATGCACACCATTTCCCATTTCACCTTTCACGCGGCTGCGTCCATCACGACTCATGCTCGGTCAGCCTCAAAGCTTTGACCTCGACGGCTCCCATCGCCGATTAAGACGGTCCTGTTCACCGACAGACATTCTTGAATTTCCTCTTCGAGCAACTCTTTCGAAAGGTGTTGATTGCAGTCGCAAAACATGGCCGGGTCTACCGAGCCAATCGACAGCACCAGAATCTTCCTTTCACCGCATGTCAGTCTTAACCTTCCCCTTTGAGCACTTTTTGGGAAGGCGTTGAAACCGGTCGTGGCGCGTGGCCAGTCGAATCGAGCCACCCAGACTTTCAACCCAGGAAATTTCACCGAGCACGCTTCGTGTCCTACTTGATCACGCAGTTTAGAAACTAGATGTCGATTGTAGGCGTAAAGTAAGGGCAGCAAATGCCGAGCCAGTCAGATGCGGCATTGGTGCCTGTCTATCAGTGGTTGTGGCTCAAAAAGCCGAACACATGCACGTGCCAGAGTATCTAAAACCACTATTTTACAAGCGACCGCATCAGCCGGGATCATCAAAACTGGTCATTGGTACATGCTTCGCCCTAGAATCTGCAACCTGACATCTGCACAGAGTGCAAGATCTCGCAATCGCGTGCTTGTCGTCTACGAATAGAACCCCCGTCGCTCATTCATCTCCCTCTCCAACGCTTCCAGCCCCATGTTTCCGTTAATCGCGCTCTCCGGATGTCCCATAATGATGGCCTGTCTCGCGCCCAGCGCAACGCCTCCAACAGTGTCGTCAAGCGGAATAGTGACATCCTCTTCACCTTCTCCGCCCCCGTCTCCCTCGCATTTGAGAAACTTCTCAAATGCACCAGTGCCCTTGATGCTACCCGTCTTGTCATACCGTGCAACCATGGATCGCATGTCGTCAAGCCAGCGCTTACACGTCTTACAAACGTCCATTTCTCGGCTAACGTGCGTGCTCTTTGTCGGGTGCGTACACCTCACGGCATTAAGCTGGTGGTCAGGCAGCGTCGCATAGTCCAGAGTCAGCGTCGCGGTGTATGAGCCTCCGCTCGACATGGAGTCACGTGGCGTCGGGGGCCCAGGAGGCCCAGACAGCGTGCGCCGCGACGCAGATGTGTTGGACCGCGAGAGCGAAAAGAAGCGTCGCGTGGACGATGTGCGCTTGGGTGCAAAGCTCGTTGCGGGTGGTGAGAGCGGCGGAGAGCCTGGGCCGCGCAGGCTGTTTAAGCGCTGCATCGCGGCGTCGCACAACGTCCATGGTTGCGTGTGGCTTTCTCCTACATGCCCGCATCCACTGTGATTTGTGTAGTTGTGCAGACACATCGCGATGGTAGGTAGACTATTGTTGTGATGACGTAGTTGAGTCGGGTAATGCGGCTATGTCGTGCAGCGGGGAATATCTGGGGCACGCGAAGACCCTGAAGCTAGAGAATGAAGGGATTTTGTGGGCGTTGTGAATGAATGCTGCACATGATTTGGAAATATATGAAGCTTTACGTCAAGCCTGCTGGTTTTGTTGTGATTCACGTCACTGCTGTATGACTGTCCATGCCTTGTTTTCCTGGCCGACAGGCGGTGTGCGATTTGCACAAGGATTCCCCTGGCAGTCACGTGTCACCACTAACATCCATGGATACATTGCATCTGTAACACACTTGTGTACAACTCTTAAGAGCAAGCTTGTAATTCTTCGTTGATTAGACTTCGATAGCAGTCTTCGAAAAATATGGGCTTGACCTACTGGAGTCATCTTTTGGCACACATGCTACCAATGTAGCTGCTAGCGCCCCCGTGGCGTGCACTCAGTCGGGCGTCAGAGTGAAAGACTGATCGCGGAGACATTCCTCACTATGCTCGAATAAGTCTAATTTCCCAAGAACAGCGGAAATCGGAACGATCGCATACTATGGGAGTATTTCTGCTCCATGCTGAGGGACCCAGGGAGCGACCCGCAATCGGCGTGAAGAGACCAGATGGAGAATGTTGGTAGTTCTGTTCAAGAGGTCTTCGGTGGCTATCTGCTTCAGTCCCATGTGCCATATACACCCGTCAACCCAATTACCAAAGCCGCTTTAATCACCGAAGCCTCGTTGATCACGTGTCCATATATTACGCCACAATACCAGACACCTCTCAACATAGCAATTACTGTCAAGTACCTCAAACACATTCGACATGCTTGCGACCCGTTACTGATTCTCCTTATGTCTACGGGGGAAAAAAAATCCTAGCTAGATGAAGCTTGACCTGTCATCCCAAACTGACAGCACTCGGCACTCATCGTCTCAAGTTCAACGCTCATATTTGATGCAGACTTTGCATGTTATATTGGACGTTGCAGGGTATAGTGTGGCCAGAAAAAAGACATATCAAGTAGGTCGGTATAGTTTCTAGAAGACTCTAGGCAGTCAATTTGTTGGGCCTGCAGGAATGTTTTTTACCTGAGTTTGGCAAGTTTCACCTGGCTGAACGTCTCTCTACTGAGTCTATCATGAAGTCTTTCTAATAGAAGTGATGCTGCCGAGAAGGTTTACGAGTATCGTAATCGTTCCTCGGATTGTACATTCATCGCACCCATTGGCACCAAGCAGTGTGCCATGCAAGCTGATGAGATGTGTGGGCCGCCGAAAGCGGCAAGCACAAATTGGCGTGTGTCCATCATTTGAGTAATCTCAATCTATATAAAGCATTAAAATTTAAGTTAGCTATCTAGTTGCATGGCTACATCTTGGTTGGCAGGAACGGACGCTGCCGGTCATCTGCGCTCTGTTCCTTTCAAAATGCCCAGCTGCGAATCACACTTGGGGATCATAATCCCCGCGCATCGATTTTCTCTTTTGTATTGCCTCATAGTATAACTCGAAAAAGATCAGCTTGGTCTGCCGCACTTCCATCCTTGTATCAGATCTTCGAGATTATCCTGATCTCTTAGAGTGTGGCTGAAGTATGGATTTCTACTACGAACAATGCGTCAAAATTGTCTAGGTCATGACAGCGCCTTCCTCAACATACTAAACCCCACTTCAATGCGACAAAAGGTTCTCGAGTGCCCAGATATTGGCTCTAACGCGGTTCAAGAGCTGCCAGATCTCGCCGAAGCTCGTTCTTGATCCACATATCGCCTTCAGCAGCGCATACCTCGGTTACCAATCGAGTTCCCAGCTTGAATGGATCAGACGAGCCTAGTTGTCCAGCCGCACATTCCGGTGTCGTGGTGTGCTGGCTCCATGGAGGGAAGCCATGGTATAGCCCTGTGGTCCCGCCTCTCACATTAACCTTGTGACCCAGCGCTTACCTCGAGACTGAGTATAGCAGACGCTGAAGCTTCCACGGAAATGAGATCTGAAATTAAGGCGCAGTTGAACTAAGCATCAAATCTCACTGAGTGCCGCTGTCACGGTCAGAGGAGAATTCTGGGTGCTGCCTGATGTGCTTCATTCCCTCTAAAATCGAACGCCAATGTCCTCGTCGCTTCACAGAGAGCCATCAGACTTTTCTCTCCTTGAATCTGTGCATGTCTACTTTCCCTGAGCAGCCCCCGTAGCCAAGTACTTGGTAGTAACATCCTAGCCTCCAATTATTGCTTGGGATGCCTGCACGTCTATTGCCGCATCGCCACTCCACCATTCACATGAATGAAAACTGAGTCTAGTTCACAAAAGACTGATAGATCCGATCATGTGGCTTGGTCTAGAAATTTTACCGGATTTCAATCACTGTGGAGGTTCATCTGGATTTGCCAATGCTTCTGCGAAACTTTGTGATTCATGTCACCTTCTTTTAATTGGGCTGCTGAAGCCCGTATCAACATGAGCACCTAACTTCTACACCTATAATGTTTTATTGGCAGACGAACTCCAAGTTGATTGGCAATGTGTTCTTCTTGATTGTGCGACAACCCCACGAGCCCTGCCATAAGCGGCGACTAACCGAATCGCCGGAATTCCGGGGATTTCTATCAACGCCTAATTCATCTCGACCCAGCACTGCCATGCGGGGTAATCACAGACGCTGGAGCTGGAATCCTCCACAGTGGCGCTGCTTAGAACTGCGCTACTGACTGGGCAAGAATCTGGGGAGGTGCGCCGTTGCGGATGCAGGCTTCCCCCACACAACATCACCCACAATCTCAATTCCGGGGACAATAGTGTGATCCACCAGACTTGGCCCTCTGCTATATATAAGCCCCCGATCTGTGCACATGTTTCTGCCTCCATCCTGCAACTTCTCCTGTCTTTGTAGCCTCACTTGAATTCTCCAACTTGCACAAGATGACGACCCAAACTACAACTGGGGAGATCCACCGCATGGACTCGCTTGACAAGGTCAAGGCTGATGTTGAGCATATCGAAGGGTTGGCTGAGAACTTGTATCTCGACCGCTTCCCTCTCCTCCAGAACAAGAGTCCTGAGGAGCTGAAGAAGCTCCACAAGTCACTGTTGAGAAAACTCGACTACCGCTTCCTTCCAACTGTGACGATCATGCTGCTCATGGGGTATGACCCTTCTTGAACATCCTGTGGCGATGCTAATGGATACACAGCTATCTCGACCGTATCAACGTATCTAATGCCCGATTGGCAGGCATGCAAAAGGACTTGCACATGTCTGATACCATGTGGTCGGCCGGAATCAGTCTTTTCTATGTGTCAGTCTGAGCGCCCTGAAAGTCTTCACGAGTACCAACTGACGCTCATTAGCGGCTACATCATTTCCCAGCTTCCTGCTAGTGTCTATCTAGCCAAAGGACTTCCCCGCTACCAGATGCCCGCCTATATGTTAGCCTGGTCGGTTGTCACTGCGTGCATGGCTGCCATGTCTACTGGCTGGTCCTTCCTGGTCTGCCGCTTCTGTGTCGGACTGGCTGAAGGACCTTTCCTCCCTATGGTCTCAATCATGACTTCTTCATGGTACACTAAAGAAGAAGCACCGTTACGCATGGCTATTTGGCATGCCGGAAATATTGCCTCCAACATCTTCTCTGGACTGCTAGCTGCGGGTATCTTGACAACCATGAATGGCATTGGCGGACTTCGCTCCTGGCAGTGGTTCGTGTTGCTGGAAGGTGTGTATGGCAATATTTGTGCACTCGACAATGGCTGACAGACTGGATGTATAGGCATGGTCAGCATTTTGGTTGCCATTGTTGCATTCTGGGGAATTCCGAATTTCCCTCACAACACTGGCACTTGGTTCATGTCCGCAGAGGAGAGCGAGATGGCGCAGTACCGTATGGTGGTATCTTCTGGTGGTCACAGTGAAGATGATGAGGGTGGAGCTTGGGAAGGCGTGAGCCTTGCTGTTCGTGATCCGTACACTTGGATATTCACCGTCCTGCATTTTGGTCTCATTCTGGCGCTGTCTTTCAAGGATTTCTTCCCATCAGTAAGTTCAAAGGTGACCCTTTACACACTGAACAAAGCTGACAGACACAGATTGTGAAAACCCTCGGGTTCTCCAACCTCATGACCTATCTCATTCAAGCCCCACCTTATGTGTTCGCGTACATTGCCACCTGTGCGATTTCGTGGTCATCGGGTCGATACCTCGAGCACTGCTGGCATATCGTGGGATGCACTGTGGCTACCATTGTGGGAACGGTCATCATGATCTCGACACTGAACGTTGGTGCGAGATATTTCGGCATGTTCTTGCTTTGCGCTGGTCCATTCGTTGGACTTAATGTAAGTACTTTGGAAACGTTTTAGGACATCAGGCTCACCAGATCAACTAGATCCACATCCCCTGGGAGACTACCAATGTTGCTAGGCCTCGTACCAAGAGGGCTGCGCTTGTCGCCATCACCAACTGCATTGCATCCGTCTCGCATTGGTTCTCGCCATACTTCTTCGTATGTATATTCCAGATTGCTATTCGACATAGTCGCTAATATGCACAGCTTCGATCTCAAGAGCCTCGTTACCAGAACGGTGGAGGCTTGATCATTGTGGGTTGCGGTCTTGGTATAATCGGCTGCTTGATCTGCCGCTGGTACACTATCCGTCTCAATCGTGAGCTGGAGAAGGAGGAGGCTAGGAACAACCAGCCCAAGGGATGGCGATACGTCTTGTAAGGTTACTGGCGGCGACGCAAAGGACTAGGGTATCAGCCGAAGTTGCACAGAGAGGTGTGCGGAGTACAATTGGAATATTGTCACGAGGAGTATGATAACGTACATATATACGATTTGGATTATATATGCAATGGTTTGCCATCATACATTTTCCCGACGAATATCGAAGTTGTGCACAATGACGCCTTCGTAACAACGGCTTGCGCGCACCAGAAAGCAGTAGCATATCGGAATGAATCATTAATACCGTTGTCCAATCCCCCTTTTATTAAGATAGACTTATCTCGGGATTTGCCATATAAATGCTGTTATTCGACTCCATGAACTGGTTCTACGGTGCTGCGTTGTGGAACCCGCCAGTACGGTATCAAACTTCCTGAGCGCTTTCGCCGAGAACTGAACTTGACAACGGATTCTGGACAGCACCAGGCATCTTAAACCCTCCCTTGGCATGCATATTCCACAACTCTAGACTGATAGCGCAGGACTGGGCGCTCTCGAAATTGGCAATCCATCGCGAGTGGGATGACTGCCCAGGCCTTGTGGCGTTTGAACGCAAACGCCGTGACGCTGAAACGCCGAATTGGCGAAACGCCGAAGCACTGAAGCGCCGAGCGGGCCTCTCCGCATTAACTTAGCTTCGTTAGGTGATCTTGTGGAGGCTTACCCGAACCAACATTTGTTACTACTTTCAGTGCTTCGTGTACTACATTAAAAGTCGTGCCTGTCAAAAATCCCAGGTTTTCTCCACAATCAAAGAGCACCTCATTAACCATTCTCCTTCAAATATGGATCGATCACAACTTGTACCCAGACATCAGGGTCCCCTCGTCCTACCAAATTATCCATTCTTTGGAAAATTACTTCGTCATGCGCGGAGAGGCCGCTTGGCGATACGAGATGTAGTCGCTGGGGTTGAAAAGACATACGAAGATCTTCTCGCCGACGCCTTAATGGTTCGTGCCGCAGTAGAGAACGTTCTGAGCGAGGACGTTAAGAGTCAACTTGCCAATGGAGATGAGGTCTTTGTTGGTGTGCTCGCGGCTGGTGGATATGAATTTGCTGTAGCTGTCGTAGCAGCATTAGCACTCGGAGCCGCCGTGGTGCCCATGTGTAAGTATGAACCCATACGATAATGAATAGACTTCATCACTAATTTCGTAAAGCTGTTTCCGTTGCTGTTCAAGAAGCAGAATATTATGTCGCAAAGTCGAAACAGGTTGTGATGCTTTCGAGTTCAGCCGCCACTGGTTTAGCGACAGATGTAATCGATGCCATGAAGAGGAATCATGGCAGCAGCATCCAAAACATCACCGTCCTTCCACACCTCGCCAAAAACCGAAAAATCTCAGCGTTAGATATCGTGATCTCCTCCGATCCACCACTGGATGATCGCAGTGCTGGCGTAGTCATATTCACCTCAGGAACGACTGGTAAACCAAAGGGTGCAGTCCTGCGGCGCTCCTATACCCACTATACAGCAGAGGCAATAGGCGAGGGGTACGACATTGACTATAACGATGTCCTCTTGCACGTACTTCCAGTGCATCACACTACTGGTCTAGGAACCTCTTTCTTTCCGTGGATGGTGGCAGGAGGATGCATCGAGTTCCGAAGCGGGAGCTTTAGTCCCGAATGGATATGGAAGCGGTGGCTACGAGGAGGAATCACGATCTTCTCAGGGGTTCCCACAATCTATATGAGACTCAAATGGTATTTTGAGCAGACCATTTCTCAGCTACCACAAGAAGAGCAGGATCGCTATGTCAAAGCTGCGAATTCAGTTCGCATTTTCAAGTGCGGGTCAAGTGCACTTCAAAAAGATGTGCAGGCTTTCTGGACGAAATTACGAAGCGGTCGACCTATTCTGACGCGGTATGGAGCTACCGAATTCCCTGGTTGCATCAAAGTACCTTCGGGAATTGATCCCACAACTCTTCCAGCAGATTGTGTCGGTATGGTCGTGCCGGGTGTAGAGGTTAAGCTCAGCGAGGGCAAAACCGGAGAGCTACTCGTGAAATCGCCCTACATGTTCTCGAGGTAAGTCGATGTGTTTGGCTAGCACAAGCACATGAAGTCAAGAGCTAACCAGTTCCAGATATCTCGATAACGATGAAGCCACAAAAGCTGCCCACGATTCGAATGGATATTTCAAAACCGGCGATATCGGCCGACGAGAGGGACATATGTACTTCATCACTGGAAGAGCATCGGTCGATATATTAAAATCTGGCGGATATAAGATATCAGCAATCGAGATCGAACGCGCCTTGCTAGAGTTACCTTACATCAAAGAGGTAGCTGTTCTTGGTGTGGCTGATGAAGAATACGGACAACGCGTTGGCGCAGCGGTGGTGACCAAAGACTTGGCAGAGTCGAAGGTATCGCTCGAACGGCTGCGCCAGGATTTAAAAGACAAGCTGGCAAAGTACAAGCTACCGACACTTCTACGGCTGTTTGATCTGGAGTTGCCAAAAGGACCGACTGGGAAAGTACAGAAGAAAGTCCTGGGTGAAACCTACTTTCCAAGTCCAGGATGGTCACAAGATCCAAACGTGGAGTCGTGGAAGAGCACTCGGAAAGCATCAAAGCTGTGAGAATTGTTTAAATTCAGAGTATGTGAGGCGGATTGAAATGCAATAGGATAATTACCTTCTATATATATTTTTCAATTGCTGTTGCTTGATGAATATAGCATGCCAGACGACGGCTCTGATGAGTTTTACTCCAGTCAGATACCATGATGCAGGAGTTTGAGAAGACTTCTCATAGTTTACAGTATTCCAGTGTTGTATTGAGAACCCGAGCAGAGTTTTGATATCGATGTTTGGATCACGAGTAGAACGCTGTACGATGAAAGAAGCTGCTGAAACGGGCTTATGTGGCGTTGAATATACTTTATCGTCTCTCCCAAAAAGATTCGCTGTTCGAGCTACAGATCAGATGGCGTTCCTGATGCTTGAGCGGTCCAGGATACCTCAGCCAAGAGTTTCCGCCAAGCCATCTGGCACTTCGGCGAAAACCCGCCAGCGTAATCCCGCCCGAGGACGCACATATTATCTCGGAAGATAACTCCTTATCCCACAGTGTCGGCTCTACATGTGCATGGCAAGTTTTCACCGACACTATGGAAGAGCCATCATTTCCGAGGAGTAGTAAGGCATGTGCTTATTGTCACACGAAGAAGGTGAGCTGCACAACCCCACACACTAGTCCCTTCCCGACTTGGACATGTCTGACGCGCTTGTTTCTGTTTTGACAGACCCGGTGTGTTACGGATGGTCACAATGCATCATGTCATGCATGTTTAACCGCTGGCATACCATGCATGTAGGTGTACAACCATTCCTGTGCTGGTGACCTGAATAACTTGGGTAGACCTCGCACCCGAAAGAAGCGCCGAGCTGCAAGCCATAAACCACGCACATTATCCCAATCAACTGTACCACAATTGAGCAGCCCAGACGCACACTATGCACCATCATCGGGAACTGATAGTAACCAACATGCAACACCAGACGACATGCCTGAGCAGGCACAAAACTCCTCACTCGACCAGTCTTTTCTGCGCGATCATTCATGGACTGGAAGTGCGAACCCAACTTACATGGGCCGAGCACATTATATCAGAAACGGTGAAGAGATCGACGAAGCTAGCGCGCGATCATTCCCCTCGAGCAGGGAACACGGTCTTTCACACCTTGAGATGTCGACGATCGCAGCCTTCAATGGCTTCCAACTTCCTTCAGCGTCGACACGCCAAGAATTGATGGGGTTCTTCATGCAATATTGCTCACGGTGGATGCCCATCATGCATGAAAATGATGTCGCCAGCATTCTCAATGGCACGTCTTCGCCATTACTTGCTCAGGCGCTATACGTGGCAGCGACACGGGTATCATCAGCACCCATATCACCAGCGGAGCCCTCTATCAAAGAACGATACGAACGGGCAAAAATACTCTTCTGGATGGGGCATGAAAGTAACCCCATCAACTCAGTGAAAGCCACACTTTTGATGCAATGGTATAACCCAGAAGGGCCTGAACACGTCTCTCTAGATACCAGTGAGTTCTGGATGAGGACCGGTGTTGGTTTAGCCTACCAGATTGGTTTACACAAGGAACCAGTTCAAGGTCCTTGGTACTCTATGCGACGAAGGATCTGGTGGAGTCTAGTGGTATGTTAGTCTGAGGCTTGGAGACGAGTAATTGGACTGACCTTTAAAGGCTCGCGACTCTCTCATTTCAGCGGCACATGGAAGGCCTCGTGCTATCAACCTCAACGATTGTGAGGTCAGTCCACCAAGAGCAGAAGACTTCCATGACCCCGGAAATGATGGAAATTTGTTTGTTCGATACGTCGAGATATGCCGCATGCTCGGAGACCTGACAGATTACTGCAATCGCGGCTTTCTTCCCAGTCCCCAGAGGTTCCAGATGGAAAGTGCCTTGCACCGATGGCTAGAAGACATGCCCTCCGACTTCCGCCTTTCCGATACGCCGGGTGTCGAAAATTTCGCTTCTCGTCAACTGCACTTGCCTTACCTTATGAGTGTCATGATATTCGCCCGCTTTACATCCAAACGAGTTTCAAGAACGGCTGTTTTGGCAGCATCGTACTGTGCGGGCATATTCGAGACTTTCCTAGCGCGCGACGAGATCAGATTCTTGGCTCCCGTTTTCACGATCTATTGTATCTCGAGTGGGTTCACACTATTGACGTTGTTTGATCATCCGAATTTATGGTCATCGGCGCAAACAGACATGAACATCATTCTCAAGTCTCTCTCGCAACTCTCCAAGAATTGGAGGTCAGCCATTGGCGGGTTGAAGGCGCTTCAGGCTGCGATCAAAAGAAAAGAGCGCATTGGTATTGTTGCAACCATTTCAGAAGAAAGTCTGGAGCATGCGGAAGGTGATTCATATTTCAGTCACTTCCCCACATATCTTTGCAGGCTTCGGAATCCATACGAAACGCAGCTCGCCGAGTCGCTGGCAGTGTTAGGTGAGGACCAGCCCGCCCCCACATTTGAGCCGCGGCAAGACATGGAGAACTTAACTCCACAGCCACACCAAACAACATCTTTCGCCGAGCAAGCACAATCATCCAACTTTTTCCTTGGCGAAGAAGCGTTCGATTCAGGCGCCCTGAATCTTTTCGGCTACGAGCACTTTGGAAGCTGGTTATTGAACGAACCGAGCATAGCCGCCTTAGGTGGAGCTTAGCGTGCTTCCGGAACTTCGGCGAAAGCCAGTTTATACATTGAAGCTTTACACAGCTGACTTTGGTCATTGAATTCACATTATGGACTTCAAACATCTCAGCCTAGATCGTCATGGCAAGGTCTTTGTCATCACACTCCAACGTGGGCCAGAAAACCGTCTGACTGTCGACTTCTGCAACGAGATCATCGCCGCTTTCAACTATGTCCAACGAACCCTTGGTCCGGATTCTCCAGGTGCTGTCATCACCAGGGGCAGTGATTTCAAGTTCTGGTGCACTGGTGTAGACTTGGAAGAAAGAAAAACAAATCCCTTCTCGAACTCAGACGGTCTTTACCCCATGCTGCACACCATTCTAGACTTCCCTTTCCCGACCATTGCGTTGATCACGGGACATACATTTGGTGGTGCATGCCCCTTTGCACTGGCACACGACTACCGAATCATGAATAGTGAAAGAGGGTTCTTCTGCATGGTAAGTGTTCGTATATCGTTGGCATACCTATCTAACTTAACATCAGCCTCCGGTGGACCTTGGGCTGCACTTTGATGGCATGGGGTCTTTGCTTCGCATGAAACTCTCACCCCCAATTGCACGAAAGATGCTATTGGAAGGTCACAAATGGACCAGTCAAGAGGCATTCAAGGATGGTATCGTAGACGGTATCGCTGTCCCAGACAAGCTGCTCGAAACGGCCATGAGTTTGGCAGAAAGAGTAAGTCCAAAGGCGAAAGCTGGGGTGTACGGCCTACTACGAAGCGAGCTATATGGAGAGGCCGATCGCATGTTCCAGAGCATTAGTCATGTACATTCGCGACCGACAAGTCGGCAAGCTAAAAGCATGCTGTAAATTACGGACAATGTGTCCAATGCTATATTGTTTTCTCTTTGTTCGAAATCTGAATGCATCTGAGATTGTATCTAATCACATAATCATGCCCTCGGTCAAGATGTCCCAAGATTGGTGATATGTTACAGCTTCGGTAATATCCCGTCTCCGTTTCTTGGCGGTCTACCGGCCCTTCGGCCTTTCGACATTTTGCGGGGAATGATTAGGTGGCAACTAGATCCCAACATACTTAACGCATATATGTACATTTCGCTTGGTCCACTTGAACTAGTAATTGAGACTGATTACTTTACAATATCGCCGTATCTCACACAATGTCAGCCCCCTCGGTAACAATCGATTATCGCGACTCTATTGCGATCATCACGCTCAACAAACCTCAAAAGCTGAATTCTTTGACCAAGGATGAATTCTATGAGCTAGCAACGCTTCTCCGTGCAGCCGATGCTCGACCTGAGATCATTGTAACGGTTTTGATCGGCAAGGGACGCTTTTTCTCCGCGTAAGTCTCATTACATGGATCATGAGAACCCAAAATTCCAGAAGAGCTCACATTCCTTCTAGTGGCGCTGATGTATCACAAAACCGCAACCCTGCGCCTGGAATGACTCGATTCCGCCACGGACTTCGGGAAACAGTTGCGAACAATCTCAACTTAGCACACGCTTTCTCAACACACTCAAAAGTCCTTGTTACTGCTTTGAACGGACCAGTAGTCGGTATGACAGCGGCGCTGGTGGCGTATTCAGACTTCATATTTGCAGCGCCAAAGACGTACCTCCTTACTCCATTTTCTAGCCTGGGTCTAGTAGCCGAGGGAGGCGCGAGCGCAACATTTGTGCGGCGCATGGGTCCTGCTAGAGCGGCTGAGGCACTGTACTTGAGCAAGAGGATTGGAGTAGAGGCATTGACGCAGTGCGGCTTCGTGAACAAGCAATTTGAGTGCAATGGAGACGATTTTGAGAAGGCTGTTCTTCAAGAAGTTGAGGGGTGGGTAGATGGTCACCTGAATGGGGATAGTATAATCAAGATCAAGAAGCTATTAGGTGCAGGAGGGAATAGTCTGCTGTCTGAGCATGTCGTCCAAGAATTGTTTTCGGGGCTGGAGAGGCAAGTTGCAGGCATACCTCAGAAAGAGTTTGAAAAATTGAAAAGAGGCGAGAAAAAGCACAAATTGTAGGATGAATTCAATCGAAGATGCCAGCTTCGAGGCGCGAAACTGAAGCCGGTTTCAAAGCACTTTTTGTGACATCGAGGCAGGCTGCCGTGCAAGAGTTTAAGTGTTCGGTTTAATAGGTACTCACGAAACACAAGGCGTGAAAACAACGACACTATTAGTGAGTCTCCAGAAGCGCTGCTCTCATCCTTTCTTTCCAACTGTTGTTATCTCATTATGAAGGAACACACATTGAGGTATATGTATTTTTGTTTCATGTCAATGCAATGTAGCCTGATCCTTTTTTTTTTGGGCTACGAGATGCCGCTCAACTACTAATTAGCTATTCCGCCTCACTCTACCCCAAAGCCATCACTTTCGCCAAAACAGCATCATCGCTCAACGAATCACCCTTGATCGCATCGTACGCAGGAGCAAGGATCGTCTTCTCAATTTCAGTATACCTTCCATCCCAAACGAAGATAAGATCGCCATGTCTAGACTTGCTCGCCATCAAATACGCAACAGCTCTCGCAACCACGTCGGGAGATTGACAGCTCTCTTGGACCGCATCAAGAAGAGTCTTTAGATCAGGTAGCACTTGCGTTGCGGTCCATGATGGCGCAAGAGTGTTGACGCGGATTGGTAGTCCAGCTACCTCCACGAGACGTGCGAAGCTGCGGCCGAAGCCGATAACGCCGGCTTTGGCGGTTGCTACAAGGATGCCATCAGTAAGAGGTCATTGCTGGTATGTATGAAGCGGATGAAGAACATACAATAATCGACAGCTCGCATGGGATGCAGTCCTGTGCTGGATCCCATGATGACAATCGAGCCACCCTCTGGTTGCGTCTTGAGGTGATGCGCACCAAGCGTGACGGTATTGACAACGCTGCTGAAATTGATGTCCAGCGTATCTTTGTTCGGCTCCTGAATCTCACCGCTCTCATCGACGGCAAGGTCCAGATAATCTGCGCGTGGACCAATTCCGGCGTTGGCGAATACGTAGTCAATCTTGCCATGAGTTTCCTTGGCAGTCTTGAAGAGCTTGGTCAGATCGGCCCATTTCCGAACATCAGTAGATACATGCAGACGATTGTCATGTGTCGGTGGTTCCTGGATATCGCCGCTCACGACGAGAGCGCCAAGAGACGACAGCAACGAAACAGTTGCGAGGCCGATGCCTGATGATCCACCTGCGAGTGGGTCAGTCATTGATTTTCTTTTGTATTGACATTCCCTACCTGTGATTATGGCGACCTTCCCTTCAAAGCCAGCGAGGTCTTCATCGTTGATCTGAAATTCTGCCATGGAGGCTGAGATTGGTATTTGCGTTGTCTAAAGGTGAATGAGAAATGCTGAAAGATGACAGAAAGCTTAAGTGTAATTTGTGCATGCTGAAATTAGCGCAAGTGCCTTACACAGAGCGAGCCTAGTTGTATGCAGATGGACAGGCATTAATATGTTTCGCGAATCGTTCTTGTGCTGGGGTACTGCGGGGCCCAACCTAAACACCAATCTGGCCTGCACATTTACAAAACTGTCTGTCCGCTGCTTAGTAATTCCTTGTTTATAACTCCATTCAAACCCCTTGGCACGACTTTAGAGTCTCATGAACTTGTTGCACGAACATAACCTTCAGCGTATGTTTCGAATAGTCGGTGTAGATAGCACATTGCCTGGTGGATCATAACAGGGGCCTGGACCCGATCCACTACCAGGAAGAAAATCTAAGCCGAGGCACTTTGAACCATCAAGAAGATGCATTTTCTGGAAAAGTTTTGGGCGGTATGTTGTATATTGCAATCGATTAGCAAAGCGGAATACTTCTAAATCCCACGGCGCAACATCTGTGGCTATTACATCGTACATTGCTTGTCGACCGTACATGATCTGCTTACTCTTACTGAAAGTAAATGAACTATTTACATTATTATTTCGGGATAAGGACAAGGTAGCCTGACGTCAATGGTTTGCCTTGTCACGAGGGCAAATGCATTGAATGGACTGTACGTCTCCATTGAAGTTCTATTTGGCAGATACAGCCTCATTGTCAGAGACAATAACAGCAGATCCATGCAGCATGAGCGTTGATTCAGATATCAAAGGTGGTGTGCAGGGCAGTCTTTGTATATATTTTCTATTTTTTTTTCTCATTGCATCTTCTTTGCTCCTTGCTAATATCATTTCCCATATGTCGGCCTCGCATATCTCACGACTACCGCGTCAGTAACAGTGTAAAAGTATGTCAGCTCAAATGGCCTCCAACCGATTGCTTAATCATTACGCGCCCATCATCCCCTTCAGATCTTGAATATCTTCTCAAACTCCGTGCACACACTTCTCCTTGCCTCAGATACCACGACATTTTGTACACCCTTGATTATATTCTTCATGGCTGCATCGTAACAAGTCCTGGCATCCCGCTTCGCACGTGCCGGCCCGTTGCGCAAGACGTCACGGTTGCGCAGCACATCCCGAACCTGATGCTGGACCTTCTCGGAGATGACAAAATCTCCATTGTCGTGGCGAAGGTAGGTGATTCGTTCGTATGCACTGGATGTGGGCGCACCATTGTCAGACATGGTGACTGAAAAAGTGTCGGCGAAATCAAAGTACGATGCGTCGTGGTAGCCTTGACGTCTGATATGAAGGAGGCAAGACGTTGCTTCCTTGACGGATAGACCGGCTGCAGCGCTCGTGACAACTTTCTTTTTGTCGTTACGTGTGACATCCTGCGCTGCAAGCTTACCCTTTTCGTCAGCGTCTAGCTCCTCGACGAGTGTAGTTTCGTTCCCGTCATCAGCTGCGGCATTGATGATATCGTGCGGCGCTATTGCGCCGAATGTTGAGTAGTTCCGACGCCCACTTGGACAAGTGTGACCTCATCGTTGTGCTTCAAGGAAACCTCGCCGCCTTGCTGAACAACGACTTTGCCTTCGGCTACGCCTTTGTTCCGAGCCTCCATATGATTCGCAAGTTGGTGGAGACCCCAGTTCTTCATTTCGTCCGTCCATTCGCCAGCATGCTCGAGAAGATAGCGCGTATCTTTTTTCCCAGCTTTCGAAATCCACATTCCTGCAGCCCATGTATTATTGATGTCAACGACACCTATTTTGCGCTGCGCGTTACGCAAAGTGCCATTCTCGTGGGTGCTAGGGTAGGCCGGACGTCCAGATCTATTTCCTTGTTGCGCGGGTACGACTGTGTCGTTGGTATCGAGGATGAACATCGTCCAACTTGATATACGTGAGCACTCATGTTGGTGCTCACTAGTCTGATTACAGGAGTCACGGATCACGCAATGTCATGGTTGCCGAAACAGTCGTGACTTTGGAAGCAACTGTCACTTCTTGTATGAAATACTGGAGCCAATTATTACTGCTTCTGGGACTTTGGATATGCTAGTACTCTAGCGTCTCCTCGTCAACAAGCACTCCCTCGCGTACCACTCTCCAGAATAAGTAGCGCACGAAACCGTGGCGTAGCAGTAGCTCCGTGGCAGCAGCAATCAGGCTACTACTGTAAATGTAGCTAAATTGTTTATCTTTTCACAAGAACTAACAGAAATGCTGTAGAGCAAGCTATAAGTAGCACTGTATTGGCAACTACTCTCAAGATTTCACACTGAGTTTTGTACTCAGTATATGGTGTCATCCTGCTAGATATGGAGACGCCAGGGCGTTATCATGTCGGCGACACGTACGAACATATCCAAGCAAACAAGTATTCTGTCAGTGAATACTACTTTTTGTGTTCTGTGCACTTCTCTAGACTTCTGGAGACTTACCTACATGCCGGAAATTTTGACGTCAGCGTGCTGAACACGCTGATAGTGCAAGCTGCATCGAAGTATGGACGACTAGATCACATTGCATATGCATAATCCTGGGGCTCTAGAGGCCGATATATAGCCACCAAGAGCTATCTTAAGAAGGGCAATTCTGGAAGACATCACACTAACAGTCAAAATCCGAAGTTTGTACAAAAAATGTCTCATTTTCGCTCAACATGTACAACTACAACAAATCATCACCTCGTCACATCATTACACATCACCATTCTTCCCGGACTCTACAACTCATTCTTCCCCGCTCCACAAGTCTGTCCATGATGCTCATGTCCGCCCTTATCAAACCTACTCAGCAACCTCGCGCCCTCCGCATTCCTCTTCCTCAGCGTCGCATTCGCCCTCGGAATTCCCTCAAAGCTGAGCGCATACTTACCCACGCTGTTGGCAATGCTCTGCGTGTTCAGCAAATACGCATCCAGCGCAAGGTTGTCAATGTCGTCGCAGGCCTGGTGGTAGCACGCATCAAGCGGCGCGCCCGCCTCACCGCCAAACAGGACGGCTTCTTGCTCGGTCTTGAGCACCTCGGCGCCCGTGAAGAGGCCGCCGGAGGGAATGCCGTTCTCGAGGAAGGCGGCGTAATCGGAGCGGAGGGTGAAGAGGGATGGAACGTGGGCTTGGCCGCGGTTCTCGTAGAATTCTTCAAAGTCACGCTCGATGGTGTCTGAGCCGGTCGGGCCGGAGAAGTTGAAGGCGCTGCCGTCGCCGTCGTAGATGCCGAGGACGTAGTTGGGAGAGGCGATCATGTCGAAGTTGAGGTAGGCCCGGAGCTTGTTGACTTCGGTGCTGTTGCCGCCCAGCGTGCCGTTGAGCGTCTTGAGGTAGTGGAATGAACCGAGTTTGCCGAATTCTTCGGCGCCCCAGAAACCGAGGCGGACGGCGTTTGTGAGCTTGTATTTGGCGAGGGCGAGACCGACAACAAGGGATCCAATGGTGCCAGAGCCGTCGTCGTTGATGCCGGGGCCTGCAAAGACGGAGTCGGTGTGGCCGCCGATCATGAGCACATTGTCGTGGTCGCCTTCTTTGGTCTCGGCGATGACATTGTAGTTGGTGCGGTTCTCGCGGATGGCATCGATGAAAAGTGATGCTTCTACGGTGCCGTTGCCGATTTGGGCGAGGATGGCATTTCCAGCTTCCTGAGTCATACCAACAACGGGTGCGTAGTCTCCGTCACCTCCGAGGGTACCGGAAAGAGGTGTAGCAGCTACGTTGTTGTAGATGATAGCTCCAGCGGCACCAGCGGTCTTTGCGTTTGCAGCCTTGATCGCGAATGTGCACTCGCCACGAGAGATGACTGCAATGTTGCCAGCTACACCAGCTGGGAAGTCGGCGGCATTGCAACCAAGAACGTCGACCTTGACAAGGTTTCCGGTCACATCGCCAGATGGTCCGTAGGTAAGGTATTCGACCTTGACTTCCTCGCCTGCTACAGTGAGCTTGGTGGTAGCGGCAGTGAAGAGCTCCACGAATGGCTGCTTGTAAACGTCGTAGGCGCCGGTCTCGAGCAGTGTCTGGTACAGCCACTCAGTGGTAGCATTGTGGCCGCCTCCACCGAAAGCTCGATTGCCACCGTTGGCGTCGGCAATATCCTGGAGCTTCTGCGATCCTGCAAGCAAGTCCTCGAGCGTGACGTCCTTGATCAGCTCGCTTGGGGATACCAGGGGCTTCTCTGCGGGTGGGGGAGGGACAGTCTCGTATTGTGCGAGAGCTGGCGCAGCAAGCGCAGCGGCAAGAAGTGCGTATCTCATATTGATGGCTGATGTGTGGATGAGGAAATGCCTGCAGAACAAGAGACTCAAGAGCACGACAGCTCTATATACTTTGCCTCGTATGCATATAGTATGACCAAGAAACTCCCTCACCGCGGCTCAGCGCATGTCTGCAGCCCTAACCCCGAAAGGCAGCTGCATTGTCAAGGAAGCCTTCAATAACGTTCAGGAACCACCGAGAACCACAGGGATGCGTATGCAGTCGACCGCTGCCCAGGTGATGGGCAACGACCAGAGATAGACGGTCCTTGGCGAACAGAGGCGCTGCGATGCAAATGGAAGGAGACGAAAGTCAGGCTTGGCGAAACGGTCGGGGCCTTCTCGGAGAGCGCTTGATTGGGCATGTCAGCGGAAGATAGATTGCACCAAGGCCGGAAAGTTGCTTGGCGCTCCCACGCCACAATCAGGATGAGCACGACATGGGAAATGGTTGCCACTTTTTGTAGCTAAAACGGCGGAGAAGCCGTTGCCTGTGCGTGGTGGCGTGCTGGAGGCGTAGTCTGAAGCTTGATGGAAGGTCATCGACAGGAGAAGGCGTTGCAGTGCGAAGCCGTTTCTTCCGCCAAATTCATGCTTCACATGATCGACAGGCTCATTTCGTATTGTTTCATGTTTGGCAGGAGAGTAGGACCGGAGGCGCGATAAAAGTGCCTGCGGCTTTACATGTGCTTCGTGTACCGCCGATGTTCAGATTGATCTTCGAGTAAGAAGGGCCTTGGCACGTGTCAACTGCCATCAATGTTTTCCATCAACTTGACACTGAATTGAAGTCAGGCAGTATTGTGAATCATGTGGTGGTTGGGTAAATAAATTATATTCGTCGCAGGGTCATCTATACGTCCATGTCCTCGGCGATATTATATGCTGTGAACAACTAAATCATTCAAAGACCTTTGCCTTCCTGGAACTTGACAACAAAAGCACCACGCTCCATGGTGTTGATCAAGATGTGACCACTCTTGAAGAGACCGTAGCTGGACCATGTGCCGACAAAGTCAACCTTGCCTCCGCCTGGCAGGTTGTCGTCCTCAGGGTAGATGTCGAAGAAACCAATTTCTTTAACACCCGCGCCAGTTGGGTCAGAGGGAATCGAGCGAACGTCCAATATGCGGAGGCCGGTTCCATAGTTGGACTGATAGGCAAGACCGTTCGCAACGTACTGGTTGTGGTCAACTCCCTTGGCACCAGACTTGTAGAGTCCGGTCTGTTTCGGTGCCTTGAGCGAAGAAATGTCCCAGATGTAAGTGATTGGGTTACCTGGAATACCGGGGCCAACCTTGTCGTACTCGTCGTATTCGTCGTCAAGAAGCAGGTATTGCTGGTTCATGGGGTCGAGGACCACACCTTGGTGGGTGTAGGCTGCTCCTTCGTAAGAGGTAATGGAAAGGATCTTGGGGGCTTTCTTGTCGGTAACGTCGTAGATCGTGAGAGTGTCCTCGTTGTAGCCATAGCAGATTTCACGACCCACGTATTGTTTATCAGGGCCGCGGTAGATAAGACACTGGGCATCGTGCACGTAGCCGTCCTCCGACGCACATCCAGGGCTTGTGGGCTTGGAGGGGTCCGAAATATCAATGAAGATGATACCAGATTTGCATGCAGATGTCCTTGGCATGGCACCGACTGAGTAGATGAAGTTAGTCTCCGGGTTGGTGACGACGTTGTGGGTGCGTCCAACGGGAAGGCCTTTGAAGTGGCCGGTGAGGTCCTTCTCGTTGCTGAAAGTAACAGGAGACGCTGGGTCTATCTTGAGAAGCTTCTTCATATCGAAGATCTGGATTCCGTGCCCCTCAGCTTCACTGCCAATAATCATAAGGTTGTTCTGGCCACGGATCTCCCGCCATGTGCTGGGCGTGGAGTATTGAGGTAGACGGCCCAGGTACGACAATTTGCCTTCTTTGGTGATTTCAGCAAATGCTGCACCATCTTGCTGTCCGATGGCTACAAATTCGCGACCGTCGTCCGATGTCCATCCTGACAAGTTAGCGTGGAGAACTTCAACCATAGATTGGCAGACCACGTACCCCATGATGACGAGCCAACGCCACGCTTGCTGCCCAGTTCCGCATGCGACAGGAAGTGGAGGAGGTCGAGCTAGAGACGTGGTTATTCATGCTGAAGCAAGATAGTGCATTCATGCATACGTTGCTGCACCTGAATGTGTCGGTGGCAGTGATGGCAGTTCCATTCAGACACTGGACCTTCTCCTTGACCTCTGCATACTGCATAGAGTTGTAGACACCGTTCGCCTCCTGGATTGCCCAGTGCTCCTGTATACTAGTAAGTAGTGTCCTGGCATGATGAGAGCAAGTGTCTGACCTTCTTCAAGGCCATGTTGTTGGCATGACGAATACCTGTGTCGTAGAGCTTTGCTGCCTTGATCTCGTCTTTAGGCATCTCCTTTGCCGCCGCAAGGGCGGAGAGCGACAAGAGGGCATTCCGGATGAACATGATGGCTGGTGGCTACAAGGTGGCGACTGTCTGGAGTGCGCTGAGGAACCTCAAGCTGGCATCCAGCACGACCTTATATCTCTTTCGGGCAGACATGGAGGTACTCGATTCGCCATCAGATATACCATGACGAACCCGGCAGGTAACGCTGGTACCTGCCCCTTCCCGACCTTAAGCTCCACGCGATATCTCTTGTAAATCACGTATAGACTGCTGATAGGTTCTGGGGGCCTGCTCGTGCCAAATCTTGTCGAAGCCGACTGCCGTGCAAATGCACGACTGGGGCTGGTAAATGAAACAAAAGCTTTGAGCGTGGAGTAGATGACCGGTTAGGAAGGAGGGTTAATCTGTTATTCCTTGGCATGGCGGAAGGCGGACATAATTCGTTATGCGCAATTCGGCTGTGCGCAGATCATCTACTGGACTACACAGGCGATAAGACTCGTTTGGGGCGATAACAAGGCCAGGAGACCTTCATGTTTTTGTTGGAACTCGACTCTGATGCTGTTGATCCGCACTGCTTCTTCGCGCTGGCCTCCATACTACAATGAATCCATGTCATTATGAGCCCGAGGGAGAGGTACGATATTGAAAGATCGACTTGACGGGCACACCATTTCAAGGCTAGTTTGCGCGCGTCGCAACGGTCCGCACGGCAATCGAGCGTGTAAGGAAGGTCGGATGGGAAAGCCAATATGGTGTACCACAGTCGCAAAACCTCCGTGGGGCTGTCGTCAACGGATAGCCTCGGGAGGCTGTTTTGGGCAGTCAGTAAGAACGGCCGGTTGGACGAGGGCGCCTGAGAAGCTTCCAACCACTTCTTTGGGCGCTAGTCATCCTGCTGCATCACCTGACACGATGTCGCGAATGAATCGTGGCAGATGTTTTTCGGACGAACGATCATGTCGGCGCGCATTGTGGAGCCTGTCGGATGGGGCGCAAAGCTAGAGTCGTTCTTGCCCTCCGAAGTGGAGTCACCGCTACGTCACCACAACAAACAACCACGATCACAAGCAAAAAGGTAGATGGATGGTGTAACCGAACAAGGTCCAGAAAGAAGACATCTAGTTTCTATCTGCTCGTGTATGCCCATTATTTTAGTCGTGATCCGTGTATCGTGAATGTAACGCCTGCCGCGCCTTGCTAGTAGAGCTCATCAAATGTGTCATCATCATCAATCCCGCCTAACGGCTTGTCGGCGAGCACCTACAGCTTAGCCTCGACCTTCTTGAGGCACTCCTGGAACTCCTTCCAGTCGTACATGATGGCAACGCACTTGGTCTCCTCGGTGAGAAGCTTGGCCATCTGGTCCATCTTCTCCTTGCCCTCCTCGATGCCGTAGATGCCGACGTAGCCGATGCAAGGGATGCCTGCGCGCATGGCAGCAGTGGCCCCGCTCTTGCTGTCCTCGACGGTGACGGCCTCAGAGGGCTTGACGCCAAGCTTTTCCGCGGCGAAGAGGTAGATGGCGGGGTCGGGCTTGGAGCTGGGCTTCTCCATGGACGTGGCGGCAGAGTAGACGTGCTCCTTGGGGAAAAAGTGGTCGATGCCGGCCTTCTCGATGGAGGCGACGACACGACTCTTAGCAGACGTGCTGACGACCGACATGGGGTAGCCCTGGTCCTTCAGCTTCTGCAGCTCTGTGGTCACGCCAGGACACTCGACGGCCTTCTCGCTGAGCTTCTTGGTGACAGCGCCGAGCTCCCGCTGGACAAAGTCCTCCATCTCGTCGTCGGGCATGGTGAAGTTGTGCTTCTGCTGCAGGCCCTTGAGCATGCCGCGGAAGTTGTGGCCGACAAAGTCCTCGAGCAGCGAGTCGGCCGTGTAGCGGGCGTCGATGTTGTGCTTCTCCATGACGATGTTGGTGAGGTCCGCGCAGGCCTCGAAGGCAAAGCGCTCCGACTGGACGAGCGTGTTGTCGCAGTCGAGCATGATGTACTTGACCTGGCGATAGCGTTAGCGGGGTACACGCGGGGGAGCGCCCTGATGGTGCTTACCTTGCCCATGGTTGCGGTTGTGGAGGGGTATGTAATTGGTAGGAGGGGGGGTGTTTGTGTGGTAGGAGTGAGGTCAATTGACGTCTAGAAGAGGAGCTGAGAGTGGTAGACTAGAGATGGCGGACGGATGGTTCGGTGGGTTTTGTTGGGGAGGCTGTAAATAAAGTGAGCAATAGCGCGTGCAGGCGCAGTGAGCTGGCAGGAAGGTGCGACGTCACTGGTCCCACTTGCTCCGCGCGCGCGGCGTGGGCGCACCATTGGAAGCAGACCGTTGCGCTTCCCCGACTTCCACCTTTACCAATTGCAGTCGATCAATATTACCCCACAAAATGTCAGGCCAGATTTGCTTTTGCACTATCTCACCAACAAAATGGCATGATGCGTACATGGCTCAGCCTCCTCGACATTTACCCCCATCGCCTCCCCACGATCCCCCTCACCTGTCTCACAGTAATTCCTTTTTAATCCCGCAGGTGCACATTCTTGACACTCGCTCCGTGTCTGTGTCACTGCATATCACACTTGGACCTCCATCACGAGAACAATATCCTCCCGCACGGTGAGGGCGAGATCGGCGTCGACCATAAACGCGGTGTGCTGAGCCTCCAGTTCCTGCATCCCGTGGTGATGCGCCCGCATTCATTTGGTGTCCCTGCATGCAAGGCTGACGCCCCCAATGCATCTATATCATCCACGAACACGCTACCGTCCAAGTCGCATGTTGTGCCTCGAGATACACCAATGACCTCGTCGCGCGTCATACACCGCACATGTAAGGGTGCATGGCAGCGGTCAGCTGCGATACGGGGTCTGCATTTCTCGGCAACATCACCACCTCCGTTCCCATGGACGATGATTATCATTGTGAATAATAGCATATGTTCATCTAGGGCTGGAGTATGGTTGTTCACTCTCGATTGCTCATCTACCAAGGTCGACCATGATACACCCTCTCATTCGTGCCCACAAACCGCACATTCACAACGACACCAGCTCCTCGACTGGACACTTCTAGTTCCTCGCGTAGTCTCCTCTCAATATTGTTTGCGAGCGCTCTACCTCTTTCATCCATGAAGTATATGTACTCTCTTGTCCTTCTGCATTTCTCTCTAGCTCTGTCAACGCTCATGATGATATCGAGTCGCATGGTCTGGAGTTTGGGCATCGATGCAACTGTCCTTGCCCATGCCGCCACATCGATCTCGGGCATTGGACCATCATGTGGCGCAGGGCCTTCGAAACTGAGGTACTCGTCGAGTTCTTGGCCGTGCAATTCGCACAGGTGCCAGATGTTGAGCTGCACCACCAATGTTTGAAGACTAATGCATGTCTGGAGCATATCTTGGAAGTACTGGCTTCGAACAGCTGTTGGCATGTACCACATATACCCCGGTAAACAAAGGGTACGCAGCACCGCTCGGCACTCTGGCCCTATTGACTCAAGCCAACGCACGAACACGGGCAGATACTCATACCCGTATGGTAAAACGAGAAAGTGCTTCGTGGCATAGAAGAATGTCCGAGCTTCGTGCCGTATCTCCCGGCTTACTAGCTCTAGGGCTCGCAACGCCGTAACAGCGTCGTACTGTGATGCGTCGCTTCGTTCACGCAGTCGAAACTTGGGTGACAGCCCGCCTACAGCTACAATGAAATAGGGGAGAGGAAATTCGAAAAGCATATCATATATAATGTTCCGACATTCTGGAGCAAGCTGCATGAAACTCGAACATGCATCCCGTTCAAGGAATAGCATTGTCGAGAAATGCTGGCCTGGCTCTCGTCCACTTGGCTTGGTTGTAGAACTTTCATGCACGGACTCCATCGTGGGGGAGTACTGGTTTATGATTTTGTTGTTGTTGATGATATTTGGCTTCGAGGAGACGTCGGAGTAGCGAGGCTGTATACGCAACGTTATGCCGACACACACTCATCCATGTGATGCAGTGTAGCGATCACGACTCTCCGTCTGCGCGAAGAATTGTTACAGGTACAGTTGCTATGCGCACGCATCATGAGGCGGCTCAGGATTCACCAAGCACTACGTGATGCAAAGCACATGGAATTTGTATTACTATTTGCAGATAAGTCTGTGATATTCCGTTCAATACTGATATACAAACGGTACAGAATGGTTGCAGAGAGACTTCAAGTTGCTGAGCTTCTGGTAACGGAGATCGGATGTCGTTGATGACCGCCCCAGGAAACGGCGAAACGGAACTCCAACTTGAATATTGCTACCGATCTACCATACGCCCGGTTTGAGCGCGCTCCAAGAACTTACATTGTACTGCTATATTGTGGAAGAGTTCCTCCTATTGGCCAGAATCTTGGAACTTTCTTAGCGTACGATCTCAACCCGGTAGTGTATTAAGGACGGCTAATCTCCGTGTCAAAAGAGGAAAAATGCGGAGACGAAAGGAAATGCTAATGCTAATTTCATCTGCGGAGGTCTCGTGGCTGGGACCATCCTATATACACCTGGCTCTAAATTGACGCTACCTGAGGACGGAGCTACGCAAGGTCTCAAGATGAGTATACTTAAGGAGACCTCAGAACCAATCTTGACTATTCAAGCATTGCGCATCGACGACCCACCATGATTAGAATCACATCTTTGTTGCCATTGCTGGCAGCTCTCCAGTCCGTAGATGCTATCCGTTACCTAGGACGAGTCAACCCAGCCACCAAAGAGCTCACTTGGTCCGCAACAGGAGTATCCTTCACCTTCTCCGGAACCTCAGCAACCATCGGCTTCGAAGGCTTGACCGGCTCCAACAGCGCAGAGCTCATTGTGGATGGCAAATCCATCTACATCTCCAGCGTCTCTGGTACCTCCATTTCCACCCCCTCCAACCTCGCCAATGGCAACCACACCGTCGAGTTCCGCAAGTCCTCAGAACCCCTCTTCGGCTCCATTTTCCTAGGCAACATGACCACCGATGGCACCTTTGGCCCAGACATCCCCGCCTCATCCCGCAAGATCGAAATCATCGGCGACTCCATCACCTCCGCCTACGGCATCGGCGCCCTCCTCCCCTGCACCAATACCGCCGCGCTCGAAATCATTTCCGAGGGCTACAGCGTGCTCGCCGCCACCGCACTGAAAGCAGACTACAGCATCATCTCCTGGTCCGGCATCGGCGTGATCCGCAACTACGCATCAGGCCAAGTCGACACATCCCCCGTCATGCCGGAACGCTACACTAAGTACGGCGCCAACGACGCTTCTAACAGCTACACGTTCCCAGCCTCCGATGCACCAGACGCAATCGTTATTAATCTCGGTACCAACGACTTCGGGCACAACAACGTGCGTCCGAAACTCACCGGCGCAGAGTACACGGCTGCGATGGTCAAGTTCGTCGAGCAGGTCAAGAAGGGCTACGGGAATGATCCGACGTTCTTCTTGTTGACCAGCCCGATGCTTAATGATGGGTATCCGGCGGGTGAGATGGTGAAGAGTACGCAGAGGCAAGGGCTCAAGGATGCGATTGCCCAGTTGAATGGCACGAAGGCGTATCTGGTCGAGTGGGCAGATCAGGGGAGTGTGGTGGGGTGTGATTATCATCCGACGCCAGAGACGAACGAGATTGGGGCGGAGGCGTTGGTTGGGAAGGTGAGGGAGGTTTTGGGGTGGTGAGAGGGCAATCTGAGTTGTATATATTTGTGTAAGTAAAGACAGGGAGCAATGTCAAGCCTTCACTAGACGTCTTCATGTTACTCGGAGTTTACGATCGTCACGTGACCATACTGGACATAAACCTCAGGAACAGATGTCCTTATCTTCAGACCAAACCTAGTCTGACGATCTAGAGTCAAGCGCTTAGACGAGTCGGCCGGCTAAGAAAACAATAGTTTTGAGTCATCATCTGAAGTGGTCAAGGTGGATCGATCCTTCCGCAGATGAAGCACTAGACACATGGGGATCGGACTAGTGCGGGAATTAGTGCGCAGTACCTAGATTCGACTTGTCCTCCAGGACACTACATCGCCCCTAGAATTTTCCCATCCAGTAATCCCATCCCCATCATGAAATCATTATCGAAACTTGGTGTGGAAGAATCAAAAGCGATACTGCGTCGTCTCGCCGCTGTGCTGTATTGTTCTATACGTGTCCCACAGCGCGCCGGACGTTGCGCTGCAGGGCTTTTTGTGCACGCACGACGAACTGCGACGTCAATGCAGAATACCATTTGACGGATATAGTACTATGTTCAATCGGATGTATAGAGAGATCGCATCCGTCAGGTCAAACTATGCGCATCTGCGTTCTCCATCTTTGCCTAGCATAGCAATCGCTCAGGATCACTGCACTAACCCAATTTCAGTAGTAGACCACCGCCCACTCTTACATTTGTGGAGATACGAACCTTCGACTCACCGGTTCATGCTGTACGCAGGTCTGCGGGAATATTAGTGGTAGAGCCCTGTATCCTGTGGTCGCCTTGTGGTTGCCTTGATGAGGGGTACCAACCACGCCACCAGAATATCATTATAAACTCACAATTCCGGATTGCTGAAGTTTCTGCCTAATCAACACACTCAATCACCCTGGTAAAAGTGTTAGTGAGTCATTCGTCTCACCATTCATCGATAGTTCGGATTGGGCTCTCGTCCGATATATAATCCTGCCATGGAATTACCTCCTCCGCCACCTCAGCCTAACTACACAGCGCCTCCATCTAAATACACTTCCCTAAATCAACGTATACTAGATTGTTCACCACGCATGAGAACTTGCAATCCACGTCGAAGGGCCAGAAGAGTGAGTGATGGAGGCCTTCCAATTGCGCCAATCAGACGCCATTCATATTTGCAGGTACTGATCACAGACGCAGATGGACTCCGACTACGACGAGACTGCATCTGAAATGGATGTTACCATGGCAGCCGATGGAGCTCCCGAAAAAGACAGTTTGGCTCAAGCTGTAGAGAAAGGCAGTCGTTGTGACATCAAGGATCTCTACCGCCTCCCGCGTGCCGACGACCCAAAGAAGTTCTACTGGGCTGATGACAAGCCCAAGGACTTTGGCAATGAGGAGAAGGGTAAGACCAAGAAGGCCCGTGAGGCATTTGCCGTCAATATCCTGCATAAATTCAACGATGATACCGATGAATGGGAGATTCATGAGGTTCACGTGAATAGCGCGAAGCTTCAAAAAGCACTCGAAAGCATCCTAGAAGGATATCCAGGTCTCACACAGCATGAGCTCAAGTCTTTCTCGCCACCATTCCGACCACTAGTACACCGCTGGCAGGACATGTTGGACTACACAAAGAAGTGTGAGTCAGGCTCAGACATGTTCGACCATCTGCAACTCTTCCGCAAGGTTCTCGAGCCTCTTCTTGAAAAGTCTTTCGAGACCGTAGACTCTATCGAGAAGACTGGGCACGTTGGGTTCTGGGATCTGCCCATTGCCTACATCCCTGGGGCCACTGTGTTCAAGCATCTCACCAAGGCAGCGGGTATCTACCGCAGCTGCCGCTACACTCGTCCTTGTAATGAACCCCCTCGGTGGGAAATCAGTGTTGACGTCGTCGAATGGGATGGTCGCCGGTGTGGTCTCTGTCCGCAGATATGGACCGTTAATGAGTACTGTGGTCTCCGAGCCTTGACAGCGCTCGAAGTGTCTCCTCTGGTCGGAGAGCCTGATGAGGCCGAGATTCGAAGGACTCTGATCGAACGCGGTCGGATCTACGAACGGCTTCGGGGACACCACTTCCTTGCCTACACCGACAAGCATGAGGAGCGGATCAACGAACGCATGGTCATCGATGCTCGTGCATACCACAAGCATGAGATCTGCCGCTTTCCTGAATACGCTAGTCTTGAGGAGATCAAAGGCCTTACTTGGGCTCAGTCCATGAACCGCTATTCATCCAATCTACCAAGCGCTTCCGGCTCTACTTCTGACATCGACCTCTCCCCATTGACCGATGAGCAATGTCTCCTGACACAACCTACCGTGCGGTGCTTCAACATCGAGAAGAAGAAATGGCAATACCTAGCCGTCACCAAGCTGCACCAGATCCCCTGGGCTGAACGTGCATTCGACAGCCTTGTCCTCGCCCAAGACGAGAAGGACCTCCTCCTTGCCCTCGTCGACCGCGACCAATTCTCCGACAGCAAGCCCTTCGAAGACTTTATTGGCGCCAAAGGTCAAGGCATGATCATGCTCCTCTGCGGTCCGCCCGGCGTAGGCAAAACCCTTACGGCCGAGAGTGTTGCAGAGCACCTGAGGCGCCCACTGTACAAGCTCGGAGCCGGCGACCTCGGGACCTCAGCCCAGATCGTCGAGCGCAACCTCAGCAAAGCGCTGGCTCTGTGCGGACACTTCGGCGCCGTGCTCCTCATCGACGAAGCAGACGTGTTCATGGAAGCGCGCTCAACCAATAACATCCTGCGCAACGAGCTCGTCTCGGTATTCCTGCGCCTCCTCGAATACTACGCTGGCATCATGATCCTGACCACGAACCGCATGCGCAGCATCGACACGGCGTTCGAGTCGCGCGTCGATATCACGTTGTCGTATAACCCGCTTACGGAAGCTGACCGCAAGCAGGTCTGGAAGAACTTCCTGGCCACGTTTGAAGATGGCGCAGTGGATGTGAGCGAGGTGGAGCTGATCAAGCTTGCGAAGTGGGACTTCAATGGCAGACAGATTAAGAGCGCGATTAAGACGGCGAGGGTGTTGGCGACGAAGAAGAGGGAGCCGTTGAATGCGAAGCATTTGAATGTGGTGTTGAATTTGAGGAGTAAGGCTTTGGGGATGATGAGTGGGGAGGAGGAAGAGGTGAATGGGCATGGACATGGGAGCAATGGGGTGGTGACGAACGGTTTCTAGCGGATGGGGCGGAGTTGCACTGTGGACACGGTGCGGTCGAATTGCTCCGAGGCAGACCGTTGGAATCACACTGGGATCAACATGTACCGGTGGTAGAAGAGTGAAATCTCTACTCTGATACGGGCGCGGTGAGCGGCATGTCTTGCAGTGCATGAGAGTGTTGAGCTCATGCATAACTCTCTTCTCTGCATGCTGGATGCCTTGGCTTCTCAATAGCCTCAATCAAACTATATACGGAGCTCTTGGATATGGTCACGCAGCCCGCTTGCTTGGGTATATGCATATCTTGGTCTCTCGGGCTCTCGCTCTTTCGTTGCACCCGACATGTCTAGATATGGACTTCATGCACTACTCGCCCGAGTACCTAGGGTTGATATGTACAGCAGGCCGGTATATTCATTTGACCACTCTTCACCAAGACGAGTGACACTTCTAGTGCCATGAAAGCATAGCCAAATGCGAAGGGCCATTGCAGGAACGGTAGCACATCCTGTTCGGAACAGTGCTAGATGGAAATTGCTAGGGCTGGATAGATGTAGAAATGTAATTATGTAGCCAGAGCATACTATCAATCTCCCTAGGACTATCATCAAATTCTACTCAGATCGCACATAGAGTCGGGGTAGTGAGCTGATCTTCCTATCAGTCCGTTCCTACTGTAGCGACGAGGATTTACCTACACCTAATGTTGCCACGAGTATGATGTTCAATAAAAACCCTGTAGAGTCGAGGCCTCCAACTACCGACCAGCAGGATCCAACACAACCGTTGATTACAGTCTGACCCAATCCGGCGATACGACAATACGAGGCTGGACACCTAATCCGACCTCGGCATGCTCTCCGGGCTCGGTTGGAAAACACAGCCTTGTGGACCAATCCACAACCATCACACACTCGCATTATCAATCCTAATTAGGAAAGCATGTCGAGAACTTATATGAAGAATTTTGGTCCTTCAGGCTGTGATCGCAACTCGGTGTAGGTCAGGCCATGCGGGGCCATCGTGGCTCGAGGTTGAGGTTGAGATTTTTCCCGCCAGCTCGGTCTGTGTGCCGACCGTCCGATGTATACAGGACGACATTGAGAACATGTCCATCAAACAGCTCAGCGAAAAAGTATAAAGCCATTAACAGTCCGCGACCAAGAGTGCTCACCACCACAACATCCTCCACATCCTCGCCAACCACCTCCTTCTTCATCAAATTCTACCCCATCAATCCACCATGTCTACCTACAGAGCCCTCACCCTAGGCCTCATGGCCTTACTCTCCTCCCCGGTCCTCTCCTTCACCGGCTTCGAGCACTGCTCCCCAGTCCCCTATAGCACCTTCTACGCCACCAAAGTCAGCAACGTAAACCCCCACCTCGGGCCCAAGGGCATCTACGCCGACAACATCTCCGGCGACTGCATGTATCTCGATGCCTCAGCTTCTAGCGACTTTGCCACCAACCACGTCGACGAGTATGCTGCTTTCGTGGGAGCGATTAACGGCATCGATGGCCTTGCAAGCCAGTTGGCGTTCTTGAACGAGGTTGATGATGAGGTTAGTAAGAGGGATAGTGAGGGTCTGCTTGGAGGATTGGAGAAGAGGACGACGTGTAAGGATATCTGCTCGAGCTCGCTTAGTTCGAGGAAGAAGTGTAGCAAGTGTTCGTGCAAGTTTGATTACACGTTCTGTGCGGGTGGGCCAGGGGGAAATTGTGTGTCGTATTATACGTGCAAGTAAGGGAGCGTAGAGTCGGGATTTGGTGAAACAACTCGTGGTGTAACAGTGTTGGAGGCTACACTATGCAAATCGTTCTTGGGCTATCGATGATCTGTGAGCCTTGTCAGTCGTTACTGTAGGAGAATAGCATTCCCTTCAACACGATGTCTTGCGAAAACCTGCCTAAGTGCTTGAATGAAGCAACTAAAGGATGAATCACGGACCGGCTGTGAGATGCGTAATGTCGACCACTTGTTAAGTGCGATAAAAGGTGTCACGTATTTAGGTTTCGCAAGGGCAGCAATACATCTGCAAGGTCGACCTATAGTTGACTCGCAAAGAAACCCTCCACCACGAACAGTATTACACTCATAACAAGCAAGAAGTCTTTTGAGACCTGCCGCAATCGATGTGGCGGCAACGGATCCCAAAAGGCAGCGTCAGCAGTTTCACCGAGCGGAGAAGATCCTTGAGAGCAAATCCAACGATTGGGATTATTCCAGTCAAAGTCTTTCGGGATTTCGTTCCTATGGGGTCTCAGACTTCCAGGTCAAAGACGTTGCGCTTTCCTATCATCTTTGTAGTGAGGTGTAGCAACTTGCAGACTCCGAGAACACCACCACCAAAGAGTCATTGAACGAAAAGTCAACGAATCAATGCCTCTATCGCGTGGTCACGTATCTTTACAAACTTGGAAGGTTTTCAGGGTTGAATGGCAGTTGCGCAAGATATGTATTAATCTTCGAATGAGGCAAGTGTAGCTTTTCGCTCAATTTGGATCTGCTTTTCCTAATTTGAAGGCCATTTCGATTTGGGCGCAATGGTGCAGCACGAACATGCACAATTTGCTGAAGATATAGAATTTCCACTGACAGTGATGTGGTGGCACTCTCACAGCCTCATTGGCGCTGATACTGATCTAGGAACCGGTCAGATCCACGCGACTTGGGACGCAAGATCTTGCGACACGAATGCCGCGGAGCCTCCGTGGCGTCGGGCTTGATTTCGAGACCTGCCCCATGTAAATATGCTCACCCCACATTTTCGCCTCATCTACAGCCGTCGCAATACCGGGTTTCGGACCGCCCTTATGCGCTACTCGTTTCGGCTTTACGATTACCCCACAAAACATAAATGAATAATGTCAGGCTAGCTTGAATGCTCGCCTTCCGCGATCCAGAATTTAATGATTGCCCCAATCAAACGCCGAGTCATCTCAAGCCTTCCCAAGCTTGACCAAGACTGCTCAAGCTTTCTCGAATCGTATCTTGGAAGGTTGTCATGCCTGGCATGCATGATGCAAATTATGCCGTGGTCGTAGCCTAACGTTCGGGTTTCTACATGGATTTTTGTGAACGTCCACTGACAGGCCGAAATGGTTTAATCAGTTGATCAATCAGCGGCGCCCCCCTAGATGGAGATGGTAATCAAATATGCTGAACAATGCCCATGGAACATACCTTGTCCTTCACATGAGCTCATCAGTGCCTGTCAGGTGGATGGAGATAATATAGTCTGGGTGGAGGCGATAGATTGTGACGTACATTTCTCAGTGCGATAAATAGTCTGCGAGGCTCGCTCGCTATTCTGCTCGATACAGCCGGTTCTCAGCAAACTCGAATCGTTGTACATCGTTGCCTTTGATATATCGAAACCGCAATCATGAGAACTATTTTGTTCAATGTCTTGACTGGCGCCTCTTTGGTAGCTGCTGCCCCTACTCAACTTTCGCCACGCGCTTCGAAAGTGCAGTATGCTGGTGAGTCAATGCCCTTGGCACGAATTTGTTTACTGGACCAGAGGTGGCTGGCCGATACTGTCAATCGATGATTATTTCCTCACCAATATCGTCCAAAGGTGAACACGATGCTAACTTCGTACGCGTATTCTAGGTGTCAACATTGCTGGATTCGACTTCGGGTGTACGATTGATGGAAAGTGCTCCCTAACTGGAACAAACAAGCCCTACAATGTTGTTAGCGGTGGAACAGCGATCGGACAGATGAATCACTTCGTCAAAGATGATACCCTCAACGCTTTCCGTCTACCAGTCGGCTGGCAGTTCTTGCTCAACAACAACCTCGGTGGCACACTGGACGGAAACAACTTTGCTCAATACGACAGTCTCGTACAAGGCTGCCTTAATTCAGGTGCACAGTTGTGTATTCTCGATATCCACAATTATGCACGCTGGAATGGAGCTATCGTTGGCCAAGGTGGACCGGCCGACGCACAATTGGCGGACGTCTGGAAACAGTTGGCACAGAAGTATGGCAGTCAATCCAAGATTGCTTTTGGTGTCATGAATGAGCCTCATGTAGGTAGAGTCGTCAGATCAATTCCATATAATACTGACTTCGTAAACAGGACATCCCCGACATTTCCAAGTGGGCCACAACTGTCCAAGGCGTTGTGACTGCCATCCGTAATGCAGGCGCCAAGAGCAACCTCATTCTCATGCCTGGTCAAGGTTTCACGAGTGCTGAGACCTTCGTCTCGTCCGGTTCAGCTGCTGCCTTGAACAACGTGAAGAACCCCGATGGTACCACGGACAATTTGATCATGGATGTCCACAAATACCTTGACAGCGATAACTCAGGAACTCACACAGACTGCGTGAAGAACAACATCGATAACGCTTTCAAGCCGCTCGCTCAATGGCTCAAGCAGAACAACAGAAAGGCGATGTTGACGGAAACAGGTGGCGGAAACACTTCCAGCTGCCAGAAGTACCTCTGCGAGCAGTTGCAGTTCTTGAAGTATGTACACCTCGAAAGCTTTCAATGTACGATTACTGACGATTTAGTGCAAACTCTGATGTTTACCTCGGATACACTACTTGGGCTGCAGGAGGTTTTGATGCTACGTACGAGCTGACCGAGACGCCAACACAGCAAGGCGGTCAATGGAAGGACACCTCTTTAACCCAGGCTTGCGTTGTTGGGTCGTGGAAAAACGCTTAGAAATGTTGACATTGTCGATGCAGGTATCTGTTGTAGGATTTGCAATGAAAACACTCTTATATATGCAAGAATATGCAACTGACGAGGCTCATGTCTTAAGTCGGATGGGAATACGTCAAACAATGCATCCACCCACGTATCTTGCGTGGTTTGACTCGCGGGGCACAACATGACATGGAGTTGCATAGGCGAGACCTGAGGTGCAGGAACCGACAGGCTTCATGGTGGGGCTTCTGTCCTTTTCACGAGTCTTCGTCGACATTGAACCCGACCCATCACATACCTAAGGATGATTTTAATCGACACAGCGACACTTGCGCTTTGCGAATTTTCAAATTCCAATGAGCGCTACGCGATTCTTTCGCACACATGGGGGCCTACCTGCGACGAGGTGACATACGATGAGATGATGTCCCCACAACGATCAGCTGCAACCAGAGCGAAGCCAGGATACCAAAAAATCATAAGGACATGCGAGATTGCGCGGAGTAAATACAATCTACCCTATGCGTGGGTCGACACATGTTGCATCAACAAAGATAGCAGTGCAACCCTTAGCGAAGCTATCAACTCGATGTTTCGATGGTATTCAGATGCGTGGATCTGCTTCGCATACCTGGCGGACGTTACAAGCAGCCCACTCTCGTTCCATGAGTCCCGATGGTTCACTCGAGGCTGGACTTTGCAGGAGCTCATTGCGCCGAAAGATCTCGTTTTCTTTGATTGCGAGTGGGAGTTCAGGGGAACCAAAAAATCGATGGCTACTCATGTATCCATGGTGACTGGCATTCCAAGCCAGATACTGGATCACTCAGTGGAACTCAGCGAGATTCCAGTCGCACAAAGATTTGCGTGGGCGTCAACTCGCGAAACCACGCGTGAAGAGGATGGGGCGTATAGCCTACTCGGTATCTTTGACATCAATATGCCTATGCTGTATGGCGAAGGTCCGAAAGCTTTCATTCGATTGCAAGAGCACATACTGGCTGAGGGTGCTGATACATCTCTATTTCTGTGGAGCGACTTGCGAACATCTCAGGAGTTCACTGGTTTGTTGGCACCTTCGGCTGCGTGCTTTCGTGAGATGCGGTCGATCACCGCCGAGCCCTCATTTACGCAACGAGAGATTTACCTCACCAATCGAGGCATCAGACTAAAGCTTGGACTCGCATGGGACGCAAAAACAGGGCTTGCAGTGTTGCCAGTGAAGCACTCTTTTGGAACCACTGGTACGCCGGCAGGAGTCTACCTCAGAAGGGTCGGTCTGGACACTTTTGTGAGAGCCCAACCCAACGAATGTACTGTGGCGAGCTCCGAAAGATTCTACACTGTTCTTACGGCAGTTAAGTGCTTGTCTGACTCACAATCAAAGAGATTAGTCAACCATGCAATGAGCATTGTCGCAGCTCGAGAAGTATCAGTTGTCCAGGTTGAACCTCATGGATCATGGGATCCCAGCTCGCAACTTTTCTATGGAACGCACACAAGCGCATTCATTGGCTACATGGCGTTTCGGAAGTCGCGATTTCCGCAATTTGCTGTCGTTCTCTTCTTTCAAGATAACCATTGGTCAGCTACTGTTGTGCAAGGCGATCGCTGGGCATCGATACAGGAGAACTTCTACAGCCACTATAATTACAATCGCGACGAGTTGAAACATCACGACTCGATGGGCGATCAAAGACTTGCATATATCAAGGGCCCTCACCTCACAACTCTTACGGTGTATCTACGGATCAATAGATTGACTGGGAGACCTTACATCGAAATCAAAACGTTTGATGAGATTGCCAGCGACTTCAACCCGGAGGTCAGCTAGTGGAAGCAGCTACAAAACATACTCGCATTATTTATGGGTACAAGAAAGTTTCAAGCGCATGATCCAGACTCTTTCCAATACACTTTGATCATCTTCCACAATTCTTTGTCGCACATACCGTAGTCTCATGGATGTACCGGATCTTGCCTCCCTCCACCCTAAACATATTTGTACTCGGCGTGCCGTCCGGTCTCGTCTTATCAATGAACGGGAAGTTGTTCAAGATACCCATTGCACCCAATTCTTCGTCAATAACATATCGACGGTTCAATGCGCCGGCAAAAGGCTTCGGAAACTCTGGCATAAAGCAGGTGTTGGCTGTCGAGTTCCTGTCACCGGTATATGAGCCACCCTCAAGGCGAGCGCAAGGAGTCCCATAAGGAGCTTTGACCCTGCCATCCGCCCAGCTATCAAGGTATGCATCACCGGCAGCCTTGATTACTGCGCGCGTGTCTTGTTTGTTCTGAGGTATCGGGTCCCAATTTTCGTTCTTCGACCATCGGAGATGGGATGTAGCGTTAAAGATCCAATCGCCACTGTCCGCGATGACGGATTGGATTGATGTGACACTGGAGCCAGAGACCAGCATGCGTGTATCGATGACGTACTGATGCTTGTCGGTGGCGGCTGTAATCTCCGTGAAGATGGAGCACTCTGTTGTGTCCAAAAGGCTGCGGCTGAGATCAATGGTGATCGCCTGGCTCAAAACTCCTTTCGAGATATCCGTGGGCACCTCGTTCTCAATGTAGGTCGCATTTTTTGTTAACGAAAGTAGGCTGAGATCGCCTGCAGCCTGTGCCTGGACATAGCTTATGGCAAGCGTTTGGAGCACAGTTCGATTGCACGCAGCAGATGCCTGCACAGCAAAGCTAAAAATCGCTACCAAGGTGGACGAGACCATTGTGTTGGGCCGAAGTGAGAACAGGAACAACGCATATTTTTGAAGCTGCCCAGGTGAGGAGGGTCGTCTTTAGAGTTGCAAGATAGTGGGATGTGGGGCCCCAGGGGTGCATCTCACAGCAATACATCCACATCGCACATTGAGTGTTTAATTGAAGCCTTACAGCCAAGCATCCGGTAAATGTGTTTGAGCGATGTGGTCGAGACGTTACACTTCCACCACGTCCTGGGATCCCAGAGCACGTGTGTGAGTGTTGGACCTATCAACGTCACGGTATTAGGTATTGCTCTAAACAAGTTTCGAGGGACCTTTCTTGATCGAAGACCGTAACATATTGTACCATGAACGAAGTGGGAATGAGGAGCCATAGGCTGCTTCAAAGAGCTATCAATGCACAAATACCACACAAGAATGGCCTGGAGACTTCCTAGGGCATGCAAAGATCACAGGCTCTTGGTGTCAAGCAGGGTAGCCTCGTAGCGCTTGGCTTTGTCCTCGAGGTCTTCCCAGGAGCTCTCGAGAAGACTCCCCAAGAACGAATTTGGTGCTCGTGGTGCAGTTCTTCATGGGAGGTGAAAGCAGAGAGCTTTGCCACTGACTCACAACCAATGTCGTAGCACCTTGATTTGGAGTGATGCGCTGTTGTCGATCAATCAATCGTCAGTTTTCGTAACAACACAGCATATCACATATTGTAGTTGAAGTATTGCCAACATGTCTTAGTTCAACCCCTACTTTGTCGCGTTGCATTGTGACCTTGGTGAAGATGTCTTCGCGGTCAATGATATCATTCGCCTATTATTTCAGGAACTTGTACCACGCCCTTCGAAAGAGAAAGCCATATCGATAGATCTCTTAGGAGGACAGATTCTGGGAAGCTGAGCATTGACTCGCTTGCCATTCGAGTCCTTCTACGAACTCATTCACTCAGAGTTGCCGCCGATCGCCCACTCAGTGGTCTTAATTTTCCGAATCCTCACCGCAAGAGCCTCCTCCACTCTCACCCGAAATTCGCGTCAAATAGGTAACGAACCTGACCAATTGCATCAAATCACGACTTCGAGAGCATACTAGAATAGACACTCAACTTATCAAGGCACCATCCTACCACAACCATGGGTCCCAAACACCCTAATGACAACCCTGACGACCAAGCCCAACCCGCTGGCACCTCCACCCGCGCAGCCTCGCAAACACCCTGGCTCTTCAATGGCCCCTTCGATCCCCGCAACACCGATCCGCGCAACCCAGCCAACATGCAGGACTGCGGCTTCGAACACCTCAACCTCCCGCTCCCCAAGGCCGCCTACTACTCCGATCATCCGATGCCCAACACATGGTCCAAGAAGTTAGGTTCCATCGCCGCGGGCAGGTCCCAGAGCATCGCCATGATCGTCGGCAAGTTCAAGCTCGTGGTTAAATTCATTCAGGCCGACAAGGAGCTTGGGCTCGATCCCGACCGGCGTCTGGACAAAGACCCCACCGTGAAGCTGCTGGTGGAGGGACCGATTGCCATGAATCTGTAGTTCAGGACCGCGTGCGCGACGTTATGGCGTTGGGGCAGCAAATTACTGACGCAGGCGTCGCTGCCTTCGATGAGGAGGAGTACGTGGAGACGGTGAAGACGTTGGAGGATGATAGGGAGTTTCATTGGGGCGAGGTGAGGGATATATTGGCATTCATGATGGAGGGTTAGGAGGAGGACGAGATTGAGGGGGTAATGGAGACTGATATTGGTAGGAAAAAGATTGTGCGTGGGGAGGTGAAGGAGATCGAGGAGGACTTGAGTCGAGGTGGTGAGGAAATGGCGATGTAGAAAGTGGCGGTTCGGGAGGATAAGAAGTCTGCATGCGATGGCGCTGGATACTCGGACGAGAGGTTCAAGGCGGCATTTTGTAAAGACAAGATACACCAAGACTGGAGATTATAGAGGGATGTGGGAATAAAAAATATAGGGTGATAAAAATGCTGATACACACCGGAACGACATCAAGAATGGGAGATACGACAATGTTGGAATGGGACATGGTTGCAGATAAAAGTCTTCAACGAACCAGCAGTGCGCTTAATACACCATTCAAGCCTGAATGAATACTTCTTCGTTGCCCTGTTCACGTCTCCTTATTCAGTGCTCGAACTATCTCGAAGCATGTCTCTTTCCACAACGTGCATCGTCATACAGACTCAATACATCTTCTCAGGCCACTTATCCGTCCTGCCCACGTACACCCACTTGACCTGCACCTCCATCGAACTCCCTCTCTCCTCAGCCTTCTTCAACTCTTCCTCAACCAGCCTCAACTCCTTCTGAGTCCCGCTGCCCAACTCATACGCCGCGCCAAATGCTTTCCTGGTCCCATTCTCATCAAAGTAGCGCTTCGCAATATGCAGCAAACCCTTGCCCAGTGTGCAGAACCGCCTTATCAACGCAATCAGTATCGCAGCCTCGCCTTCGAGAATAGTACGATGAGGCTCGGAAGTAATGACACGCACACTCAGCGGCCCGAATGGGTCCCGAATAGTGAAGTTGCCATCTTCGTCTGCGGCGTCGCCGAGAACGCGTAGGTCTTCCATGATGTTGTCGTAGCCCTTAGAGTTGAGCATCAAGCTGCCCGGCACGGCATTGGCGGCGGAAGACTGGGATTGAAAATTGATGACAATATGGGAAGTAGCGGCAGTAGTGGGATTCGGCTCAGGGACGGTTGTGAAAATGTCTCTAAGGACTTGGCTCCTAAGAAGCTCCCAAGTAGGCTTCTCTTCTTCGGGGACGTTTGACTCGGAGTCTAGGCGGATATCCATGATGCAGCGCCTCTTGATTGCAGGCTCGTCCTCTTCAGCGAGAGCGTGCGGCTCGAATAGGTCGACTTCGTTTGTGCTAGTTGTGCTGCCTTGTTTGCGCTTTGGTGGCTGAGTTGGACGTGGGTGATATTCGAGGTGGTCAAAAAGAGCGTCGGGTGTGGCTTGAGAAATGTTATCTAACGGGTCAGGTAGCAGGCTTGTCGCAGTACCGTCATTCACTGTCAATTGCGCGGTACCATGTGAGCTCCGCTGCTGTTTGCGCGCTTCAACTTGGGCGAGCACAGCCCGCGTGATCGTCTCACTGTTAAGCTTGGGTCCTTGAAGCGGTGTGATGTCGACTCCATCGTCCTTCAATAGCTTGAGTCTCTCGTAACAGCTACTCTTGTTCTTCCACGTGAGCTCATTCCACTGACGGTCCAGACTAAGCTCTTTCGTCTTAATTCCCTGCGCTGCGCGCACCTCCCAGTTAATGTCCTGCCTTGGCTTCGACGATGTAGCTGCCCTCCTCTGTGGCGTGGCTGTTATGGTACCTAATGTGGTGGAAGTTGATGAATTGTTATACTTCCGGCGCATACGGTCAAGCAGGTCGTCATCTGTGCGTTGCCAGCCGGGGAAGTCGTTTGCAAGTCGACTAGCCAGAGCATGCTGGTCCATAGTCAAATCTTGCCGCCGGACCTCTGCCTCGTGCTGCGCATGGCGAAAGTCGCCAGATAAAATGGTTTGCTGGATGCGCTTGCGCGCAAGTTTGGTGATTGCCAACTTTGATGGCATTGTGTGCTTTGTTCCGACGTGTGCGTGCAAGTTGGAGATCATGGAGATGTCTGTGTCGTCTAGAAAGTTAAGGTAACATCGAGCGGATGGAAACGACAACACCTGGAATCAAGATGGTGAACGACGACGTCATCAAGGAAATATGTATGTACTAAGAGTTTCTGGACAGTATTGTCCATCGGTGAAAGTATCACAGTCACCAAATGGCACGTGCGCAGGGTAGAAGCAGGAGTGAAAGAACGAACTCATCATATCCAGTACTCTCAGCAAGCGGAAGAAGGAGGCATCGCCTCATGATATGTACGGTTCTATAGTAGTTCCAGTTGCTAGTAACCGGTATCAGCAAGTGAATTGAACCAGATTTGGGAAGTTTTGCATCTCAGAAAGACTTACCATATGTACATGCAGCAACCAATCACAATGCACATGAAGCAGCAACATATCATTGTGTGTATCCAGTGCTGCAGCTTCGGAGTGCGACCGGACCCGCTGGCCAAGATTCCGAAGAGGACGCCTTCCGGCACAGAAGATGAAACATAAGGTGGTGTTTTTCCTCGGACATTTGTTGGCTCAGAGCTGGCTTACAGGCTGACATGCGGTGTATCGATGACTCGTCACAAGCATATCCGCTCACTGGTGATCCTGTGTTGGTTGTACTGATACAGAAGTCGCAATGGTTACTTTTGAAGCTATTTCTGCTTTCTTCTGTCTTACGTTCCAGGATGCGACATGTTTTCATGTTGCATGCGTAGCATTCAAATCTTTCTCCAAAAGATTACCGATGAGCGCCATGAGCTCAGGTATCCGAAATGGTTTCGAAATCGCATCGTCCATGCCCGCCCGCTTGGCCTGCTCGATCTGCTCTGCGCGCGCATTCGCACTAACCGCGATGATCGGAACATGGCCAACGATATCGCCCGTTTTCTGCAGCTCTCTGATCTCTTTCGCACACTCGTTTCCATCCATAATAGGCATTTCGACGTCCATCAAAACCACTGAAAGCTCGTGTGGTGGCATTATGGTGGGATTGCGGCTGTATGTAGTTTTGCGAAGTTCTTCAAGTGCCTCTCGACCGTGATGCGCGACTTGGATTGTGCATCCTATCTTCTTGAGCTGGTTGCGAAGGACGCGTTGGTTGATCAGATTGTCTTCGACAATGAGAATGTGATACCTCGTATGCATCAATCCTGGTTGCGCATCGTTGTGTGTCTCCGCTATTGTATTCTGACTCATCTGTGCCTTGGTGTGAGTGGACATTGGTGTAGCCCAAGGTTCCAACTGTGGTGCCATGTCCGCTCGGCGACTCTTGATATAGAAAGAGAATGTAGACCCATTGCCATGATTCGATTGTACACCAATATTACCACCTTGCATTTCTGCAAGTTCGCGCGAGATGAATAGTCCGAGACCTGAGCCTCCATACTATGACATTTTCGTAAGTTGTGGAGTTTATCGTGTAGAAGATGGTCTTACTTGAATGTGAGTGCGAGGCGAAGCTTGTGAGAACCGCAAAAATAGCTTTTCCTTATGTTCTTGGGTCAGCCCACACCCAGTATCTCGGACCGTAAAATGCAAGTAGAACGTCTCGCCAGTTCCCCATTCGGGTTCATCCAAATAATCCTGTCGTAATGCCTTTTGTGGAGCATATTGAACATCAGCCCGTTCTTTAGCTTGTCTTGACGCACTCATAACTAGATCGACTTTGCGTGTGGATTGGGTATGTGTGAATTTGATGGCATTCGTGATGAGATCTAATCCACGAGGATTGAAAGGTCAGCCGATGTGTCGAAGACCCCGCTGGGAAGAATACTAACTGATCAGAATCTGAAGAACACGGCCGGGGTCCAGTATTGCGAAGTTGATACCGAGCTCGGTGAAAGATGGATCGCTTTGAACCGTTAGATTGACGCTAGCTTTGCTTGCTTCTTCTTTAAACATTTTGCACGCATCCTGTAACAGCGCAGCTGGTTGCACAGTCGTTGGGCTGATGACGAGAAGCTTTGAATCAAGCTTTGAAAGCGTGAGTATATCGTCGACGATGCGCTTCTGGTGAGTAGCGCATGCTTGAATTGTTTCGATTGCTTCAAGACTATTGCTGATCGCGTCTTTCAACTTGGTCCGCAGTATGGGGTGCGCGACCAAGGTTTCCTCGTCTATTAGATTTTGCATGTCTCCAAGCGACAGGCATATCGAGTCAGCGCATTGTACCATGGCACTGAGAGGGTTCCGCATCTGCAAACACAGGTGGATGAAGTCAGTAGTCCTCATATATACAAATCGTGGTAGGGCATACCTCGTGAGAAGTCATATCTATGAAGTTCTCTTGTTGTCGCTTTGATTCTAGCGCCTCCTCTACTCTGCTCGTCTGGATCGCCTCCGCCCACTTGAGTTGCGACACGTCGGTCAATGTGCCCATGATTGAACTCACTTCGCCAGTGGCCTTAAGATGTGCTGTAGCTGTTGCCAAAATCCAGGTTTGTGTAGAGATACCGTCAGGTCCAGTCCAGTTCTTTTTCGACCGGAAGGAGAATGTATGTGGTCTGCCGCAAGTCTTCACTAGCGCTGAATCTTTTTTGACGCCTTCCAAATCGTCCTCGAAGATTACAGATTGCCAATTGATGTCGCTCATAGGTACTTTCGGGTGACCGAGGACTCGAAACCATTCATCGTTGCAGTATTGAATTTTCAGGTTCGGATCGCATTGGTATACGCCCACTGGAGCCGATTGTGTGAAATCTGCAAGCCGTCGCTCGGCTTCGGCACGTAGTAGTGCGACTCTTGTAGCTTCCTTCTGCCCCGAGATGTCGGTAGTGCAACCAAAAATGCCCGTCACTGAACCATCCTCCGCTTTCACTGGTATGCAAGCAGCTAAAGTCCACAAGTAATCGCGAATGTCGTCTTCACAACCGAGCTCTTGGGAGGGTTCCTTTTTCCAGCGCATTTCAAACGTTGTTGGTTCTCCATTTGCGAGAATACGCCAACGATCCATAGCCAACGAGAGATCGGGCTCGTAGACGTGGTCCATAAAGGCAAATGGGCGTGTATTGGACAAATCTCGTTGATACCCAGTCTGTAGCATGAATGCATCCTACCTTTAATTTAGCATCTGCATATACACAACGTTGAGGCAAGACTTACATTGGCATGCATGAGCTGACCATTGACGTCATATTCAAAATACCCAACACCGACGGCGTTGGCTATGCTTTGAAGATTATGTAGCTTCTGTGCTGCATCAGTTGCTTCTTGCGCAAGCGCAGTGACTTCGGTGGTGAGAGCGTCTCGATCTCTTGTGGCTTGTTCTTCTTGTTCTTTTCGACGCCGGGACTCCTCCTCGTGTAAGGCCACAGACGCTGCAGATGTGCTGAGAAGGGTTGCCAGAACCTCAATCCAGTCCTTGTATTCCGTATCGTATGGGCGACGAGTATTGACACCCAGAATAATGTAACCAGATACTGAGTTTGTGGAGGTCCGGATAGGTATGACGAGCATTGCGCGGCAAGGATCGCCAAATCCACGTCGCTCAGTACCTGTATACAGAGACATTGGCAGTACCTTGTCGTCTCTGTGATACACGGTCACGAGGCCATCCTTTTCGCTGTTGAGAAGACCTGGCGCCAGTCCGGTGCCGTCACCTAGGTCAAAATTCTTCGGGATGGCGGGATGGTCATTGCTGTAGCCAATCGTCCACTGAAGTGTGTACATGCATGTCTGTGACACAGAGTTGCTGGAGGTTGTTGTGGCATGAGTTCCTGTCTCGAGACGCGAGTATAGAACTGCGGTTGGAAAGTCGTATTCGTAGGGGTTTATGGCATCATGAATGGCGGTCCAAAATGCTTCGGCATCGTTTGCTTGACTCGTCAATTGAGCAAGTCGGAGTAACGCATCGACTCGACGTTCTGATAGTCTGGTTCCATTAGCATGAAGCTGTTGTTTCAAGGGTATACCCATGTCGCACCTCTGCTTGGTCACTTCTGTGACGCTTGAGTACATTCCGTCGACTGAGCCAACCAAGGGAACCAGACTCCACAGGAAAAAGGACTCTTCAACCAAGCCATTGTTCTCCATCATGAAGTGATACTCTTCCTCCGGAGCGTCTACAAAATGAGTTGTCGTAGATCGAGTTATGGTGGCGGCGATCGGATCAGCTAACTCGGGCCTAAATGAGTCAGCGGGTATATGCCTTGAGCCCTGATCATTACCTACCATGCATCGATGACACTTCTTCCCAAGATTCCAGGGTGCCTCGAGCCACTTGCAACAGCGTACGCCAAATTGTACAGGATAATATGGTCAGGTCCAAGAAACAATATTGTGGGTCGCGTTTCCAGTATCAACGTGGTTAACAAATGGTTAAGGTCGTGACTCCAAGTAGTAATAGGTCCAAGTGAGGTGGCGGACCAATCAAGCGTTCGAAGGCGCTCAATATGCTCCTGCAGATCTGGGGATTGAACCTTCACTGTGAATATAGTGTCCGACTGTGGAGAAAGGGCTTCGGCGGAGCTGTTCAAGCGCAATGAGCCCTCTGGCTGACTACTGCACAGATCAGTAATGTGTTGTGGTTCCTCGACCAACGTCACAATTAGCCACCGATGGCTTGGACTGAACTTGCTCCATTGATATCTTCCATAACGGAAGTTATCCTGGAGCCGAGATTGAGCTTTGCTCGCCGGATCCCACCAGTCGCGCAGAGCGTTGTGAGATTGCACAGAGTGTACTAATTGCGGCAGAGCAAGCAATGCAGTATTGAGATGGTAAATAAAAACGGGCTCAGCAGCACAGTCAACAACAAAAGTAGGTCGTGGATCGCTATCGTAAAGTTGCTGTATGCCCAATGTATGCATGGCGTTGGCGTGACTCCAATTCCGGACGCCAGGCTAGGCGGCGGCGGCAGTAAGCTAGGGTGGGTCCAGTACGAGTACTCTAAATTCGTATATGGTGCCGTGAGGCAATGCTAGCAAAGCTGTTCGTGGTACATGTTGGTGTTGGTGGCTCGAAGACCAGCTGCGCGTGTTGTGTCTTGATCACAGTACCAGTGAAGATGGAAAAGCTGTGAGGGGCGGCTCGACGAATGCCCGTTAGATCAGCTGAATGAGGCGTAGCTTTGATGGCTGGTAATAGTGGATCTGATCTAGATTCAAGGAACCTTGTACCGATGAAAACAGACGAATCGGCCGCTCCCGGCAAGGCATGTAGTGGCTGGCTATTCGTCAATTTTGTCTATTTATGATTATGTCATTGTCTAGACTTCAACATAGTTCAGGAAAATGAGTGAACCGACGATTGTGCGCAAGACAGCTACTTCATAAAGGCCTGTGAGTGGTAAAGTTGGGTCGAAAAACTATAGTTGCAGAAGGCGATCAACGAGCGGACAGTGGGGTGATGACGTTCTCGCTCCGCGGACCTGGCGGCCCGTTGAAGGTTATCTTGAGGACTACGCATGCCTTCCCGACGACATGCGCAATATTGAAGTCTTACATGAGTCTCAAAAATCCATTGAATCCATACTGCCACTTAATGTTTCAAAGGCCCAATCACGAAACTCTGCCGAGCACGCCGATTTCGATATATGAAGATGCAGTTCCCTACACACAAACAATACACCCCTTGTATCGAACTCACCATGAGACTCTACATACCCAAGCTCCTTTCTTGCCCAATGTATGGTCTTTTCGGCAAGCATTTAGTTTCCAATTACGTCGGATCGTGAATCGCAGTCAACGGAAACTCCCATCAGCGTTAGAATATGAACGGTGTCATCCAAATCGACGTTGCTGTGGCCATGTTTTGGTTGTCTCATTCACTCCAGTGACCGCACCTTCTCTTTTGGGCTGTACCATACGTGAGAGCGTAGCGCGTTTCGCCATGCGATGTGTGTGCACTCTAAACGCTTGTCTTTCACCGTTCCATGTTCCGATCTTCTCACGACGCTGCGGTGAATGTGTTTCTGTTTATAGTTCAGCTTTGTTGTCTCAGGCGGCTCCGCGCGTTGTTTCTCATGTCTCTTCCCGTTTGTGTTACGCTTGACCACTTTGTCACCTACACGCGCCAGCAACGAGGTGAGCAACAACAACAGCTCCCAATTCCTATATGAGTCAACGCCTCAAAGCGACTGCGTTTCTTTGCCCTGTCGTGCTCGAGCTATACAAGCCGATCTGACCATGACGGGCAACGGCTCAAATCGCTATGCGCTGTTCGTCACCGACGACGACAACGCGTCGCCGAAGAGCAGTCCTGTCGTCGACGTGTCACGCAATCCATTTCTCAATCAGGTAGCAGACGATTCCATCCCGTGGCAGGAAGTGAAAAAGAGAGGCGCCGCAGCAATTCCGCCGCCCGCAGCGTCCAAGCCGACAATTCTTACAATTAGAGCACAGGCCAAACACGCGGCGGCCCAGTGGGATGCGGCAAATCGCGCGCGAACGGCTTCGGCTTCCACAGCAGATACCACAGAGAAAGGGGCTGACCCTCACGAGAACTGGTGCGGAGTATGCTCCCTCAAGTTCGCTAACAAGCCCGCGCTTCTCAACCACATCAAGCAAAGCCCAGAGCACAAACATTACTGCAACCTCTGCAAGCGCGTCTTCAAAGATCGCAATGGGCTCAAGAATCACCTAGATAACTCCTGGGGCCACGAGGTGTTCTGCAACCTGTGCTTGAGCGCGTTCAACGATGAATGGGGTCTGAAGAATCACTTTGAGAACAACTACAATGTAGGCCATGAGTTTGTATGCTTGACATGCTTGCTCGGCTTCCGATCTCGTGTTGAGCTTGATCGTCATCTTCAGTCAGCAGAGAAGCACACCTGGTGTGGGGTACGTGTCCGTAGTGTTTCAATTACGAGCTCAAAGTATTGCATTGATTGCATTGTCGCTACTGCCTTCGGGGGATTGAGATTGGCTAACAATGAGAATAGCACTGCAAGCGACGATTCCGCAATCAAGATGAGCGCGATGGGCACTGGCAGAAGACTACGAGTGAGTGATACCGTCGACAACATTGAACTTTGCGTTTACCTGTCAATCAGAGCACAAGCATTGCCTGCAACCAGGCTGTGACTTTGATGGTCCACACTCTGGCGCCTTGGACCTCCACCTTCAGCAAGACCACTTCCAATGCGTTGGGTGCAAGCGCATATTTCCAAGCCAGACCAAGCTTAATCAACATGTCGAGACTTGCGATCTCTCTGTCGCATGTCCTCAGTGCAATGTTTCGTGCCCGGGCCAGGTCCAGCTGACCCTTCACCTAGAGCACTGCTTCATGTGCGAAGAGTGCAGCTTCTGGACGCACCACGAGGGCAACTACCAGATCGTTAGTATTTCCACGACATCAACACTCTCTTTGTCTTATGCCGTGTGGCCCGACCGCTGACACCCTAACCAGCACATGACCAAGCATGCATCGGCCACGATTCCATGCTGGGGCTGCGATGCACCCATGCGCACCTTCTCCAGCCTCATCAACCACCTTGAATCCGGCAGGTGTCCCAACTTCCGCGATCCGGCACACCTCGTTCGCTGCCTAGGCAAGTGGTGGTATTCGCCGCTCTACATGGACCTGGATCTGCACGCGCAGCTCCGCACCGGCCGCATCGTCCCAGAGCTGATGCGTCAATGGATGGACGGTGGATCGCTGAATCCTTTCTTATGTCGCGGCGATGGATGCCAGAAGACTTTCGAACATTTGAGTTCGCTCACGCTGCATTGCGAGAGCCAGGCTTGTGGGTGGGATATTGCGAGGTTGAACATGCCGGGCTTGGAGAAGGAGGTGAAGCGTATGATTTTCCGGCGCCACAGTGCCACTGCTTAGTTGCATGGCAGTTCAAACGAACTGGAGCTCGCTGCTTGACAACACTTCAAGGACGAACATCGGGGTATTGCTTTTAGTGTGAGGCTCAGCGACGTCGGATGGATCCAATTCTTACGAGACTGAGACCAGGTCACAATGTCTGTCCAGCTCCCACAAACACGAGAAGTCATGGCTCGTTCGAGGCAGATAGTCTCACTCCAAGGTAGCATCGAAACTACTAGATGCCTCTCCCATCATGTCTCACATTCCATTACAGTGTTCCATACTCCTCTCGTCTTGCCGTGATCTCTTATATCCTGCCCTCTGATATTCTGCCATTTTCCTCACAACAATCCCGCAGCTCTTCTCCACCTTCACACACGACGCGTATCTAATAGGTTCAAACTGCTGTTCACTTCGGAGACGGTCGCAAGATGCGCTTCTCCCCGGACAACCAACAGATCACTCCAAAACACGCTGTTCGTTTCTTGGAATAGACGATGAAGGTAAAAAAGCCAAGCAGGGCTACGGCCTACCCTACACGAGACCTGGACAATCGAACTTGCGCAAAGCGTGCGCGAAGTTCACTGGTGGACGACGTGCTGGGACGTAGTAGAGACGGGTATAATGACTCGGAACAGGAGAGGATACAGGGATGATACGTGTGTAAGGATAGACGAAATCAAAGCAAGTAGACAGCTTGGTAGGGTGAACGTTAGTGACGTTGAAGGATGGATAGAGGGTCATTCAATATGCCCGAGGGGTGGGGGCGTGGGGGTCACCCAGGGCCAAAATAGAAAGAAATTGAACCAGACAAAAATGAGACACCAAATACGAAAAAGGTGCGAAGAGAATATGTGCGCCACATTTGACGATGCATATGCGAGGACGCTACGTATCCTGGATGATGGCTTGCATCAGACCGCCTCTTGTGCTCGCAGCAGCCAAAAAAGTGGTGAGACAGGTCGTCGCGACTGTCCTTGGCCCTGCGCCTCTCCTGATGGCGGGGCACCATTCTCAATCAAACAGTCTTTGATCACCATAGCTCGCTAAGGCCATATGTAATGCCGAGGAAATCTCAACAAAAGAGTCATTGCGATCTGTCGTCGCTCTGCGGTCTTCCATGTTTTCTCTTTCGCAAATTGCCCGCTGCGATGCACGATGTTTTGGAGGACGTTTGTGGCACCTGGGCGTCCCGGGGATGCGGGATGCTTCCGAAAAGTCAAAAAGTCGTCACCAGCGCCTCGTCGGAGGGATGCGGCACCTCCCTCGTTCATCCCCACGATCACTCACCCCAGTACATCTGTTTCCCTCGTTCATCTACTTTCCCAGTTCATCACTCGTTGCTCATAAGCCTCAGGCAAGCTGCATTACATCTACTCGAGCTCTCCACTCCTCCATCATATCTCCCTCGCCCCTTGGGTTGATTGTTGTTCATTGTTTTGAGCGTTCTGTTTGGCATGGCCTCCAATTGGCCCTTTCCCGCACAGCAAGATGCGGCCCCCAACTCGGAAGATTCTAACTTCTTTGCAACGGAATTTTCTATGAACGACGCTCCCTTGCGCGACCCTTCATCATATGATGGGCGCAAACGGGTTCGTGTCTTCGATTGGATGAGAGTGAGCGCTCCGATCAACGCCTCTTCAATCACCACGCCTTTAGTAGATACAAGGTATCCCTTTAGTCTGCCAGACGCGAATTGCCGCGAACACAGCCGTTCTGTCCCAACTTCCACATATGTTGATCACACGACGGACCCTTTCCGAGAGGCATCCATCAGCGCTGGACCGAGCGCTCAACCAACCGATGCTATTGATGCAGCTCGCTATGAGACCGCAACGTTTCCAGCCAATACAGTGTGGGCATTCAGCTCATCGCCTGGCCAGGAGCAAGGAAGCTTTGACAAAAGGACGAATCGTACTATCATTTCAAAAGAAGCCGAACAAATACTCGAACAACATTTCTCAGTCGACCCATATCCAGCACTCGTGGGTATCGAACTGCTCGCAAGGAAGACCAATTTAACCGTCAAAAACGTTCAGATGTGGTTTGCCAACACAAGATCACGGAAAGGCAAAAGCAAAGGTAAGTCTGTGCTAGTGAAGGTCATTTTTGGTGGTCGCTCTCTATCCATCCACGACTCTGGGTCTTCGTTCTGGGCTTACGTTCGCGCCAGGGCGCCAGGGTACAATATAAGCTTCATCAGCGGACCTAAATTCTACGAGATCGAGTAGCACATTTCCGCTCACACCTTCGAATGCTACCGTGGTTTCAGATGTGAATCTAGAGCTGCTGAACCGCCTTCCGTCTTCTCGTAGTCCGTCGCCACTCGAAGCTTTCATGTACACCCCAGCAAAGGAAGGGCCAGTATCGGTTGCAGCACTCGAAGCCACCATGCAGCTTTTACCAACAGCATGGCCCGCGCCGACTGCCAGCTTCATCAATACACCCTCATCACAACAGGCGTATAGCATCGCGCCGTCGGACAACTTCTCAATGGAATCGATTCTGAGCACGCAAAGCTGCAGCAATGAGCGTTCAGCTGATCGCCGTGGATCGCGGCGTGGTCGTAACAGATGGGTGCAACATCAAGCTACCGATGGCGCTTCGTTACCGGCTAAATATGACGGTAGCTACGTTGCACCAGCACCAGGCGTAGCAAGCACGTCGAGAAAGCGACTGTTCCAAGAGCTGGAGAGCGACGAAGATGCATACTACTGTACATGGCCATCCTGCAATAAGCACTTTCAAAATCGCTCCAATTGGGCCCGCCATGAGGAAGCCGTGCATTATTGTCCCTTCAACTGGATATGCTGTCACGAAGACCAATGGCCCTGTCTTGTTTGCCGGGAAGAAAACCACGGAACGTTACATCATTTGCGAATTGTGTCGGCAGGGATCTTGAGGCTCGAAAGTTCTTGCGGGAGGATCATCTCAGTCGACACATAAAGGACGCACACATCAAATCGGATGACTCAGAGTTGAAAGTCTCCAAGGAGCTTTTGCAATCCTGGCAGATCATGAACCCCTCGGCATCACAAGACTCTCTCCATTGTGGCTTCTGTGGGACTGTGTCAGAAACGAGGAAGCAAAGACAAGATCACGTGTGGGATCATCTCAAGATGTGGGTCTGTAAGTCAGCTTGGTGGCCTCAAAGACTTGCTCAGCCGTCTAGTACATATCATGTGTAAGTCTTGTTGATTGGTATTGGCCCATTACTTCCCTTAGTTCTGACATGCGAGCAGCTCCAACAATGCCTGCAGCTTCCATTGTGAGCCTTGTGGCTCAGTCTTCCAAGATATTTTTGACGCAGCGACCACGCACGCTATGTGCCGGACATGGTCTTGTCGATATCTTCATAATGAGGAATAGATCATGTCACCTGCTTCTTCCTGTCGCTTATGTCCACTCCTATATCTACCCGCGAGGCCACGTTATGCTACTGGAACGAGGCAAACCGAGTCATATCAATCTTTGGCTGCTGTTCGTGGACTCGATACCAGTTTCCACAATCTCAGGGACTGTGATCAGGCTGTGTATACTAGCGTTGATGCGGTCGTCAAGCACCTTCGTGACGGGCACAACGCTTGGTTTCCGGACTTTCCGAACTCTCAACCGGATTTGAGTTCCATGGCAACGCATCCAAGTCCTCGAGATCCCCTCTGTGAATCAGACGGTTGATCTATCTCAGCATATGACGAGCCACAAGTGTTGCGCGGTCTTGGAACTGGCATACACTTTCGCTACTGTATCTTGCGATGATTAAGTACACAAAAAACAATTCACTCAGTATTGCTTGATCTCCCGAGTCGTCGCGTACAAAAGTTGGTTTCACTACTCCCAGAGCGCAGCATCCCCAGCCTCACACTGAACCGTGCTAACAATGTGCGCCCACACAAGTTAAGAGCACTCTGCTCTGTACGAATTCGCTCCATACCCTAACAATCATGACCACAAGCTCGATCCATCTCCGCCAACTCAACGTGTCACGACTACACCACCTCTCATCACCACAACTACTTTCGGAAACGAGTTCAACAACAGCGCCACACACAATTCATGTGATACGCACTTCTGGGAACCACCACTTCCGATCGAATATTTGCTCAAACTCCGTGCCACGATGTCTGCTGGCTGAGCTGAGTACCTCGCACTTGCAGTTTTGCTCGTCGCCATCACTACCGTGGTCATCGTCTACCTCTACATCTGCACCAAGGGAAAGCCGATTATACGACTTCATGAGGGCTATTCGCACCCCGGTAGTTCTGATTATAACAGTAGCCCGGCCTAAGTCACAATTGTTGGGGGCTCACTCTCTCGGGGAGCGATTTAAGCTGAACGGAATGGATGACCAGGGTTGCGAGGCAAAACGGCAGAGGAGCAACATGAAGTTGTGGCATTGGGGAAATCTGGATTCGGAAATGTGACTGCAATATGTCATCGACCATCTTCAGACCTTTTCTTGTAAACGACGTTGTGGTCGCAGGGATAAAATGACATTGGCATCTCACTGCAAAGACAAAAGCTGCTGCCCGCATAATGTAGCTAGCTTCCTAATACAGCTGGCTAGATATCATGGCACTTTCCAACGTCGCACCTGCATCTATATGCTGGAAAAGTATGCTGGAAAAGTGATGTCCAACGTTCTTCGATATTTGATCAACGCTCGGTGTACGATTGGGTAGGTTTCGGGGATTTAATATGAGATTACTTTTGATGCCCTATTCGGTCGCCTTATTTGCTTTTCATCAACAGACGGCCCATGAGACTAGCTGTCGGCTCTTGCGCAGAGACTTCATCGTAATCCTTCCACATACATCGCTGGATAAGTATGCGGTGCCCCATCTTTCGCCTGTTTGCCTGGCAACGCGATGACGGTGCGTGTCAACTCACATAATTGCCATATGTACTACATTGGTATGGATCAAACGAGCCACACGTATCTTCCTTTGCCACTTCGTGATAGATCGTTTCACAGCCTCAGAATTGCAACAAAGCTTGTCATGAGCCCCAATGGCCACGAACATTCACGCCATGTGTATAATTCAGTGATATAATCACAATAGCACAATCTTTTCTGCACTGAAAAGAAGAATGAAGCTTTCTCTTCTTCCATCAGCAACATCCAACTCGACACAAGGGCACTCCGAATCACCCTTGTCCACCGCCAGTTTCACACTCAACCACAGCACGACAGAAATCTGACCAAACCTCGCCACCAAAAGTCACTACTCACACCGTACAAGTCCCCTGGAGCGCATACGAACATGTTCCCAATCTTCGCCGAAATCCTCGTAACGGCGTGGATGCTCCTCATCATCCAGGTGTCCATCTCCGTCTGCCACACTCTGTACACTTCTCACCACTTCATCGCTGCTGTCATAATGCTTATCGGTCTGGCGTCGCAGTGCGCGGTGTCGTGATATCAATCGGGTAAGAGCGAGGAGATCAAGTTGGGGAACATAGGTAAGGAGGAAATGTGGGAGTAAAGAGTGAAGGACAACAGGCGAGACGGCGAAGCGAATGGATCACAGCCAGGATGGAGCGAGGAAGACGATGCTTATCGGCGTCTGTGGACTCAAATCGTTATCATAAGTTGCGACGTGTATATGAGCAATGATGTATAATTTTCCTTTTCTCGCCAAGTTCAGATAATTCCAGGGTGAGATCAATAACATATTCCCAATGTGCCCATCGACCTTTGTATACATTTTCCTTGTATTGCTGCAACGACTTTTACGTCAGAATGCGGTCACGTGTATAAGATCTCTCTATGTTACCGCCTTTGCTAGGCTCTTGTGATTGGAGTACTGGCTCCAGGGCTTTAACTTCAAGCCTGCCACTTTGCGCAGGAGGCCATATGCTGGTTCTAGATAATGTGTAAGGGCTTGGAAAGCCACAATGCCTCCCCTTTTGGGTGTCTTGAAGTGGCCGAGTATGGCCGAGATGCGCGTGTCAAAGGGTAGCAGGAGAAAGGCACCCTTGCTGACCAGAAGGTCGGGTTGTTCATCAGGCGTGAAATTGTCAGTTCACTTGCTGCAAATTCGACATCGGGTAATTTGGCTCCTGCCTTTTCCAAGATGTCCTCATCCCGTGATCTTAACAATGGAAAACGCATTGAGGAGAACGCTTGTACAATGGCCAGGCCACAACCTAGGTCATAGATGCGCGACGTGGCGGAGCTGATGCGCGGCTTCATTTGCGCGAGCAAGTCATGCAATGTTTGAATTTGCTGGAGTCTCGAGCTTCATATGTTGGTTCGCAGACCAGTCTTGTTGCCCAGACGTCGATGACATGCCGCGGATGCCTGGTGTATGGAGGGCGTTTTGCTTAGCGAAAACCGCTGCAGTTGGCAGGCGAGGGGCGCAACGTGGAAGCGCGGCAAAGGACATATCTACCGACATACAATTGTAGCGAAGCTCAGCTGAATTTGGGAGCACGATGCATGGAGACCTGCCGTTGTTGTGATGGAGGTCCGTTCTAGCTAGGTCGAATTGAGACTCGCGGCCCAGCCAGCTTTTCGGACATTGCCACCCAAAGACCGGGTAAACCATCACCACGTCTGAGAGCACCATACTGTGATATTCATTACGAGCAAATGTACATATCTCTCTGTCTTGTTTTCGCTGCACAATCCTCGATGAAAAACCTTTCATCATTTGAAGGCATGAAACCGCCGTCTACTCCATCGTTGCCCCAAATGACCGCGAATAATGGTTCTGGACTGTGGCGCACTTTGCTAACGTTTCCACGTGCATTGCGCTGCGTCTCTATCACTAGGCTCGGATGTGGCTTTTGGAGAATGATACAAAATAGGCCATTTGCCAAGGTGTCAGATCCTGAACGAGAAAGGGCAGAACGCACCAAGTCTCCCTCTGTCTTTGGTGCCCGAATTGCAGCTACTGATTATCGGACCCTAATTCTTTTGTGATCGGTTTCAAGGTGGATTGTCAGCAAGTCTCCAGTTTTTTTGCGTTCGCCGGCGACCCATAACTCGAACGATTTGTTTCAGCGAGTCATGAATGATGGCCATCGCACCCATGGCTTCTTATAGCCATGCCCGGTCATATCGCCATATATGTTGGGTTATGCTCCACTTTCTAAGTAATTGCAGCTGCACACTGGGGGATCTACACATTGGGCTCGAGCGGCCTTTGACGTGACTCGTGTGCAGATTTCACGTTCTGGTGGCACTGGTCACACAGCGGACACATGTTAGCGCCCGCTGCAGGGGAAGATCTCCTCCACGTGGAACTCTAACGAGTGTCGTGAGGGGCTTTGGAACGCGTCGATTACATTCGCTCTACACCATCCCCTGAGGCATCCATGCATGCTGACCACCAGTCACTGGCTTGCACGAGGAATTGCCGAGGTTGAGCCTTATGAGTTACGAGACTTCCCGAGTAGCGCCCGCGGACGCTCGACATGACAGACGAACCAGCCACCGTCGATTTACCAGAAAAGCTTATTCGAGTCATCCTTCAGGACGACATATTGTCAGAAATACTGTACAATATGGATTTCAAGAAACAATAAACCTATGCGTTCGGTCAATTGTGGCCGCAAATCATCCAAGAACCCCGCCATCGCAAATGGTGACATGCTCCGTTGCACACGCACCCTGATTCGCAGCTACTTGTAAGCGATGTAAGCGACATGCAGGATGTCATTCCCGCCACTATCGTCGCTCCACCTAGCGTTCATTGATCTGCCGAGGCTAGACGCTGTATGGAATGTCCTCCGCAACTTCAGAAAGAGACAGTTCTCGCTTTCTCCCTACTAAGTGACCTAGCCGTCGACTAAAACTCCTGCAATTCAAAAGCTCATGAAGCAGTAAGATGCAAGCATCTAGTGGTTCAGCATAATCATGATCACATTTTGCGCGACTTAGTCATGTGAGCCTACCTGCATACATCGAGCACACAATAGCTCCGCAGATCCACCGTTGACACCCCTGCACGAACACCTTGTGTTTCAGCTGCAGAACATCATGCCAGCCTTCCCTTACGCATCAGCCGTAGCCTCACAAGGCACTCAATCCCGGGAGCAAAGTCACTAGCCATACCACTACTGTAGCACATTCACACAATGTGGGTCTGCCGTATCGTGTCAATGGCGCTATGCGATACATATGGTCTGCGCATCCTCGATCGCATGGCCCCGTCTTCTTCAACCCCAATATTACCATCATGCCGGGTGGCCTTCATCCTACCATCGAAATCTTCCTCGAGTGGCCGAGGCCGAACTACGTCGACCCTGTTACGAAGCCGAAATATGTTCTTGTCCTGTCATGTATATTGGGGCCCATCAGTCTGGCACTGTTGCTGGTGCGCCTTTGGGTTAGGTTACGGATACAGAGGAATCCAGGATGGGACGATTGGTTGATGGTCGCATCATGGGTACGTAGCCATGATTTTGAACGCGTTGCGATCATGCTCACGTGTATTGCAGCTTCCTACAATCGCACTGACTTTCATCTTTCCTTGGAGTGAGTAGTCTTCCCATGGATTTGGCGCCTGCCAAAGACTCTATGCCCTGTCGCATATCGTAGATCTCGTAGACTGACCCATGACAGCCACCGAAAGAGTTCAATTCAATCGACATATGTGGGACATCGAATTGGGAGATATACACGCCCTCCAACGATACTATGTCATGGCCATCTACATCCTTTTCACACTTGGGTCTGGCCTGATCAAGATGTCGGTCCTGCTTTTCTACCGACGCTTGTCTTCTCGCGCTGTGTCATCCGCATATCGATGGACATTGCGCATTACGATTGGCCTCATTGGGCTGTACACTGGTAAGACACTATAGGCCCCAAGTGCAATGATTTCTCCGCTAACGTTCTGTAGTGGTGTTCATATTCATCACCGTATTTCTGTGCAGGCCAATCTCAGCATTCTGGGACCAGGTCAACTTTATTAAGATCGCATCGGGCACGTATGAGTACGACTGCTTAGACGAGGGAGCCGAGATTGTCGCGAACGGAGTCTTGTCAACTATACAAGTAGGAATTGTTTTGTTCGATGTGGAATACAAAGACTGACATTTGACCAGGACTTTGTCGCAGCCACCCTTCCCGCTGTGTTCTGCTGGAAATTGCAAATGCACAAGCGGAAGAAGATCGCACTATACTGCGTCTTCGCCGTCAGCTATATTGTAGTCATTCTTGGCGTGCTCCGGACCCACGCTTCGTACCACCTGTTCTACGAAACATACGACGTCACATGGGCGGCATGCGACATCTGGTTATGGTACGTTCTGAGCAATCGCGACAAGCTCATGCATATAAAACCCTTTGTCAACGCGCAAGAGGAGCATACGCTAACCATAATACTGTACAGGTCCCTCCTCGAGATCCACATCGGCGCCATGTGCGCAAACGCGCCAACCCTCCGAGTCTTCTACGTGCACTACGTCAAGGATTCGGCTTTGAACTCGCAACCCTACTATGGCAACGCATCATCAATACGGTCGAAATTGTCGTTTTGGAAGAAGAGCTCGTCGCCGAGTAGTAGAGGATATATCTTGGAGTCGCATAATTCGAAGCAAGGGAACATTGTTGAGTCAAACGCAACGTTTGGTGGTGACAATCCAATGGATGTCGAGATGGGTCGCATCAGAGCAGCCACGCGTATGTCAGTTATGAGCACGAATGTTGAGGCGCTACCACCGATGGAGCCGCCTGCGAAGACGTGGAAGCCGTGGGATCGGAAGATATGACAGAGACATGCCTAGAATAAAATCGAAGTCTCAGTTACATGAACAGTACCTACAAAGCGCGCCGAGATCATCAGTCGAGATATTCATAATTACTCGTCAATAGTAAAATCGCGTAATCAAGTCGAAGGCCTCATTAACGAACGATAATGAAATACACGTACGCTCCAGAGCTATGCCTTATGCGACAGGAAATTGCAGGACTCCAAAGTCGCCGAGGTCCATGACCAACCAACATCATATCTCGCGCGAATACTTGACCTCAAAAGCACACGCAGTACTTCCTAGGTTTGCCTCAGGCAGCGACAAACGCAAAACCCTTGCACCGATCAAGTCTCAGTGATACTTTGCGTCATGATCACGCGTCCATATAAGCAGCAACAAGCTTTTCGGAGACTCGGGTCTAAAATCTGGGGACCCTGCGATTGATCGCGATGCGCGACTGCTGTTACGATTACTGTTTCATACGTGGACCTGGTCGAGCAGATTAGTCGCATCACACTAGGTCGCACCAACTCTGCGATGAGAACAGTAGCCATCATGCTATAAAATACTCTAGCGGAGATAACCTTCTCTAATATACCCATATGTCGTGATGATGTAGCTTATCAAGAGCATTGAAATCCGCCCGTCGATACGTCATGGTGCCCAACGTGGGAAACACGTCGTGGAATAATTGAAATGCGCAAATAGTGATTATTGGTCAAACGGTCAACAAAAAGAATTGCAGTCTTTATAGGAATGGAAAACTATGGCTTAAGACAGCTGTACTTACATCTTGGAACGACAATGATGCGATATTACATGACTTTTGGATAATCGCTCTTCCAAAACTCACAATTAGATTACGAGCATCTTTTCAAGACCAGACACATGGGATATAGAACGTGCAAAGCTTTCTAGATCTGTTGTCAAATGTGTTGACTAACAGCGGTTTCGTGGTGTCATGCGGCCGACGAAGTAGTCTAGAACTAACGAGCGAGTGCTTGTCTTCCTTTCGAAATATGCTGATTCGTGTATGCAGAAGGCTCAAAAGTGGTTCGTTTCTTTTCTGTAGTCTGACGCTTTGTATGTTATACCCAAATTTCTTTTCACGCCCTTGATGTTATTCCATACTACACGACTACGTCTCTACATGCGCACAACATCTTGTGCATAGCAATCTTTTCTTTGTATATCCACTTAGCTACTCATGAATTTCTACAAATCGAACTGGATACATATACTCATGTATTCGAACATTAATACTTACCTGAAAAGTCGCAATTATATCTAACAGTATTTATACACGTTCACCACACTTAGTTACACGACCATGCTGTTGATGATAGTCACACCCGTCATTTTCTGTCAACATTACCGAATCTCTGCTTGCGGGCATGAAATCTGCATGCAAAAGTCACCTGGAGTTCCTGCTTGTAAACGTTACATTTGGAAGGGTTGTACAACGGGCACCAGGCATGCGACAATAAGTCTAGTTCAACTGACCAGATTGCAGACTGTGTCAAGACCTCGAGACGCATGGCGTGGTCTCCTCCAAGCACAAATATTTGCTAACTTCCCGATTGCGCAATTGTGCTCCAAGATCTAGCGAACAACGACTCTATGTAGAATTCTGGTCAGGTCGTAGACGGCTTGCCCCAAGTACCTGTTTCCATGTTCCCCTCGACAAATGTACTTCTCGCCATTCACCGAGCATCTAAGCACTTAGCAACCAGTTTGATCGAAATATAACTGCCTACTAGCTACATTCTGGAGTGCTTTCACAGCACTATGTTCAGTACCCCACAGTGTATATATCCCCTCTGATCTCTTGTTATAGCTCCTCCATGACAACCTTCTCTCAATCTCAATCCCCACTCCACCCCGTTTCTCAAGCGCCATCGAACACACTCATCATTTCTTTGACCATATCACACATCTCTTTAGGTAAAGTCAACATGCCGTGCACCGCTGCCCAAATCATGGCTGGGACCGTCGAAAACCAGACCGCCGAGGCGGAGATTGCTCACGAGCAGACAAGCTGGCAAGCGATCGCCGACTTGCCAGCTGACATTCGCGCCCGCGGAGACGAGCTTTTCCAGCATGTCTTGTTCACCGAATGTCCCGATGCATTGGTTGCACTGCAGGCAGGTACTTCTGAAACCGAGCGGCCGATCGTCGTCATCTTGCGGCGCGTCAAGTGGCAGATTGGGGACTTGAAGCGCGACTGGGAGAGGAGGAAAGCTGAGGTGGAGAAGCAGCAGCAGCAGCAACAGGGTGATGGTGATGTACAGATGACCGATGCAGATGAGCAAGCTGCCGGCCCAGCGAGCTCCAGCGCTGTGATCGCAACTGAGCCGAGCACCGAGATGCGTGGACGAAAGCGCAGCCACTCGTCTCTAGCAGAGAAAGCGGACGTAGCCGTCCAGATCGTCCAAGCCCAATTACCCCTCCGAGACAGCAGTCAACACGAAGACTCCATGGCCCTCGACCCTGAGCTCGACCCAGGCTTCGGCGCCTTCAGAGCTCGTCAACCCAACATCTTCACCCCTCGCGTCGAGTCACCAAACGATGTCCCACCATCCAAGAAACAATACGTCGACTTCTCAACTATCTCGCCCCCACCGCGCAAAAAGGCCCGCGTGATAAACCCACGCCTTTTTCCTCGGGTGCCAATGAACAAAACACAGCAAGAGTTCATGAGGGCTGGTCGAGCTGTAAGTTTAATCTTCACATACCTCCATATTCACATATGTACTCCCAAGATCGTTTGGAATGACCGCTAACGATGCCTAGCTACGAGAGGCTCGGGCCAGGGGCGAGGTGATACCTTTGGATGCGCGGCAGGTTCGGCTGAATAAGCTGCTGGCCGATTTCGCGAGGATAAATGGTGAGGAAGCTGAGGGCGATGTCGACGAAGCAGCAGCAGCTCCAAAGGCTAGAAAGAGCTTGGTGGTCAAACTCCCCGTGTCGAGTGCGGAGGTTGCTAGACTCGAGCGTCGAGCGGCTCCAGAGCCGAGGGAGGGATTGCTTGTCAAGCTGGCGATTTCGAGTGAGAAGTTGGCCAATCATTCGCAAGATCTCGAGGAAAAAGACGAGGATACGCAGCAGGAGCAGACGGGAGGCAGAGGCAAAGGCAAAGGCAAAAAGAAAGCCGTGGTGAAACCTGTAAGTCATCTCTCCCGAGCCCCTCTCCCCTCAGTCTTATCACTAACACCCCATGTCACCAGCATGCCTCGACTACTCCAATCGACCCACCCACACCAGCACCCGCGATCCGCCGCCGTGGCGGCCAGAAATGGGGATTAATCGTCAAGCTGCGCGTTAATGTTCCGACCGACCTTTTCCCCAGCTCCTCGACGCCAAAGCCACAGACCAGTACGCGGACTTCCAGGCCTGCTGACCGCGTACGAAACAAGGGTCTGAACAAGAAGAAATTTAAGGGCGCAAAGGATGTAGAAGAGAGTGATCCAGATGCGTAAGGGCGTACTCAGAGTTCATCGGATATGTCAAGAGGAAAAATAGAGAGAGGCGGCGGTGACGGCGTCAACGTGGCAGAAATGTGAAAGCGGAGGAGGACTGTCCAAAAAGAGTAAATAGCAAACTGGTATATGTGATGATACGAGATGACGGGCAAGAATACGAGATGGATGTTCAAGGGACTTGTTCAATGCCAAATGATGCCATCATGCAGTATGGAATTCGAGTAATTCACAGTTTTTGTTTTTGGAAGTAAATCAGTTTGGATACCTGCCTCATTGCCTGAGGTGCACGCAACTTGTATAAAAGAGCGAGTGACAAGACATATCGGACCCGGGATCTGTGCGGCTCTTCATCCGGAAATGCCGGCTTCGGCGTAGATTGGGAAAGTCAGGGAATTGAGGTGTACGTGGGCGTCAAACCGATGACCCTGTCGCCCACACTTGCTCGTTTGTTTAAACGTTATGTGTCAATGTACAAAAGAGGGGCACTGATAGTTTCTTCCATGTTATTTCATCGTTTATGTCATTATCCTACATGTCACTAGCCCAGATCCAGCTGGACTGCTACTGACTACTTCCATGCCTCGCAGGGTACGATGCCAGATCGCTCGGGTGCCCTTCCTCCCGTGCAAATCTTTCTCTCAACTAAAGCATCTGATCCCTTGGCCTGCCCTTACGATTCGTATTCAGGTGACGGAGTTGTCTTGTGCAGACCTCCTTGACACACCGCTTTCTTCCTCCATGACATGATCAAAACTTCTACGCGGGATCCACCGTGCTAGAATCTTCCCGACGTATACGGGAATAAGCAAATTCTCTTACAAGGGGGAATGTAGAGCCGAGCGGATACCTCGTGACATCGGTACCCCGGGTTGTATATTGGATTGCAGACGCACCAGTGGCGAAGTCGTAGGTCTAGACGGCGGAAGAGGACACGGGAGAACGCCTGCTTTGGGGTTGGAGGAAGGTTCAACTTTGGTAACGAGTCGTTGAAATTGGGTGGTCAGGATCCGCGGGATCGGCCGGCCCAGACAACTTCGGGGGAGCTCGGCGCCTCTCCACGCGGTTGCGCACGAGCCATAACCATGTCTTACTGGTCAGACTGGAGTCGCGCCGGAGCTGTGTCCGTACACCAATGTGTAATGATTTGAATCGGTGTCTTGACCTTCTCTATTGCGTCAAGGCCGTGCCTGTGTACAGCCTCAGAAAGTCTGCAGCTGTGGCGGGCGGAATAGCTGGTTGCTTTGCTGTATCATCTCCTCAATCTTGCTCGTCTCGTGCATCTCGAAGTCCTGCATTAACTGCATTTGTTGCTGCTGATTCAGACCGTTGCCTCTAGCCTCCTGACTCCATCCTGGATTCAGATAATCTGCAACCTCGTAGCCTTGGTTCGCGGCGTAGGCCTCGTTGTAGAAAGGCGACGATAGCGGCATGGTCGGTACGCCGAAGGGATCTTGTTGCGGCATGGAGAATGTGGGATTCCACTGAGGGAGTTCTGCGAATGTTGTGGGTAAAGAGGAAAATTGCGTGGTCGGAGGATAGCTGTATATAGGCATTGTGGCGTCGATGGAAGTTTTTGGGCTCATATCGGTATACGCGTGAAGCTGAGGTTGTTGCGGGGAGGTGTGCATCGAGGCGTGCTGCGCGCTAGGTGAAGTCGCATATGGACTCGTACCATTCGAATGTCCGTTTGAGAAGTTGAAGATCTGCGGGGTCTGGTTTGGTAAATAGCCGAACGGCACGGAAACTTTATCGGAAGGCGTGCTCACTGATGCAGTGGACGCGGTGGCGGGGCTCGTCGTCCGGGATCGATTGATGCCGTCTACAATGTTGTTTGATATGACAGATGCTGTATCTGACGGCGAACCGGCGGCGATTGGGACGTCGCCATCCTTGTCATATATCTTCATGCAGGCGCCAATCAGGTTGTAGTAGAGCTCCATGGCAGATGCGACTCCAGGCCAGCGTTCCGAGCAAAGCCTGATGGACTCGAGTGCGACGTTCATGTGGGCTTCGACCTCCTCGCGATTGTGAAGTCGTCGCACTTCGGAGTACGATAGCGTCCATAATATAGTATTCACGCACATGAATATAGCCTGTACAAAAATCCAGGTCATGTCTACGGTCTTGGTCTCGATCTGCTTCTGGGTCATGTAGATGTTGAACTGGCAGGCATCATAACAGCGGATCGCAGCCTGGAGTGAGGGGCGAGGGACTTGGGGAGAAGGTCGGTACATGAAGACTACCATCGTGTTGTATCTCCCAACGAACCTGCACGAGTCAGTTCTCGCCTTTCGTAGAAGTTAGAATACTCACCAGACTTTATTCAAGCCTGATCCGCCGTCCATTTCAGGTGAAGTGTCTCGCCATGCCTCGATTTTGCTCTGCATTTCCGCAAACCAGGGGTGCTGGTCGTCCTTTGGCTCTGCCTTTTTCCGCTGATATAGCATCTTTCGGATCTCGAGCTGTAAGAGGCGCATTTTATAGAAGTGGATACCGATCCACTTTTTGAGTGAGGCTTGCGGTGCGGGCTTGATGCCTTCCTTTGTGATGAACACATCGTCGACTAGTTCCCCAAAGTTGACGTCAATGTGCTCCCGCCTCGTGGCGAAATGTGCTGGCCGTCCAAGGCTGTGCGACAAGCCGTAGTCCATGGTGAGCAGGCTCCAGAAAAGCCGTCGGCGCATATCGATTTCGAGTGGATCTGCTCGACGACCGCCTGGACCTAGGGTAATGGTCTTTTCTTCATGCAAGCCCAGAGCTTGACAAAGGCGCACGCCCAAGCCTACGATGTAATAGACAGCAGTCCTTGTTGGCGTAAGGAGGGAGTAGCCGGCGACTAGGGCAAAACATTGCAGTGTTTTGAGGTTCATTGGCTTGATGGCGGCTTCGAAGTAGGTGAGTGCTGCGAGATAATAGCTGTCGGCCAGACCAGCGTATTGCGTGTCCATCTTCTGCAAGCTGATGGCGATGACCATGCGCAGGCAGTAGTTCAGGTAGGGGTCAGTAGAGCCATTGTACACGTCGTCGACCTCCTTGGAGAAGGTGGGCTCGTGGAAGATGGGATACATGGGGTGCACTGCTCGGTATTAGTAATGCATGCATATCTCACGAAGAAGAAGTCGGGACGCGCCTTTGCAGTAGAACAGGTCGACCAGCAGGTTGGTGAGTTCGCGATTGGGTAGCTCTTCGGCGGCAACGTCGCTGACGAGGGGGTATATCTTGGACGTCGGGCGCTTGTCCTCCTGGGTGAATGTCGTCTTTATCGATGTCGCCCGGGCGTGGGGGATGATCTCGGATATGCTCTTGGACTCTGTGAACTGCTTTGCCAGCTGCATCACGAGCCGCGTGATCGTGATGCCGCTCGAGGGACCCAGAAACTTGGACTCGTCGGTGTCCTGGACGCGGACTGCTGCTGCCCCGCGCATCACATCCTCCGCATCGGGCTCCACATCGTCCCGTTCGAGGTCGGCCAGCTGCTTCTCGAGCTCGCGTACCTTGTGCTGCAGATGGACTACGTAGTTGCGGGGGATCTTGCGTCCCTTGGTGGGGTCATAGTACTCGCAGTGAGAGTTTGTGCGTTCGCAGGGCCCGCACCGGGGCAGGCCAGGGTCGCATCTCGTCTTGCGCTGGGGGAGAGTCAGTCATACACAGAAAACACAGCAAGGTTCCTGTGGTAGCCGTACCGTGCGGCAGCGACAGCACGCGGTGAGGGTGTGGGCAGTGCGCCCGGCGGTGCCTTCCTCAGTCGAGTGCGGGGCGGCTTCCGGTTTTGCCTGCGTCGCAGTCGCGACTTCCCCAGCCATAGCTTGTATAGCTTATCGTCGACGGTGGTTCACCAGGCGGCGCTCGGAGGGCGGGAGTCTACAGGCTTATGACAATCGTTATGATGCGCGGCTGGCTAGGTATGTGGGGAGATCACCACGCACGTCCATCACCAGGATCCTGACGCAACGCAGAGGGAGGCGAGGCTCGGTCAGCCAGATCACGTCGGGATGGAGGCAAAGTGCACGACAAAGAAAGACGCACAGGCAACACCAGAGTCGTGGGACCGGCCGGTGCACCGTCGTCCGCTGCAGAGGTAGTCAAACGCAAGCTCGTCCTGCGCGTCCCTGCGCCGTGCAGCGAGAAAAGTAAGCCACCCATTTTGGCGCAACACCAATCGGATCGGCAGATAAAGGACGCTCAGCATGACGAAACCTCGGCCACTGCGGCGTAGCTCAACCGTGACAGGTCGAGTGCTGGCGCCAGAGAGCGTGCCAGGACGCGGAAGAGGCCGCTGATAGGCCCCGGCTGCCATTTGGGCCTCGAACACCACTCAACACGAGCCGGCCAAAGGGTTCCCGAGCACATCCCATCTCCAATTGCGCACGGCTGCTCCCCTCGCCTGCCACATGCGAACGACATCGACTGGTGACCACTCTGTTTATGGCCAGCCCACCCTTTACAGACGTGCGACCCGCCAAATAACCGCGGTACCTCACTATTTGGCGCCTCGCTTGGTCTCGACACGAGCGCAGACGCCACCCGTTGAAACGTTTTGACACCACTTCACGCACCCACACGCCCACGACACATCGTCGCGCCTCGCCTAGTAGCAGGTTACGCAACCCCTCTGCGGCCCGAGTCCTTACGAAGACGCCATCTCCTCACCCTCCGTTTGGCCGACTTCTGGTGAGTACGTCTCCAGAGGCACGGTCCCGAATCGTGCACACTATTATGTCAATCCTCCATGTCCGTCCCTTTTCTCGTTCACATCGGCCAAGTGCGTTTGTGTTGTGTGTTTTGTGCTATGTTCATCTTGTTGAACTCCTCTTTCTCCCCTCATCATACCTCCGAGCGCTATCATGATCATGCAAATAGATGCTTACCGACATGGTCCTAACAGCTGCCTCATGGTTCTCGAGACGCCTCTGCTACGGGTGAGCCGGCCAGTTGCCGCCTGCTCACGATGCCGTGCAGCCAAAGTCAAATGTGACGGAAAATTGCCTGCATGTACCGCTTGTGAAAAGTCAAATCGTGCCTCAGAGTGCTCCAGCACAAACGACCAATTTGCCCGAGGCAAAGAGCGGAGCTATGTTGCCACTCTTGAGGCTAGGGTGGAGAGATTGGAGAAGAAGCTAGCCGAGCAAAGGGCGAGGCGAAAATCGTCAACCTTGATGTTGGACATGTCGGAATCATCAACACCTCGAAGGACCTCAGTGGACACTGTCAAAGCAAAGCCTATCAGCCAGCGCGCTGCAAGACGGAAAGAGGCAGTCGAGATTGATGATCTTGTCTCCGGCTTTGGACTTTTGTATGTTTATTCAATCAGATCTCGGTTGTTCTTGCTAACATCGACAGGGCGGTCAATGCTACCGCGCGAGATTTCTATGGCTTCACTACAGAAATGTCATATGCTAGACTGATACAGTCGGCAAGCACCAAGGAGCCACTACCCCAGGGATTGACCAAAGCATTGCCAGCAAGATACGCAGCCAATCCACTGATCCAGCATTATCTCAACAACATATACACAGTCTTGCCAGTCTTTGAAGAAGCCGCCTTGTATTCATCAGTGGACGCCATATACCAACCCGGAGATAACGCAACGTCTTGGGATCGATGGACGGTGCGCATGGTGCTGGCCATAGCATCCTTGTCACAATCAGAATCGCGAGGTGACACTTTCTATTCAGATGCTGTAGGTCACGTGAATGCTGCTCTCGAGAACGCCGAGGACGTCTTACATCCCGGATATGTCACTAGTATACAAGCACTAGTGTTATGGACCATATATGCAACGATGGACCCTCATCACTTTGACAGCTGGACTCTGATTGGTGCGGCGTCTCGAGCGATGGTCGACTTGGGCATTCACCAGGACCCTTCCAAGAACGTTGCCATATCACGTGCCAAGCTGGAGATCAGGAGGCGGGTGTACTGGTGTGTGTACTCGCTAGACCGGTAAGTTGTTGGAATGGGTAGATGGTAGTCGACACCACTAACTTCTTACCAGGTCGACTTCCCTAGTCCAGACACGAGCATTCTCGTTCTCAGATGAGGCTGCCAATGTAGCCTTCCCTTTTGGCATCAACCCTACTTCACCAAAATACTCATCACCTCAATCACAGGTTTTTCAGCAGTCATTTGACTCAGCGTTGGATATGTTTCGTATTCGCGAGATCCAGTCCGAGTGGTATATGGACCTGTTCCACTCTGGTCGCGAACCTTGGCAAGATCCGTACCCTTACATCTGGAAGCAATACGCCAGAATGTCGGACTGGTTTCAAGACATGCCACAGAGCACATTACCCGCTATACGATCCTTCTTCGAGCTTGAACTACTCTACAGCTATGTCTACATCCTCTCACCAAGCCCTCGGATACCACACATTCACGAGTATGCGCAGCGCTTAATCTTCGAGCATTGCATAGCCTATGTTACCAACCTGCTATCGTTGCTGAATAAGCCACCAAGCGCCACAAAACCACCAGTGACGTTCTACGATGCGATGCGGGCCTACATGACGGGTCGTCAATTTGTCGATGTTGTGTCACGGAACATTGACATGATACTGGACCCGAGACCGCCCGCACCGCCCGCTTCAACTACAACCCAACCAGAGTCGGAAGATCCCCTTGCACCACCAGCTCAGATCAACCCACCACCATTTCCCTCACCTCTCCTTCCCGAAGGCCAGATAGCCCCGGCCGACCCAACCACTCGCGCCATCAACGCCATCAATGACTTCACCTCCGTGCTATCCAATTTCGGCCTTCGCTTCGGCTTCACGCACTGGCGGGATCGCTTCCAACGCGAATCCGCCCCCCTCAGCGCCCAGCTCTACCAACGCAACTCGACATCCCCACACGCCTCTCCCTCCTCCCAACACATGCCATCCCAACAACAACAACAAATTCCTGCCACATACCCACCACGATGGGTCCCCATGCCCTCCGTATCCCCTCAAGCTCCGCAACTCGTCTACGGCCACCCCACCACGCCTCCTTCCCTCTTCCCTCAACAACCTAGCCCCTTCAGCAGCAGCATGTCGTACAACGGCAACACGCAGACGAGCCCATATGACGGCTCGCAGCAGGTTTGGGGCACGCCGAGTCCGCAGCCGATGCCGGATATGCCGATGCCGACGGAGGGGAGGACAAGGCAGGCACTGGTGTATGGAGCGGGGCATACGAGCCCTGGGGCGGGAAGCGTGGGTACGGAGAGTGCGGGGTGGTTGGGGCAGCAGGGACAGCAAGGTCAGCAGCAAGGACAGGTTCAGCAGGGGCAAGTTCAGCAGCAGCAGGGGCAGATTCAGCAACAGCATCAGCAGCAAGCTGGAGGACAGGATGGGAATATTTGGGCGCACGGGCAAGGGCAGGCGCAGGGGGATGCGGGTTTGTGGAATCAAAGTGGACAGCAGGGATGGTAAGGAGGGATGAATAAGGTTTATGATGAAGGGTTTTGAATTGTGATTAGCGTGGCGCTGTGGGGATGGGTCATGTCACGAGGTGATGGCACGGATATGAATAGGAATATGACGGGATATGTTCATGGATATCATGATTAGATGATTCTACATCTTCAGCTCCGAACTATACACAATGAACCCTTTCCACCTCTTCCTTCCCCTTCCCCTATCTGCCTATCCTCAGACCATCGTTACGGATTCGCCAACGCCAGGCACGCATCAACCGCTAATCCGACCCTGTAAACACAAACATTAGCTACCCCATATTACAACTTGCAAAAAGAATATAGTGACTTACCTCCCCTCCTTAACCCTCACGACATCATCAATGACATCCCGGTCCAGCTGCGGAAACATGCCCTGCAACGTTTCGACTACAACCTTGTGTTCCTGCGCCTGTATCCGTCTCGCCTGCTCCGCTTCGGCACTCGCTTGGCGAGCTGCTGCGTCTTCTGCTGACATTGCCTGGGCTTGCGCTTGCGAAGGCGCATTAGGATGTGATTGGGTCTGGGAATGAGGCTTTTCGCTCTGTGAGGCTGGGAATTCACTCGATGCCCGAGGTGGAGGGAGATGTTGAATCGGCCGTGGAGTCGTACTTGGTGGTTGAGGCGTTGTTGCTGGGCCCGTATTCGAAGCGGCGTTGGAACTGGAGGTCGTGTCTGTGTCGGAGAAGATGCGGCCGATGGTGCTGAGGGGGCGTTGGATTGTGCGGAGGAGGCCTGCAACGGCCGCATTTTCTTCTTCGGGTGGGTTCGTGTCGGGTTTATTGCGGCCTTTGAGACTGGTGGAGCGGCGTGGGGCTGCTTGCTCGGCTTCCATGGAGTTGCGGGTCGTAACTTCGGGTCGTGATGGCGTGCCTTTCTCGGAGAGGTGGTGGTAGTGTGGGGAGGGCATGCGGCGGTGGTTGGGAGTCGTAGGATGGAGATGGGTGGTAGAGGACTCGGCTTCTGCTTCTGCGTGGCGTTCTGCGATGGCAGAGACGGCTGCTTCGACGTTCTTCTCGAATTCCTCGTCTGTTACGGTGAGGGATGTCTTGTCGAGTCCTTCGATGAACTGCACTGCGCCCATCAGAGAGGATATGTAGTAGCCTGCTTCGCCGCCCAACTTGTCCTGGTTCCGAAATCGTAGAATATATTGTACGTTTGATACGAGATGATCTGGATTAGCCTGTAGGACGGTGTAGATGAGAAGCGGAACAAAGGCATCCGCTGATTGGTCAGATTTGGATGTGCGTAGGAAGCCAAAGATGACTTTGCAGCAGTTCAAGACGCAGATAATCTTGTCCCGTGGTGCTCGGTAGCTCTTGATCTTCAACAACTCTTGCTGAGCCAAGTTCAGAAACTTCTTCCCCTTGTCGCCGACGGGCTTGATGTCCAAATGCTCTTCACTGACCCACCTGTAGATGCGAACTTTCTGCGCGAGCACTTCATCTCGCTCCACATCTTCTTGATGCTGTCCTCTCCGACCGGGACCAGGTGGTTCTTGTCTCCGTCGTCCTTTTCTTGGTGAAGATGGCTCAGCTGGTGGTATTGCGGGCGAGAATGTTTGCGAATATAGTCGATTCATGACCAACTTCTCCATGCCTTCTCGCGCATTGTCGAACTCGGCATCTGACACCGTCCGCCATACCTCACACTGGGCCATCTTCTTGCTTATGAACTCGAGGAAGTCGCCGATGATCTTGACCTGCTCGTGCACCATCCATTGCTTCTTCCCAAACTCGAGTAGAAAGGATCGCAGAAACTTGGCGACAGGGTCGGCGGTGCGGTGTCGCAATTGCTCGAGAAAGCGGTGAAAATCGAATGGTAGGTCTGGTTCGGGCTCTGGAGCGGGACGAACAGGATTGTATTTGGCCGCATGTGCACTGGGGGAGGCAGGCTCTACGAAGGATGTGTTGGTCCCGACGCGATATAGGGAGGATGTTCGGGGAGGTGGTGACTGGACGGAATGTATGGAGGCAGCGTCGTCGCTGGGGGTGGGCAAAGGCTTGTCTACGGGCACAAGACTAGATCTTCGAGGCGGGAAGCTCGTAGTCGGCGAGTCGAGCAGCGGGTTCGCGATCTCTAGCCGCGGTGACATGATCTCGTCTACGCCTGGCCCGCCACCCTCGTGCTGAAACTGCTCCATGATGCTCTGTATCTCCGACTGCGAGTCCTCCACCGCCTCCTCGTGACCATCGTACTTGGCTGCATAGTCGGCGGCTGCGGCGTCTTCTGACGTCCTGCCACTTGACTTTCCTTGCGAATTGGGCGAGGTCGTACGGCTGGGCAGGTTGCTAGTATTGAGGTATCGGTCATCTTTGGGCGGAGGCGGTGGTGGTGAGGGTGACCGCACCGCAGCCTTGCCTTCGGCCTTGGACATTGGTGCTGGCGGCGGTGTGGCAGAGAGGTCTATCAGGTCTGTCTGGACCGCAAGCTGCTCTACCTGCTCCTCGGCGGATGGACTAGACTCGACGGGCGCTTCTGGAGCTTCTTTGGCACCGTCTGGAGCTTCTTTCGCTATCGAAGTCGCTCCGGTTTCAGCGTCTTCCTCACTTTTGTCTGCCATGGCCTCGGTCTTCATTTCGACGTCAGGCTTCACGACCTGCCCCGCCTTCACCGTCTCAACTTCTGGTTGCGCAGCATCCGATGGTTGAGTGGCGTCTTTTGACAGATTCGTGTTGGCAATGTCAACCACCTCTTTTGTCTCCTCCTTCATCACAACGTCCTTGGGGGCATCCTCCTTTATCGCGTCGCTGGCTGCATCGTGTTGCGGAGTTGCGTTCGGGGGAGACATACAGTTCGCTGCGAGGGTCGGGGAAGGAGCGGAGCAGCGGCGTGTGTGTTTCAGTCAAAGTCCATGGAAGGATCGCAGAGCTTCAGATGAGCTCTATTCGGGGCTTATGACGCAGGGACTCGTGTTTGGAGGGTGTCGTGCTGTGCGCCACATGGACGCCCAGGTGCAGCCTTAAGAGTAGCCGCATCGGCCCAATCAACGCCCACCTCCGAGGCACACTAACGCGGCACCAGCGGCCATCTGCACTTGCGCCTCAACACCATGCATTCCTATCACCACCTCTTACACCATCTCCAATGTGCGGCATCTTCTGCTCCATCACCCGGGATAGCTTTGTCGGTCCTGATGATGCCACCAAGGAGCTTCTACGGAACCGAGGACCCGACAGCACGGGGCAGAAGCAGCTGATGATAGACGCCAAGACGTCTGAGAATCCCCAAGCCCCATCTAGACTGCACACAACTTTTCTGTCCACAGTCCTATCGCTGCGAGGTGACTCAGTAGTCGAGCAGCCTCTGCTGGACGAAGAGAGCTCATCGACGCTTTGCTGGAACGGCGAAGCGTGGATCGTCGATGAAGAGCCTGTGACCGGCAATGACTCCCAGCTCATCTTCACGAGACTGTTGTCGGCGACTACAAATGCCGAATCAATTGAAGCTTCAACTATGGCAGTCGTTGCGCTGCTGGCATCAGTCCGGGGGCCTTATGCTTTTGTCTTCTACGATGGGACGCACAAACTTGTGTATTTTGGAAGAGACTGTCTGGGTAGACGGTCGCTATTGCGCAAGACCGTTGAAAGTGACTCTATCATACTCTCAAGTGTTTGCGACAACGCGAGTGGCGACTCTTGGACAGAGGTTGAAGCTGATGGCGTCTACGTCCTCGGCCTCACCTCCTCAGCTTTTGACTCCCTTTCGTCTTCAGTAGGACACATCCGTCATCGGCTCTCGACAGAGGAGCGAGATAAGAGTTTGTCAATTGTAGGTAAGTGCCCGGCCCTTGCATCACTGCTAACTCAAGCAGACGTTGCCTTTTCCAGCCATGAACAGAAACATCCCATCTGGAGCTTCTTCCCACGAGGACGCGGTTGTACGACTGAAGGACTCATTGCAAAAGTCTCTGAAGCTACGTACTGCGCATATACGCGAAGCTGTGCCCACTAAAACCTCAATTCTCAACGGACAACAGGCAAATGTGGCCGTTCTCTTCTCAGGTGGCCTTGATTGCACAGTACTTGCACGAATGTGTCATGACTTACTACCGCTCGACGAGAGCATAGACTTGCTCAACGTCGCTTTCGAAAACCCGCGTATACATTCTAATCTGGCCAATGATAGCAGCCCTTACGAGCTCTGCCCGGATCGTGTCACCGGTCGCGCATCCTTTGCTGAGCTTAAACAAGTCTGTCCTGGTCGCCACTGGCAATTTGTCGAGGTCAACGTACCTTACACTGAGACTGTAGCTCATCGTGCCAAGGTCATGGCTCTAATGCACCCCCACAACACGGAGATGGATTTGTCGATCTCCTATGCTCTCTATTTTGCCTCGCAAGGTGCAGGTGTCGTCGTCACAGCAGAGTCAGACAAAACATCTTACACCACTCCAGCACGTGTACTACTGTCGGGACTCGGTGCTGACGAGCTCTTTGGAGGCTATCAGCGTCACGCTACGGCGTTTTCGCGGCAAGGATATGATGGTCTCCTCGAGGAATTGGAATTGGATTTCAAGCGATTAGGCAAGCGCAATCTAGGTCGAGACGATCGCATCATCAGCAATTCGGGCAGAGAAGTGCGCTTCCCTTTTCTTGACGAGGACTTTATCGCATTGGCACTCGAGCTTCCGGCGACAACGAAATGCGACTTTGGTAAAGCCCAAATTGATGGAGCAGAAGATCCGTCGGAAGCTCTAGAACCTGCAAAGCGCATACTACGACTACTGGCCTGGGACTTGGGCATGAAGAAGGTTGCGGCGGAGAAGAAGAGAGCAATACAATTTGGCGCTCGCACTGCCAAGATGGAGACTGGCAAAACGAAAGGCACACATGTGCTGGCATAATACTGTAAGTTGGCTATAAGTCCCTTCTCCCACTGGCAACGATTATACAAAACCAAATGGAAGAGACACCAGTGCATTCCTCTGATCTCTCAAATCATTAAGCACGCGGTGTCGTTGAAATCGTCTTTAAAAGGCAAGTCTGAGCCTACAGACGTCAAAGCAAAAGAAAAAGCGCATGCTCCTGAACTCTACTGATCACTAGTATCTAGATATATACCATTTTCGAGGACCCCCTCACAAACTTGAAGCCAAATGTCAGCGCCTGCCTCAATAAACACACAGATATACGTATGAACGTTGCTTTCACAATACATTCGAATCAACATCTTAGTCGCCAAACTCCATTTCCATCCGTCGCTCAAACTCCACCAACATCATCACTTGAATCGCCAAACCCAACCTCAACGTGCTTTCAGAAATACCACACGACATACCATTTGCCAATTCTAATCTCAGAAGCTTCCCGCGGGATAACACAAATATGCTTTCACATTACTGTCCCATCTACACTCCGTGTCGTTCGGACAACACCTCTCGCCACAACACGACTCGCCCTTGTCCGCAGCACACAGGTTGTTCAGTCCGCTAGCATGCATGCAGCAAGGCTGCGTCGAAGGGTCGTAGCAGCCCTTTACACCACAATTTTTGTTGGGCGAGTGGCAAGACCAGCGTTTGTGGGGCGACCACCTTGTCTGTCGGTATTCTTTGCTGTTGGCATGTGTCTGAGTGTTGCCGGTCAATGGAGGATGAGAAGAGCTGGACGGAAAGCTTGTAACTGCGAATGAGATGAACAGGAGGAACAGGTAGAGCATCGTAGGGACGACAGGCCTTGCTGGACTGCCTGAATGATTTCCGCCCCCTGGAGCTCCGGCACCTGGACGCACTCCACTTCTATGGCCTCCTCCTCCTGCATGGCCTCCTCCACCACCTTTCCTAACATAGTCACTGCCAACTTGGCCCGGTGACTCAGCCACATGCACCATCCCGTCTTGCTCGGCTCGCGCTGCTTCTATACCCATGACCCCGCGTCGTGTTGCGGCAGGCCAACACTTCGCACCGTCTGAGGATCGCGTGCATACTTCTCCTTGAAAACAGCAGATATTCCCACAACATTCTAGACGAAGTGGAGCTAGTATGGTAAATGCCCTCACGCTATGCACAAGGGCCACGATCTGCCGCAACATACTCGGCACACATACTCTCCGTCCAGCATTTGCAGTCGGTCTCGCTGACCCCTCTCTCGTCCCCGCCGTCTGACTCGTTGTCGTGGCCAGGGTCGTACTCACACCCACATTGCCTGTGCCCGAAACAGTCGCGGTAGCTGTACTGATCCTACTATCTAGCCCATCCGTAACATCAGGCGGTCCACATCCATACACTGGGCCCCTTCCTTCTCCAACTCCTTTCCCCTCAGCGCACACATCCCCAATGCTACACACATTCCGTTCCCCTGGACAGCACCACCGCACCATCGGATCGTAGCAGATACTCGAACCGCAATTCTGGTGCTTGTCAGGACAAAGGGGCCGGGGACGCGACGGATATGATGTCGTTGAGAGAGGCGAGTGAATGTCGAAGGAAGTTTGGGACGCGGCTGAGGTCGTGCGATTGGGAGGAGAGGTAACCAAAGGCTCGTGTCGCGGAAGCAAGTGCGCAGCGTATACGGTGCGGAGAAGCTGCCCGATGAGAAAGGTTCTAGGTACATTGAACTTGTGGCCCGCGCTTGTTGGTGATGGACTTGAGGCGGAGGGGGGAGAGGGGAGCATGGGGTGAGGGAGCTCGAATGCGCTTACGTCCTCATTTTCGTTCTCGTGAGAAGCGGACGCCGCAGTCTGCAGCGTGGTGTGGGTCGTCCAAATCCAGCGCTTGTCATGAAGGGCCGGGGGAATTGACCAAGACGAAGGCGTTGGTGCTTGGGGTGGTTTTGTCGTGTGTGGTATGCCGATGCTGAGGGTTGATTTAACGGTTGAGAGAGGGAAGATGTCAACGGTAGACTTTGGTGTTGGTGTCGAGCTACCTGCAGCAACGAGAAGTACGAGAAATGCGCAGTGGAAAAACATCATGGAGATGGATTTCTATTTCCAGTGTGGGGCTGGGAGTATGAGGAAAATCGGAATGAGGAGATGATCTAAATGGTTGAAGCATATTTGTGCGCAGTGGACTTCACGGCGCTGCACTTCACGAACGATCCACAAACAATCCAAACGCAGTCATATGGAGGCGAGTCACAGAAGGATAGTAAAATTACGACATGCACAAACAATATTGGCCTTCAGGTTAGCATGTGGGTCTCGATATGTCACTTGCAATCATTATATTGAAGAAAGCGAACACCACCTTGGAAGCTCTCAGTCGGTCGTGAAGTGCTGTTGCACGAGGGCGTCTCGGCTGCTCGCTACGACCACGCAAGTGGCGAATCACAGCTCTCTCCCCACAGAACATTCCAGCCACATCTGCACAGCCACACCTACGTCACCCCTCCATACACATATATGAACCCTTCTTGCACTTCACAAAACACTTCTCTTACCATCACGCAACCAAATCTTCCAATTTTAAACCAAGCACAAAACCAGAAGACAATTACTACATCCAAAATGCCAGTCCCCATGCCCTCCACAACCGAGAAGTCGACCTCGACGTCCAGCACGGCGCATGAGGTCGAGAATCAGTCGACGCAGAGCGTAGCGAGCGCGGCGCATACGGAGAAGACGGAGGCGGAGAAGGAGGCAGAGAGGTTGTATGAGGAGAGGATGGAGGAGGAGTATGCGAAGAGGGAGGGAGGAGCTTAGATCATGGTTTGGTTTGATCAGGCGACTATTTTGGTTCAGAATGATACCCAGAACAACACCTCATAATACACCTCAACTCAACACAATCAAATGAACAATAATACGATTATGATACGATTGAAATCTATTCTTATTCGTTTTCGTGAAGTCGAGCCCTCACCCCGCCAAAGCCTTCTCCATAACCTCCTTCGGCCTCCCCTCCATCCTCATCTCCAACGCCATCTCCCTCCCCTTCTCACTCATCTTCCCCCACGTCTTCCTCAAGATCCCTATGATCTTCTCCTCATCATGTTCCTTCTCAAAAGCCTCGAACTGATCGTCCAAAAACACTAGGCACGCCACATCCTCCAACACCTGCGTCTCCTCATCCTCTTTCAAATCCTCCTTCCGAATCAGCGCTCCGACCCGCTCAGCAATCTCTTCGCTGTATCCGGAATCAACGCAGATGCCGGTGACGAGAGAGGCTTGCCGCTTCTTGAGGAAGGTGCGCCAGCTGTGGTACCCGATGCGGGTCATGGGGTACGAGGAGCGCGGGACTTCCCAGCGGCGGAAGTGTTGGGCGCGGATGGCGAGGCGGAGGGGTTCGGAGGCATCGGGGGCACGTTTCTGTAGGTAGGAGGTGCATTTCTGTGCGTAGTGGAGTTCATATGGGGTATCTTTGCCATCGGTGGTTTTGTTGGGGTCTTCGGCGTGCGCAGAGTCGATGGCGGCGAGTGCCTTTTCGTAGGGGGTCGTCATAGTAGTGATCGTGCGCTGTAGCTGTGAGGGCAAGGGTGGTTGTGCCGGTCTCTTGCTGGATGCGCACAACAAAGCTCAGTCTAGTTCAATCACCGATGACAAGGTATAGAGAAGAATAAGATATTGGTGTAATTGAAGGACGTGGTGGTAAGACATATCGCGTGGTGTATGATTTGTCGCGCACGACGCGAGGCGACGCGAAGATAGCGGCGGATGCCCCACGTTTTAGTGGTGGGATGGACCCTTGTCATTCCTGTCCGTCTCCAAGAAGCAGTGATTGACGTCAAATGCCGACAGATCTGTATTCTCTTTCTATACGAGCTGTGGTGGCTGTCTGACACGTAGTCAAATCTGTATAATGTCACTTGAGTACATAGCCACACTATCTCGATGTTCAAGGTGTTTGGGGCTCAGCGTCTTCTTTGGGCTAGCGCGCCGCTTCCCCTGCTCGGCACTATCCCGTCTGATGTGACCCCGAACATTGGCGAGTCGCCTTGAACCTCAGCCTGATCAGTCAAAAGCGACCTGTTTCCAGTCCAGCATTATGTTTCCCCACACTCCACTCCCATACGGAGGCGATGTCTTACCCTATTATGGAACACGCATTCGAAGGCCTTGAACCCCCAGTCTCATATGCTCCTACCCCGTCAGCTAACCATCCGGACCAGCTGAGCACGGAAGGGGTGAGCACATTCTTCGACTTTGAAGCTTGGGATGCTACTTCCCGTGGTGTACATGATGTAACTGGAATATCTAATGCTGAACAATCCCACGGCTGGGGTCGAAGTTGCGCATCGGAGGACAATTACGCACTCGATCAGGCTGCCCAAGAACAGTTGATGTTCGATATACCCTCGATTGAACCTGGCTTGAGTCCTTATGCGGACGGTGTGTTATGCACTCCGCCTGATGTTGGTCTATCAAACGCCGCAGATCCAGGCGACGCTCCACTTAACACTACTCGCGTGGGGGACTATCGCAACCCTGACCTTGAAACGAATGACTGGGACCCGTGCCTCTTTAATGAGACACAGTCCTTAACACCCTGGAATCTGGAGAATGTGAACGACTTCATCACATCATCGGGAACTTTGGGCCCAACCCAAGACACATGTCAATCGCGCGGTATACAGTCTGAGAAGAACAAGGAGATGCCGCAGGCAGCCACGGCCGGTCCTCCAAAGAAAAAGAAGCGTACAATCATCAGTAAACAAGCGAAAGGCCTCTTGGAAGCACAATTTGCCATCAACCCATACCTAAACAGTCTAGAGACATCAAATTTGGCAAAGAAAACTGGTCTACAAGACAGCACAATCAAGACTTGGTTCTCCAACACTCGATCTCGCACGCAAGCGGTTACTGGTGAGTCTCAATTTCCTGAGACCCTTTGAGCATATCGCTGACGGTGCAGAAGTAGTGTCTACCCAGCCACAATCCTTGCCCAATGACCATCCAGATGACCATGATTTATCAAAATTCCAAGGAGCAGCGCAGAAATTGTCAAGGACCAGTCTGGAAGCCCTCGAAAAGATCTCACCTGCGGCCAGTATGCATTCTCTGCAGCGCTACCTCTCGATGCCTGCAATTGAAGAGGCAGTTCCAATCGAGACAATCGATGCAGTAAAACGCGTTGACGATGTCACTTCAATGCCCGTCCGAGCCATACAAGATTACCGTACTTGGATGATATGTACCCCTCCACAAGCGAAGAGCTCTGCTGGTACAGAAACGTCTTGTGGCTCACGACAGTCTTACGGCAGTCGAGCTCATATTCCAAGGTACTCTTCACGAGCAAAAAGCTCTGCTGGTACAGAAACTTCACGTTGCTCATGGCTGTCTTATGGCAGTCGAGGCAGTTTCAAGTCTGCTGATTCTCGAGGTTCTCGCAGAGGACGAAAACGTTGGATGAGGTCTCAGCAAAGCCTTGCCTCGACTTCGCAACAGGGCACAGGCTCGCGTGCTGCAAGTCCGACAGAAAATATCTGCAATGTCACCTCATCGTCCAAAAAGCAGATCTCTCATTCTATCTTTTGTACATGGCCAAGCTGTAACGCCACATTCAAACACGCTTTCGCATGGCGTCGCCACGAGGAGGCAGTACATTATCAGCCATATCAATACATCTGTTGTTTGGAAAGCACCTACGACTCTCCGATCGACCGATGCTTTAGCTGCAATGAAACGAGCGTCACGGTGGAACATGTGGTTTCCGAACACCTTGGCCTTTGTATCTATGCGGACCAGTCGAATCGTACCTTTCTTCGAAGGGATCAGCTCGTACAACACATCAAGGGAGTTCATCGGGTCTTGGAAGCCAGCGTTCGTAATTGCGAAGAGCTACTTGCGCTTTGGAAAATTTCTACTACCCAAGGGGCCGTTTTCGCCCTGAAGTGCGGCTTTTGTGCACTTTCTTTTAGTAACTGGAAAGCTCGACAAGATCATGTTTTGAAGCACCTGCAATCCGGTATTTGCAAACATTCTTGGTGGCCAGAACGAATGGTCACGCCGCGGGTCGAAAAAATACGGACCGATGACGCTGGTTATATGTGTAAGAACTGCGGCAAACAATGCGACAACGTGTTTTTCGCTCTGGAAGATCATGCTGAATGTGTGGCATGGTCATGTCGATACTTGCACGACTTTCATGCCATTTTCGCCAGCTCTCCCGCTGAGAAGCTCGACGCCGCAGAATTTGCCTGCCTTCTCTGCGGCTTCAAATGCGAAAGCACCAACGAACATCTGGACACGGTACTTGAAGAACACGCACAGGTACACCAACTCCGCTCATGCAGCCAGGACCGCTTCACAGACCTGAACAGCTTCGCAAAGCACCTTGCAGCAGAACACAATGCCGACTGGAAGACAAAGTCGAGATTCACACTTCATCCGTGGGCATGCAGGCAGTGGTTACGGTTGAAAACAGTCGGGCCAATTGCTATTACCGCCCAGGTTTTCCAAAAGAGCGCGTGGTGTGCAAGCGAGGACTCGCCATTCAATTATGATGAACATGAACTGCTTAAATTGTAAGACAGATTGCTCCAAGCAAGACGGTCGGTCCGAATCATGAGATGGATTCTGATCACGAAGCTACGACACAAGAGCCCGAGCATCGGGCACACTAAGAAGTTTGCTATGGATGCTGAGCAGATAGCTTGTCAATGAACACTTATTACATGTTGTTGCGTCATATGTCGATCAGTGATGTGACACGTCCAAAATATCTTGAAAGAACTATGGTTAGAAAAATGTGACAAGGCATGTATCATTCAACATGTCCAGAAACGCTACGGTATGTTACACGACTTGGGCCAACTTATCCTCCTCAATTCCACCTCAAAACACTTCTCTCACTATTGATGAATTCTACACCTACATGAAATGCGTAGCATAATTTTCCCTACAATTAACCTTATTGACCTCAAATGGTCTATTCAGTTAGCCCGTCCTGTGTAGATATTCAGATTCACGACGTGTCGAGCCTCTGTCACGCTGTCGGAACGATATATATCGGCCGAATCCGTCGATACATGGGCCAGGCCTCCTGTGTGCGATCGAGCATTTCCAGGCCATGTGGTAGGTTTAACGATGACTGCTGCGTGGATCCTTGTTGTATTATGACTGAACGTACATGCTGTTGTACAGTCCAAACGTGCACAGCTGATATCCATATTGACCAGCCAAAATATGACTAGATGAAATTAGCAATATCTATCTCATGCTCAAGCCGCTTGTATCATTCTATTTAAGTCCCACCATAATGCACATGCCAATGTCAATGCCATGCAAACATGCAAAGGTATCCAACGCCAATCATGCAAACGGAAACATCGTCCCAAACGCCGCGAGCATATGCTCCCCGATCTTCTAAACTGGGCTCGTCCTACCACTCCTCTCATGCTCATTCGGCCACGGCGACGTCTCTCCGGGTTGGCCTCTCAGATCCTGCCTCTTCGCATCTCGCACCGCTGCATCTACCGCGTCGTGCAAGTCGATGTGGAACAATGGCCTTGCTGTGCCGTAGATAGGCGTTATGGACGGTCGCTCAGTGGCTGTGAATGCGTTCTGAGACTTCTCGTTTGACTCGACGTTCGACCCGTTTGCGCCTTCTTTGCGTCCTTCCTCGTCCTTGTTCTGCAGCTCGCGTCGCAGCTGTTCCAGCTCTCGCTGATCGTCTTCCGTCGCGCCCGCGAAGGACGTCGCCACAGTGTATGCGGGACACCAATTGCCGAGCTCGTCTAGACTGTTGTTGGCAGGTAGTCCGAAGCCGGCGTAGGCCAGCGCCCGACGCGTCCAGCTGTTGTGCACGCCTGCGAAGTGCCATTCGACAAGCCCGGGTGCGGCGTATCGGTCTAGTGTACTGCGCAACTCGATCAAGCCTTGAAGACTCGTGATGTCGATGATGTTGACGGTGGAGAAGTCAAGCACGACAGCTTTTAGAGTAGGAAGATCAGATTGTTCTTCAAGTAGTTTTTTAGACGGTTGCGGGTCGCACCAAAGGCGGTCTGCTTGGCGAACGCCATCGTTGAGATCTGTTGGACGAGTGTGCGACTTGATATAGGTCGTCAGGTGCTCAATATGATATGCTTGATTGATGTAGTTGAAGTTCTCGGCAAAGCGATATATGAAGACGCCAGGGTATGCGGGCTCCACCTTCACGTCCGGGTTGCGGTTGTCCTTGGTGTCGTAGGGGAGAAAGACCTGTCGCGTCTCCTCGGTATGGCTCTGCAGTGTCAATGCTGAGCTAGAACATGAAGTGGGAGCGTCGCGAGATGACCCATCGCGGACAACGCGAGTGACGCCTACAGCGCCGCGGAACCGTCCTGGGTTCCGTGCCATGCGGACCAGTAGCATTGCGAAAGACAGCCCAACGGTGACGTAGATCGCAATCTCGAGGTCGGTGAAGATTGCAATTACAACACCGCACACCCAGATGAAGAGTTCGAATGGCGAGAAGTGCCAATACTTCAATAGGGATCTAGGTGGTGTGACAAGGTTTGCGGTGCAGTGGATGATCAGACCAGCAAGCGCCGCGTTGGGAATGAAGAAGAAGACCGCAGTCAATGCATACAAAGCGAGGACGAGAACCATCGCACTGAACAGACCAGCAAGAGGTGTGCGAACAGAGGCTTTAGACAGGACAGCCGAAGCACCAAAAGACCCTGTACAGACGTAGCCACCAACGAACGGACTAAGAATGTTAGATGCGCCTTGTGCGATCATCTCCTGCGATGGAACGATGGTGTAGCCGAAGATGCGACCGAAAGACTTTGCAATGGCAATGTGCTCGACGATGAGGATAATGACAATCGCTGGTAGTTCTTTAGCTACCATGCCCATAAGTTCCGTATCAATCTTGGGCACGCCCGCGTGACGGAAGCCTTGGATACATTAGCGGCGCGTGTAAATCTTCAAGGTGGAACTTACCCTTGTCAATGTGACCAACGATGCGGAACTTCTCCTGCCCAACTGGAACATTGCGATGAACGAGCCAGCTGATGAAGGTGTAAAACAGAATGGCGAAAGTTAGTCGCAAAGACGAGACCATCGACCACATGCGCTTCTTCGCTGGTTGTCGTAATTCCATCTTGGCGCACAGGTTGCGGATCGCATACAGCAACACGATGCATGTAATGCCGATAGCAGCATCAAGCTTGGTTCTGGGTAGTCCCTTGAGTGTCTCGATATACACTTTGTAGGGCGATGTACGAGTGTTAATTCCGGTGATGCCCAGTAATGTTGGGAGTTGAGTAGAGATGATGGTGATGCTGGCAGCAGTGACGAAAGCGGAGATGGGTACGTATGGAATGAACTCAATGATCCACCCAAGACGGAGGATACCAAACACGAAGAGTACAGCACCAGCGAGTAAGGTTAGAGTGTGAGCAATCTGCTCCGGCTTATACTTGCCTGGATGCTCGGCTTCGATGCTGCTGACAACGCCGCCAACAAGAAGAGAACCTACTGCGGTGGTCTGAGGTACAATTAGCATGGCTAGAATTGACTGGTCATGGAGCGGACCAAGTCGAAGACCGTACGTACGCCAATGACAATGTCCTTCGATGTCCCGAAGATCCAGTATATGCATGCTCCGGTAAAGGTAGTGTATAGACCAAATGCAGGGCTAAGGCGGGCCAGTGTCGCATACGCCATGGCTTGAGGTACAACAACGAGGCCAACCGTGACGCCTAGAGCGTTTAGTATCATAATTACCGTTTGTGAGTCTTCATAACATACCAGCAACGAGATCTCCCGTGAGCCAATGTAAATTGTATCTCTGAAGCCATTGCGCGGATGGGAACAGTTCCGTCACATACTCGCCAACGCCTGCTGATGTTGGGACCAAGTCACGGAACCAGTCTGCCACCGATGGATCATCCTCGTGGTATGTCTGATTGATCGTCTCCCTTGCAATCTGCTCCAGCGATGCTGTCTGCTTACGACGCGCTCGCTCATCGGGCGTGCTCTGGAAGAGTGATGTCGCCTTGTGGCTGAGGTAGGTCTTCACTTTGGCCACACTCATATCGCGACAGGTGATCGAACAGTTGAGTCGGTACCAAAAGAACCATGGATGGTGTTGATGTAGATTACCGTGGCAGTGAATCGCGAAAGGGTGGAAGTTAATTATGCGCGAATGATGTCACCGTCCCAGGAATGTGCTGTTAATATTGTGCAGTTGCAGAGCACTTGGTTCTTAAGAAGCAATAGAGCTGGCGACGATTTTTCGGCTCTCTGTATCCATAGAACTGATGCATGCACTGTCAGTGCTTGCTGCCAGTGACATTTCGGCGACGGCCCGAAAAGATCGGGCGAGAGGTCTTGGCGGAAGGTGCGCCACGCTTGCAACATCGAAGAGCTCTGATAAGAGAAGCGTCCGGCTTCCAACAACAAGAGAAGAAGGGACAAGTGGCAACTACTTCTTGCTAGAGAACATCAAAGCCTGCCATATATTAGGTCCGAGTAGGGGATCGCCATGAGCATTGCCATGCTGTGGTCAAACATCGAAAAGCTTTGACGCGCGCGACTCAGGACGACCGCCCGAGGGTGTTCCGATACTTGTAATGCGGAAGTCGGTGTACAATATATGCGATTGGATCGGAGATGTGATGATGTGGAGACGAAGGAAGCGGGCGCTGACGGGTGGAGGAGAGCCCTGTGCCAAGATGAACATGTCTGGGCTCCAAAAATCATGCCCAAGCATTACACGTCCAATCTCCAGCGCTGTGCAAAAAGTCGCGATTCAGTGGTATACGTGTTGTTCTTCACCTCATCATCGATCGTACAATCAAGACTGTTAGATCTTTGTCTGTGATTTTACGGTGGCACCCGCTGTTACGTAAATCCTTTTTTTCTGGTACGGTTTGAGAGCCAGTCTCACAATTTAAGCCATATCGATTCGTTCTACATTCCGTGTAAGCTGTTTCAGGGCTCCATTGCACTTATCAGACGTTTCTGTTCAGCACAGCCTCTAGCGCTGTGCATGAAGCTGGAAATAAGGAGATGACTATATCACCCACTGTGCAAGCACAGCGTTCCAGAAAATATGATTAGCATCAGTGATTTCTCGAGTGATGGCGTGGCATGCTTCAATCTGTTTTCATTGAACAAATTACGTTTTTGAGAGCTTCGTATGCTGTCGCACAGGTGCTATCATGTGCAATGCTCAACACCTGTGCACTCATCGTCGTCGCTATCGTCGCTGTTGTCGCCATCGAAGACTTCAGGCTCTGTGCCATCATCAAAATCAATCATGATATCGTCCTCGTTGTAATCCTCTCCATCCTCGTAGTCTGACATCTCGCCATCTTCGTCCATTTCGTCATCTGAAGTCTCGCTATCGCCTTCTATCTCGTGCCGATGGTGATCACATAGCTGGGTATGACACTTGCAGCAAGTGCACGGTAGCTCGACGCCTTTCTTCTGGGCCCAGTCAACGATCATAGACCGGCTCGACCGCTCGCCACTGAAACGCGTTTCTTGGTGATAGACTGAAGCGTACCGTCCTTGTTGTCGACGTGCGCGAGAGCATGAACAGGTAGATTCACAGGCGGTGCAGGGCCAGCTTTCTCGTCGTCGTCGTTGTTGTCGAAATACTCCTCCTCCTCCGTAGATCCATTATCGGGATCGTCTTGTGCTTTTTCGATTAGTCCTTCACACCAAATGCACGTTAGCTCATAGTCATCTTCGCGAGCGATTTTGGTGCCACATTGACAGATGATGGCCCAGGGCCATTTGACCACCTCTCCTGCTGAATCTCATGCAAACGGTCCCATTCGCTGGTATGGCACGGTATGCAGGCCCAGCGATCTAGAAAGCGTTTCCGGAGCGTGCATGAGCATGGTGTTTGAGGTTTGCTGTAAGCTAAGTCGAAACATGAACGGCAAAAAGCCTTTCGCCCTAAACTTCGGGTGCAACGTTAGTACTTGTGCCATATAAGTCCGATACTACCTTATGAGAGCGTGGAAAATACATACTGTTCAGAGTTAGCTGAAGTTCGGTCTAAAGTATCTGACACTCAGCAGGTACTATGAAGTGCTCGGGGCTTACCGAGATGTTGCGATACTATTCAGAAATCCTACTACATTCCTGCCTTGGAATGGGAACGTAGTGCGGCCCCGAGGTGTAAGTGTATGCCATCCCAGATCCATGTCGAGAAGACGGTCGAGCAGTTCTGGATCCGCAATAGCGTCGATATAAAGAGGAGCATGCAGACCCCCCTGGTCGTGGTGCGAATGTTTTAAATCACTTGGTAGGTCCCAGCTTGTCTGGCCAGGGCCCCGAGGAGGATACAGTGCGACCGGAGTAGGGAAAGTGAAGGGATATCCCGCCCACCACCGATGGCCGTCCATGCCCGGATCTTCCATGCAGACTTGATAGGCCACGTGGATCCGGCACTCGTCACAAGTATTGATGCCACACTCAATGCAGGGTTTCGACTTGGCGTCGTAGCCTACACCAGCGCAGCCCAGGTATGTGTGCCACTGAGGAGTCCGACAATTGCAATGAAACTTCTTCCCGCAGCTTTAGTCCGACACCTGGGCAGAGCGTCTTGCTGAGTAGATTCGCCTTGACATTCGCTTCATGCATACGAATTTGGGTACTTGACAGTCTGGCAGATGGTGGTGAGAGTCACGAGGTCATCGGGCCGCAGATGTGGCACGAGTGACTGAAAAGGACATTAAGAGGAAGCGTGTAGTTCTACACTGGCCTTGATACTGACCTCAAGGACTGGGTACGACGATGTAGCCATCACGAGCGGTTGTGAGGCATTTTCTGCCGCCTCTGGGGCTTCCCAGCTGCGAGCCATACTAGGAGTCGTGTTAGTCCCTCCAGGTCTAGAGATAGATGCGGACTTACCTGAGGTTGAAGCGCAAAACGAGATGCGGTGAGGAGCAGGCGGAAGAGTTTGTGGAATCAAAGCTGTGTACCGCGCCGACGGGTCCACGCGTGAGCACGTGCCGCTGTGTCACGTCAAACGGTAGCGATTGCATCACATTAAGTTGTGAATGGGAAATTCCTGAGCACACAGTGAATGGCTTACTTATTCGGTGGGCGATCATGGTCACGTGCGATGTCTTTCACTCTACCTACCTAGGTAGGTAGCTATCACGCATATTTATATCACGAATAGATCGGATTATGCACGTGGACGCACTAGGTGAAGACAGTCCATGGATACATTGTTTTGTACCAACGCGACAACGCTACCAGAATTCGCCCCCGAGTTGGCCCTCGATAAATTCCGGCACATCGTATTATGAAAGTACTTACTTCCTGTCGTCGACTGGCGCAGCGACCTGCGCAGTCAACAGCGCACCAATATCTCCAACAAAGAAGCTCAAAATCACGCATGATGCGCCGAACGCAATGCTCACATAGTATGGCCACCTATACGCCAGTGCGAACGCTTCCTGCGCGCTTGCAATGAGCACCGGGTAGGCGTCGCGGCGGAGTACCAGCGGACTCGTGGCCATGATCTCCTTCACTTCATTAAACCTCGCGTTGCCAATGAGCTCTGTGATATGTGCAATGACCCCGAGACCTTGCGGTGATGTTGCATTGACGATGCCCTGTAGAGCGAGCGTTTCGGTCGCAACAATTTCTGTCAGATTGTCGGTGACTTTGCGGAAGAAGAGGTTAGAGTAGACCGCAAAGCCAATAGCGCCACCGATGTAGCGGATACTGAGTGTGATGGCTGTGATGGTGGCGATGAGCTCGTCCGGACAAGCAATCTGCGCGATGATGGAGGATGGAATGATGACTCCTCCAACGCCGATGGACGCGAAGGTGACGACTGCGTACACGGCGTTCAGGTTGTGAGGCGTAGATATAGACACCGCACCGGTACCAGCCGTCATCAGTGCGGTGAAGAATATCATGAGAGCACGAATGCGACCCTTCGTGATGGGAATGAGGAGAAGGCAGATGACAGCGCCGCCGATGATGCCGAAGCCGATTGGGAGAGAGCGAATTCCGATACCAACAGGATCGTCGCCTAAGTCATGGTCAGATGCAGTGAACGTAGATTTGAGGTTTGTGCCTACCATAGACATTGTACACCTGCGTCGGCCAGAACAGGAGCATCACAAAATAGTTTCCACCACTCAGGAAGGTGATGAGCAGGATCACAATCATGGTTCGCTTGGCCTTGCTGAACAGAGCCCTCGGTACCATTGGGTATGGTGCGAAGAACTCCCAAACGAAGAAGGCGATGATGAGGATGATACCGAGAACCAGTGGTGCAACATTGTGAGCACTGCCCCAGGGATACTGTTATCTTTTAGCGAAGCAGACTTTAGGGGTGATGCGAGGCACGAACCTGAGATGCACCCCACTGCAAACCCATCATGAAGCAGGTAACACCAGCAGTGCTGAGAAAGCCACCGATGTAATCGACCTGTCGAAGGACATGGCGTGCGGTATACTCCTCGGTGAGTCGAGAAGGGTCTTTGTAACAAAAGACGCAGAGCAGGAGACCAACAAAGTTCCAGATACCGACGAAAATGCCGTTGTATCTCCAGTTGCTGCCTTTTGCGATCATCTGCGCATACAACACCGACGGGCAGAAAGGCAAGATGGTAAAGACCACCAAGCCGACGTACTTGCCACGGTCTTTAACCGGAACGACCTCGCCAGTGCCAGCGAGAGCGATGAGCTCGTTTAGACCTGCACCAATACCAGAGAAGACTTGTCCAGCTGTGCTTGGTCAGAATTGGCCTTCCATACTAAGGATATGTTGCATACCAATTGCGATGTTCATGGTGTTCGCCGTAGCGGTGATGATCGGTCCCACAATGAGCGTGACCTGGCCAGCGATAGCCACATTGCGACGGCCGAACAGATCTGAAAGGGCTCCAACGAAGGGACACAGGGCTGCATTCGGGATCAGATACCCAATGACAAACCAAGTGTATCGATCGACACCGCCGATGTCCTGGTAGATGAGAGGTAGAACAGAACCAAAGAGGTATAATGGAATTTGCGAGCCGATCCATAGAAACGACATGCAGACCAGTGTCATGAACAGTTTTCGGTTCATCTGCTGCTAGTCAATGGCTGTGCGGTAACGCAGTCCAATATCCTCACCTTGTCATGAACGACAGGCCCACGACTGGTGACTGGAGCCAAAGGCTGTCCCTTCTCCACCTCACTCGGCGGGGTGTGAGTGGTAACTCTTTCCAAATGTGTAACATCGTTGCCCTTCTTCTCGACTTCGTGGGAACGTCGAACCGGTGGGTGGGGTGCGTCCTGCATCCTGTTGATGGTATACAGTTGCGTGAACGTACGAGTGAATCAATGATAAGTATATGAAATAGTCGTTTCGGGCATCAACCCTTAGTGCGATACGCTTGTCGCTCTCGCGAAGTTCAATAACTTTATCTCCATCGTGTGTCTGGTGTAAACACAAACCTTAGACTGAATCGAAACTGACGTTCCAACAGCCGCGGCAACGAAATGCAATGCGCGGGGCTCATTGGTCAAATGACAGGGGCTACGTACCCCTCAACCAAAGAGATGCTACAAAACACGCCGTCTTTCCCAACTAGTGTTGTGTTGATCGCGGGTGGCGACGCCTGGCGCTGGGTAAGTGCGGGGCCCCGCACGGGGTGTTCCCAGATGCAGACTAGTTGTGACATACACTTAGTGCAATACTCCACCCAACTGAGTAGTGTAATAGATGGATTTGAGGACAATAGATGACAAGTCGCGCCAGGAGGCTAGAATTGACTGTGGGCGTCGTGGCTTTTCAACTACGTTGCGACTAATTGGCGCGCCGCTGCAGCCGGCCGGCGAGGCTTCAAAGTGCGAAATCCCATGGGGAACGACGGTAACGCACGGTATATGAAGGGCTCAAGTAGTGAGTCCACATGTTTAAGAGCAGTTAGTGCTAATAGATACTGTTGATACAGGGGATTCCTTCGATCTTAGCGGCGAGAAGCATCAGCTTGGAGACTGCTGTAGATTACCTATGACATCCAGTGACCATAATTTGCAAGTCACCTTCTAGTGTGAACTTACTCGAGATCGTCGCCGCAATGGCCTGAACCCGATGGCTGTCTGCCGAGGCGCGGGTCGTAGCGTAAGCTCCAGGCTGGGTAATACGCTATACGAAGGACTGCCGTGTTTACCACTCCATTCAATGCTGTCATTCTGAGTTTAGATTGCTCAAAGGAGGACTGGAGAGTTGGCGCGGCTTTTCGAAGGCCAAGTCCCGTACGGTATACTTCGGTACATGCACCCTACCCCGACTTGCCGAAAGTGCCATCTTGACCTTGGCCTGAGCCTCGAACAGAGCGGCTTACAGTATCATGTATGATCCTCGTAGTTTATTTGTAAGAAGCATGATAATATGAGCGGCTCGCTGGCCGCATCCAAGCTTGTGATGAGCCTGACATGTTCCCGACATTCAATTAGAGCATCTGCTGCAATGGCTGAGGATGATCGCGTTGGATGTACTCAAACTTGTATCGCTGTATGATTCAGTCCATTGTAAAGCTCCTAGTTCGAGCAGATTCGGCGCTGCACCTGGCCAATGTGCGTAGTAAAGTCACTAACCAGACACGAGATTTTGTTCTTGACATCGACAGGCTGGAAACTCCGGAATCTATCTGATATGCATGTCAATTCGTTATCAATCAGGGGCATTCGAAAGGGGCATCAGTAATAATGTTGTGTTGCCACGACATCGTCGCGTGGCCTATCTGTGATTGCGGTGTTTTCAGGAGCCCGCCTCAGGGTGAACCCTCCGTAGCTTAACACAAATACCGCATGGGGTGATCTTTCCAAACTTTAGAATTTGAATGCATACATTTGGAAGTATTGGTCAATGGTTTCAAATGCTTGCAGAGGTGTCTTGTAATCCTCAGTGGCTGGTATTGTGTAAATAGGACGTCTTCATGCACGTCCTAGGTACTGTCGGCTTGGCGCGACCTTCCCCGCTCCACCCTGAAGCCTTGCATTTCGACCACAATACTTTTCAGCATCTTCTCACATGAGACGCACTTTACTTTGATCACATCATATTTTCTTCCTTGATTTAAATTTTGCGATGACACACGCGATAACTCTGCTATTAGAGCGCGCTACATCCAGCATGGAGCTGTAATTGGGCGTTGATAGCGAGACGTCAGTTTCCTAGCTTGCCATATACATTTCTCTATACGGAGAAAGAACGAGCCGATTCATAGCTTAAATCCTCCAGGCACTCCCTTTTGGAAGAAGCCGCTCGGGTCATATTTGCTACTCACAGCCCGTAGTCGCTTTTGCGATTGTGGACCATATCCCGCAATAGCATCCTGCCCTGCGAACGCATAATTGAGATATTTAAATCGACTAGATCGATCCCGTCGTTTTGCTGCTGCAAGTATCTTGTCGATCAATTGCCGCTGCGCGCCTAACAACCACTTATCGTCATTCGCATTTCGCCATGATGCGATCAAACACAGAATCGTAAGGTCTTTGCTCGCGTCCAGCCCAAGCGCATTACCTCCTCTTCTAGCCGATTCCTGCATTACCACTCTTGGTAATGGCTGCAGGGTCAGTATGTATTGCAGACCTGTCGCATTGACGACGGTCGCAAGACTGGCATTCCAGAGTTCCTGTATCTCATAGTATAACTTTAGGTCAGCAACGACCGTAGCGGTGAAAAAGTCCTGTCTATGACCTCAGCTTAGTATTATATTTCGATGAGGGTCGATGCATAATTTGGACAAGGTAGGCTCACCTCAATCCTTTCGGTGAGAAAGAGTCCTGCTCGGTAGTGAACGACGATATATTTGCAATGCGCGTTGTGTTGACCAACACTGGTTGAATATCGGTATATCCTCGTAACGATGGTGGGTTCCTCTGTGGTTTGGTGTAATGAATGTTGTTTGATGCAGCGACGCCTCCGCCCTGAAAGCCGATCGACAAGACGTGCTGCGCGTATGGATCGAGGTTTGGTGAACTGTTCAGGTCGTAGTACGCCTCCAGAAGCTGTGGGATCTTGCTTTCCTCCCAGACTAAGAGACCACCCCAGAATTCGCCTTGATCAAAAGTTTGGGCATCAATGCGCGTCACGACACCAAAATTATTGGAGCCTCCGCGCAAAGCCCACCATAGATCTGCGTGGGCACTAGCGTTGGCGTGGATAATCGTTCCATTTGCGAGTACCACTTGATAGTTGATGATACTGTCGCAGGTAAACCCGAACCGGGGCGCAAAGTAGGAAATTCCGCCTGACATTCAGTCACTCATTATTCATAGTATGGCTGGGGGTCCGGTCAACCAACCTCCTGTTGTAAAGCCTCCGACGCCCACGCCCGCTACCCGCGCCCCTGGAACAGCCAAGCCTTCTGGCACGAGTCTGTTGTATACATCCACCCATTCCGCACCGGGCTGAATGTACGCAATTCTATGGTCTTCACTCAGTGTCGTTTCCTTCATCAAAGAGAGATCTATGGTGATTCCTCCATTGATGTTTGCGCTACCGGCGAACGGTGTATGGCCACCACTTCGTATCGCAAGCTGGCAGCTCGTCCAACTCGAGATGGAGGCGATGGTCCGAAAAACCTTGGCAACATGTTCTGTGTGCTTCGGTCGTATTATACATCGCGGTCGGAGTTCTGCTTCAAACGATGAGAAGTACGAGGCAAGGCTCTCTTCGTAGGGTGCCGTCCCAGTATACCATACAGTGTCGGATATTGAATACTGTAGCAAGGTACATTGAACAGCGCACGCTTGAGAATTGATTGGTAGGTCGGAAGCAGCGTACAATGATAGCAACAAGCCAGGGGTGATTGCAAGAGCCCAGCCAAGGCTGAATCCGTTCTTCATGTTTACCAACCAGGTTTGCAGTGAAAGTGAAGAGCGAGACATGCAGGTTTATCCATCCAGAGACAGAGGTACGAAATCCAATCTATCTCGGGGAGTACAAAAGGACCGTGCACTCTAGGATAGATTGTCGGAAGCGGGAACCCGTGCTCATCCCGTGTCCGGCTCGATGTGGGGGCCAAACATATGCGGCTTACGGTGGCACATTCCTGAGAGATTCGTGATCAATAAGTTCGGGGCTGACTTCTACGGGAAAGAAGCCCTTATCAGGCACGGGAAGGCTACTTTAGTGTGTGAACTTTCTAGTCCTCGCACGAGTCACGGAACCTGTGCCTTGATTAGAATGAACTTGGTGTAGTAGAGAAAAGACAAAGTAATGCGGTGTTGTATCCATACGCCCGAGAGATTCCTCTGCCAAGTACATAGCCACCTACATCGATGAGGACCGAGAACCCAATGCGAGGACATGTGAGTTCAACACAAGCATAGTAGACCAATGAAATCTAGTGTCTGAGACCGGAGTACAACATTTGCCAAGACCCATGCTAAGCCCGTCCCGTGTATGCAACAAGGGTATGCGTCTCAAGCGAGCGGACTTGTGATCTAGCCTATGCCAACTGGGAAGCATAGTTGTTGCCATCCTGTTCCACCTCAATGGCCATCCAAATTTCTAGGTCGAATCAGAATCTTAGCGTCTGACCGTGGAACAAAAGACGATTTCCACGACATGATTCGCGGTGCTTGCGAATTTGCCAACTCTAGATCGAAGGCTTCCAGGAACTCCACGAGGATCAACTTTATAACAGCAGAGGCATACCATCTTCCAGCACTGAAGTCCGGTTAGCCGTTTTCTCTTGCCGTCTTTCCATGTTTGCATACCATGTGATGTTTCCTGCGCCCCACATGTACCCTACAGGAGTACTCAAGTCCGTGAACTCGGTGCCTGTCTCCGAGCTTGGAGTATAATGCAAGTCTGATGGGATAGACTTGGCCGGCGCAAATCGAAAACCTTGAAACTCGTTCGCATCTGGAAACAGGCATTCGTCTCGCATCACGGCACGCAGTGGTACCCCGACCCAGTCACCTACATTCACCGTAGTCCCGTGCGATAGTACAAAGGACTGTAGAACTCTCCGGCGCACACTTACTGAGTACGTTCAGCTCGTATTATGGGTTCGCACTCTGAAGGGGGTACTCACTTGCTGCTACTGGCTGTAGCCGTGTCGATTCCTTGATAAAGCTATCTAACAAAGATAGTCCTTTGCCCGTCTGATCAAATGCAGCCCTTTCGGAGCCTGCTGTCGCTTTTCTCAATGGCTCCACGTACTCCGGATGGAGGCACAAGTCAAGTAAGACAAAACTCGTTGTCTAAAGCGGGTTAGCCAAAATCCTAGCACAAATCCTTTCTGCATTGGCTCCTTACGATGACCACTGAATGTACAGCTCCTAGCCAGAGCCCCAGGACTTCTTGAACAATGGTTTCAGGGTTCAAGGGACTCTTCTTGCCTGCTGCTTCAATGAGCCATTGCGTAACGTCCTCCTGTGGCCATTAATACATTCCTTGACACATGAGCTGCAGATCTTACGGGCCGCTCCGATGTTGGGTCATTCAAGGATGCGATTCGAGCTTCGACTAGCTCTAACAAACGTTGGCGCACTATCTTCTGCGATTTGAAGACATAATTTCCCAGCCCACCAATAAGTCTGGACACTTGATTAGTTCTTAGAGACGAGATCAGATTGAGCGGACTTACGGCGCAAAACATCGCGGCATCGCTCGAATGGCTTCTGCAATGAAAATAACGTTGTCCGCATAGGCGACAGCCATTTTCATGAAGTCGGGATCACTCGCTGTAGGCTGTCAGCTTTAAGCGCCCTTCAGCCCTGCGTTTGGTAGCGCATTACAGAATTCTGGACCAAAGAAAACACGTCCGTTCATCTTCCCGATGATCTGCTTCATGAGAGAGTAGACAGAGATTGATGTGGTTCCTATACCTTCTCATCAGTAGAGCCCAAATGCTGTTAGAGGGTCTTTTGACTTGCCATGAGAATCCCCTTGGCGCCAAATGGTCCGCTTCAAGTCTTCTCGAATTATCCGACGAAATTCTGGAATCAACAAGGGCGTCTGTCTCGTCAAACGTGTGCGTGTGGTCGTAACATATGCGAGGTGGTTCTTCCCTCGCTCATCCGCCCATTCCGTAAACTGCATGGAGTGCCTGACTTGAAACATCTGCTTAGCAGCCGCCGATAGTGAGACCATATTGTAAGATCCAGAACCAATGGTCTTGATGTCTTCGGCTGAAGAAACAAATACGTGTCTGATATCAGGACTAACGATCTCGAATGGTTTCCCTTTGGCCTTTGCATCGTTAGATAATGGAAGAATGAAGGCACTAGTTGGGCTCATACATTGCGGTAGCCCTCGTCGATTTGTCCAGGTCCATTGAGAAGATATGCCCATCTACGGACTCGTGCAACGGCGATCGAGTGGATGTGCGGACGCTTGGAGCAAATGCGAAACTACAGGTAATCAATGCTGTTCAAACCTATTTATCGAGCTCAAAGGTGCATCTTTACAAACAGGTTTCGGCTTTTGAAGAATAGAGCTACTAGAAGCAGCGCAGTCGTGATTGGCAATAGGTACATTGAACGAATATTGAACATGTAGAGCAACATTTTGATGAATTTTCAGTGAAAGGAGTTTGACAACCAAATAACATATCCAATTCTAGTGCTCCTTTATCGCCTAATAAATTATTCTCAGCGTAAGTATATCTTTTTAGTCTAAATGTAGTCCTTCGATGTGAAGTCAAACAAGATTCAGCCTTGGACCTTCGGGAAATGACTTCAGTCGATTGCTCGCCGATCTATGCCCCTAGCATAATATATATTACTGGGCGGGTGGCAATGGGGGCCGATTGTGCCGAAAAAGGCAATTGGGTTACATGGGTCAGCAGTGCCAAGAGTAAGCCGCACATTCCATAGCTTATCGCATGGCGCAGTGGCAGTGTTCTATGCTCCCTGGGTTAGGAGTCGGGTAATTACAGATTCTGCTTTCATTCATGACCAACAGTTGTTCGCCGTTACCCCCGCACTTGCATTACATAGGTGCAGCTGCTTTGTCGGCCGGCCGGTGTAATCCCGACGGATGTTGTGCATGTTAAACGTGCTGGATCCTCTTAGATCCTTCCCGCTCATATTGTCGTCAGCTCAAGCCCAAGTATTTCAAGTTTGGATTGTTCGTCATGTCTCTCCCACCTGGTGTTGACCCGTACGTGGTTCCACTCGCTAATAACCCATCGGGAGCGCCACCTAATTTTGAAGACCCACCAAGCCTGGTCCCACATTTTATCACTTCGGTAGTAATCCTAACTACACTGACGACCAGCGCTGTGATATCCCGGGCCTATGTTAATCTGCGAGCCAAAAGAAAGATCGGCTGGGACGATGGTATACGACCCAGAGCTATTTACGTTTGTTGCAACCTAATAGTATATGTAGTCTGCTGTCTCTTTGCCTGGGTAACAACAACTACATACGGCGGCTTGTTACTGAATGGTACGTGACGCTCAGTGTTCCGATCGAAGATAAAACTTACCAAATTCTCTGGCTCAGCTCATTTTCTTCTACGTCACGACTGGGACATTTCAGTGGGGACTATGATGAATGGAAGAACTGTGCAGGTGCTTATCCCACCATATACCCTGTACATCGAGATGCTTACCAGTACATAGAAAACCTCCACCATCGGAATGTTCTCATCACCCTTATACTTCTTCTGCAAGGCATCAGTACTACTCTTGTATGCCCGAGTATTTCATCCAGTTATGTGGCTACAATGGACCGTACGGGGTATGATGGTCTTCCTCTTCTTCTGGGCATGGTGTAGTCTCCCGGCTCAGTTTGTCTACTGTGCTCCGAAGCCTGGTAAACCGTGGGATGCCAATGTCGGATTATTATGCCGCAAGACGCTCATTATCGCCTTGCCGCAAGGCGCCATTTCTATGGTCTACGATATCGTCATGTTTGTCCTTCCTCTCCCCATCATCTTTAAGCTCCATCTACCTCTTCAACGCAAGGTCGGACTTACCGCGGTTTTTGCAACAGGTGCGATGTATGTTCCTGCAAAAAGACGCCTATAGTGACAGATATCATCTAACATATCCCAGTGGAGTTGCCACAGGAGTTTTGGGTCTCTATTTCCGAGTACTCATAACCATAGAGCAACAAATGTGGACAGTCGCTCGGCTGTGGCTAGTTAAGTGAGTTATCTGAGCACCACGACAATACTTGCGCTAATAGCTCAATCTTTGACAGTTATGTCGAAAATAGTGTGACAGTCCTTGTCAGTTGTGCACCAGCGCTGGCATCGCTTTGGAACAAACATGTCAAAAAATCAGATGCGTGGATGTCACTAAGAACATCATTCGTGCGGTCGTACTGGAAACTCTCTTCGAGACATGGAAGCGGCGCACGATCTGCGGGATATAATTCAACGGGAGCATCGATGCCCCAGGGACACGCTGGCGACTCAATGGAGCTGCCTAAACATGCCGTTTATACCAGCACGCAGCTCAGTGGTGTTGAACATGCTGGAGTCAGATATTGAAAATTATGCATCCGTCTACGAATCCGCACGTGAGTAAATCACGGGACATGCACTCCAGCTAGAGAGAACCAAGGGCTGTTAGATCGCAATCTGTTGTGTTCGAAAGTTCATTAGCATCGTAGTAGTGAAGTTGTGCCATGAAATTACGGTACAAAGCAGATACAATTCGGTGCTAAGCTATCTTCAATGAGAGTGAAAGTCAGCTGAAAATTTCAGTCTTTATTGCACAACCCTAGCATCAATATATGAGCCAGCCGAGGTGTCTGAAAAATTTCTCAAAAGCTACCTTCGTATACGAATCAGTTTACGATCAAGGGCAAGAGTAATTTCTCACGTGCTAGTCATATGCTCCGCTCTGACAGGGGGGCTAAATATAAATGCAGAGATGGCTAGGATTCCGGCGAGCGGATTTCTCACCTTTGTATATACCTGCGCATCTCAGCCGCACATCTCGCTCCCATCGAGAACCCATTCGCTAAAGCCTGTCTAATCTCCCAATTCTATTACTCGTTCGAAGCTGAATATTTGGCAGGCGGCGCATTGCGTCGGCATCTACGAGATTCACTTCGGTGGCTCGTCATAATCTCGAGTTTCGTCCCAGCACCGGCATCAATGACTTCGGCTTCCTTACCAAGACTTTGGTTTTTAATTCTCTAAGAAAGCCTAGTAACTTTCACGTATGCCAACTCGCTGTTGTGCGACGATCCGAATGGCAACAGCTAGGCTGGCGACGAAGAGTATGAAGTGGCACAGTAGTATTGGCAGGGTATTCTTTGAATGATCTGCAAGATGTCTTGACTGAGACAGACAATTTAGAGCTCGGACAGGTGAGTGTTACCGTGTCCAACACCACAAGCTCTATTTGCTTGACGTGTCAGGAGACTCAGCCGAACATGCGGAAATCCAAGGTATGGGGGCATGAGTATTGCGCGCCGTTGTTTGGAAGGCCAGCTTTAGTCCAAGCATCCTATGCGATAGAAACGCGCAGCCTGTAGGATAGCTTTACTGTGAGATTTTGGGTTTTAAGGCTGCTCTGCCGTGAGCTTTTTACGTATCATGGCCTTTGCCTCCGCACTTTCATATGCTACAGAAACCAAAGCTGGAACAGTTCAAAACAGTATAAAGTTTCTTTCTATTAGGGAAGAGTATGCGAAGGGAATCGCGGATGGTTATGATTACATGAGAAAACACGGCGCGGGAGTTGCTGGGTGCCTTCGCTTACTTCGATCATGATATCCATGCGGGAAATGTGCTTTCAAGCACTGCTCGATACAGTATGAATCTTTTTTTCAAGCGCTCCATGTTGTACAAAAAATTGCCGTGTCCAATGCATGCTTTGATCGTGGCCCCGCCGTTACACCGCCGTATCGACCTTATCTGGGCCCTTATCTCTTGGCCCTTGTGTAGCCTTTCTGCACTACCACGACCCAAGCTTCTATTTCCTCTGCAACTCACTCTCAAATCTCCCACAATTACCACCAAATCCACCTAGAATCTTCCAAATATTTACAGATTTCGAAAACCTCTGTATTCACCCTATCACTGAGGTTGCCATGGATGACCACCATGACCAGCCTATCTGGCCAATGATCCAAGGCGCCGCAAACTACGCATTCAACTTGATCGAAGAGGCTTGGGGAATGATTTGGAAGCCTATATACGAATCGCGCCAAAGAACTGCAGGTGAGACGTCGGCGCTCCCACACCAGACCCAAGGCGAGATGAAAGAGGTGGCAGCAAGTGGCATTGCGACCAATCTCACAAACAGCGTCCCTACAACGGCCGAACATCAAAACGCCGGATGAAGGTTGTTCAGGCACTGGAGCGACCATACTTCATGTCGTAAGTAGCGGCAACGGATGTGGGCATGCCTCTACCGAAGATCACATGATTGACGAGGCGACAGGTTGACTGTTTGCATCCTCGTCGAAGATTTGATGATGAGGTATGAATGGAGTCATATTCTGGGGGTCGAACCTTCTCCGCAGGCATTATGGGCGCAACTAGTGCTTGTGCGGTGGCCTAAGGCAGGAGCAATTCGCGGCCCAACAAGCGAAATCGAGCTCAACGGTGAACAAGAACCATGGAACAAGATTTTGAGTCATCGCTACCAGCGCGTAGGGATGATCACGTTGTACGCCAGCTTAAAGACCATATGTGAGATTCCACGGGTAAAAGATATCTGCAAATTTTATGCATCATGCCCATGATTCTACCACCTTTATGGACGCTGTGGACCCTGACGTGATTCAAGAGCTCAAGACACCATTGATAGTGTATTTGGTCTTCTATTTAAAGATATTGCTCCAATTCTCTTTCTTCGTCTTCATAATATACTTCCATTATTTTGCAGAAATGGCTAACACCGCACAATCGCCCACTCCCATGAGCTCCAGAGCCATAATATGACAGGGTTATCTTTTTCTCGTTAAAGACAGCAAGAAAAGTCCCTACAAGACAATGAACCCCTGGCTCTACGGTGAAAGAAGTCTGGTCGCGGCGCGCCGCTTGTCCAGAAAATGCATATCTGATCCCGGGCTTTCGCATTTTCTATCTCACATCAAAGCTCTCGGATACTCCATTGCGCACCACCTCGGCATCGAGTCCGAGGAGCTCCAGAAGCACGCTGAAAGTGCTGCCTTGCAAGCACTATTCTGTCAAGGAACCCAGAAAAAAGGAACATGGCAGGGAGGACAGGCAGGGTATGAGAAGGAGCTTGAAGATCGGAAGGAGATGTGGGCATGGAGTAAGCTCCAGGGCAGAAGGTGAGGCCATCGAGGGAGCTGGACGAGTTCTTTATGGAGGCGTCAACTTGCCGAGGCGGAGATGGCGGAACAGGACTCAAAGGCCAAGGTGGGACGGTTGCTCTGCAGGTGTAGCAAGTGGTGAGTTTCTGAAGGGTACGTAGGGCCAAGGGTAGTAATTTCTCGATTTGGAGGTGTGATTCCATGGTTCGAACAGTTTTGAAAATTTTATCGATCACAACCATGGTAAACTTTACAGACCCTTAATGGCTCAACAGCTCGCCATGCCCATAAAGATAGGTGGGCATGAAACTGTAATACAAAAGACATTGCTCGTCCTGTTTTCTCCTCATCTTTTCCCATCTCTCATGCCCATACCATCACAAAGTCCGACTATTGCCCAAACATCTCCCACGAAATCAAAAATCTCTCCTATTGCACACATATCTCCGACCGTCGCAAAGATGTCTACAACCACGCAAATATCCCCCGCTACGAACGTCGAGGTCGTTAGCTGGGATCTCCCAACTTACCGCGCACATTATGCTCAGATTATACGCAAGATCTCGGGACAGCGGATTACCAGCACTTCCGCCGACTACCTCCACTACATGTCCTGTCGCTTTGCCAACAGGTGTGAAGTTCGCCCGCTCTGAAGTACTTCGCATCATCCGCCAGAGCGCTGGAACAGAGCGCCGCAGAGGCCTGTCGTAGGGAGAGAAACGCGCGCACAAACAATGGCCTCCTGTCTAGCAACTCTAGCCTCACTTCTCTTGCTGACAGAGTTGTCCGCAATGCAAGAGAACGGCTGAGCAATCGCAAAAGGACAGGGTCGAGAAACAGCTTTTGTGGAACAAGATGTCGCTTGCCAAGCAGCTGATCATCATGCGGAAGGACGCAAACAAGTGCGAGAAGAAATATGGGCCGATTTCGCTGCTGAATAGGCCGAGGCCTAAGGAGGTCCTTGGAAGAAATATGGGCCGATTTCGCTGCTGAATAGGCCGAGGCCTAAGGAGGTCCTTGGCTGTGGATGTAGCCCGCTGGATCCGACGTGAGTTTACCCAAGAGGACATATGGGCGATGGCTTACTAACATGTCTATAGGGCGAGAAAGGACAGCGTATTCGTGGAGACTAAGTCTATCAAGGGTCGCTATCACGAGGGGGTCGAAGTCTCTGATTCTGAGCCTGGTTCAGATTCAGATTCCGAATCAGATTCCGATTCTGGCTCTGGTTCAGCCTCCGATTCCTATGAGGAGAGCTATGATGGAGAAGTTGAGGATGATGTGTCCGATTCTGGAACGGTTGATTACGGCGATCTGGATCTCGAGCAGGAGGACGGAATGGACGAGGAATGGTGAATGACTTCTTCGAGATCTGATTCGGCTTGTGCGACGCCAGTATGTTTGCTTGGCATGGAGTTTTTGTGTGACTTGTGGACATGTTTCAGCGGCGAATTGTGTTGACTTACTTTGTTGTTGGGGGAAGACGACATTGTCCACGGCCATGCTTATTGCGCTGTAGACCCCTCATTTCTGTTATTAGGGCTAATGATTGAGTTGAAGAAATTTTTTATGTGTCCTTCTGTGATGCACCTCCCCAATCCATCTGTCTTTTCAACGCAATCACTGTTCCTATTCAGGATCCGAACTTGCCCGCTCAGATTTTCTCATGGACATGGCCAATTGTAGGCCCTCCTTCCGTGTGACCACTGCTGACTTTAGGATGTTTGAGTAAGATCGGAAAAGATCGACGTTGCGTGCGTCGTCGGTCATGGTGAAGTGAATACTGTAAGTAATTTTATTGGTCAGTATAAACGAGCCCGCGAGGGTAATACGCTAATCATTCTCGAGATTGTACTCACGGTATATGCCGTATTGTATTGAATGCTATGTTGCGTGCCTCTGTAAATTCTCGAATCGAGGCAGAGCAAAAGAAGCTCAGAAGCGAGATGCCAAGCCTGCGAGACACCACCAACAACCGAATGAGAGCATTCGAGGCTGAGTCAGTATCACGCGTGTGCTGAAGAGACCACGCTGATTGATACAGAGTCTATAATGCCAAGAGTGCACAACCAATACATCACTCACGGATCGTCACTGATGGCCTTGCGCAACCTTACCAAGAATGAAGAGATTCCAAACTTCCCTAAATATGCTCAGGAGGTTGCAATTCCGCTTGGTGAGTGAACAGATCTGGTTTGCGGTTTCGCAATGCTTACACAGGTCAGAAACTCAGGTGATAGCTTTCTGCGGCAAGCTAGGCTAGATGGTTGAAAACTTCACATTGCCTGAAAAGCGGCGCTTCTTACTTCATCTCATGGGACAGAAGCCCACAACAAATTTCGGGTTCTACTGATTCGCTGGCGATGAAAATGTTAAGGGGCCTATTGGAGCTGATCTGAAGCGAGAATGTTATATCTCACATAAAATGATGATGAACACCGCGCGAACCATGGAATAACAATGGACGTAAGAACTGGAGTGGCTACTCGATAAACGAAGCTTGTGAATAACACAGATTGAAAAACTTCAAGTCTATAATATGCGCAATCAGAAATCACCTCATAAATGTCGCGAGTATGCGTAATGCATTCATCGTTCATTGTGCTTACATGTTTTTCTGTTATAGCTCCACCTCATTAACCATCTTATCTCCACTCAGCCCAGCCAATAGATTCTTCACCGACTCCGTCGCCATCTGCTCTCTCGTCTCAATCGTCGCGCTCCCGATATGCGGCACCAGCACACATCTCGGTTGCTTCAGAATCGGATGATCCGCCTGAATATTCGGCTCATTCTCAATAACATCCAAGCCCGCCCCAAAGATCTGCTCCTCATCCAGCGCCTTAACCAACGCATTCGTATCGATAACTGGGCCCCTCGCAATGTTCACCACGACAGCCAACTTCTTCATCTTCTTGAAAAACTCCGTGCTCACCAGGTGCTTCGTATCCTTGGTCAACGCACACCCCACAACCACCACATCGCTCTCGGCCGCTAATTGATCCGCACTTTGCGCTGGCTCAATTGGTACTTTCGCCGTGCTCAGCAAGTCAAAATGATCCTCCTTGACCTTCTGCCCCGGCTTACTCGTCAAATACACCGCCCTCTTGATCCCAAACGGCAGCAGCCTCACCAGCGCCGCCTGCGCAATCCTCCCAAAGCCCAAGAACCCCACCGTAGACCCCCTCAACCCCGGACCCGTCATAAGCAGCGGGTGCCACGGCATCTGCGGCCACTCGCCCGCAACAACCTTTCCAATCGCCTCGCCGCCGCGCCGCTGCGCCATTAGGATCAACATGACAGTCAAGTCTGCGACGGCGTCGGTCAGGCACGTGGGCGTGTACCCGAGGCGGATGCCGCGGTCCTTGAGGGCGGGGCGGTCGATGTGGTCCGTTCCGACGGAGAAGGAGGCGATCGTTTTGAGATTGGCTCCGGCGGCGTCAAGGAGCTCGGTGTTGATTTGGTCGGAGAGCATGCATAGCAGGCCCGAGGCGCTGGGGATGTTCTCGAGGAGCCAGGTGCGCGGACATGGCTTTTCGGAATGCCATTGGACGATTTCTAGCTCATCTTTCTTTTCATCGAGGATTCGTTGTGCTTCGTCGATCAATTGGCGCGTTACTATGACTTTTGGTTTCGACATGTTGGTGGGCGTTGTGGTGTTGATGTTTGTGTTTGCGGGGGAGCTCTTTTGATGCGGGGTAGGGGCAGAGCTCAATGCACTACGGTCGACGGGGTCTAGACCGAGATGTGACGATAGTTGTGAAAGCCTTTGCATTGATGTTTAGGAGCTTCACAATGTCGCCCAAGTTATTCTTAAAGTGACGTCTGACGTCGGGCGCCTTTATGCCGAGGTGGCCTCCGCCGATAAGCGGAGACGATCTGACTGACCCCACATAAAACTAGAATGTACCCACAGCATACTGAAGACAACAACTGCTGCTTGCTGCAAGCATTGAGATATACGTTCCTCCGATAGTTTTCAAGCAGTGCCATCAAGCCTGTGCCGTCCCCTCGTCCGGACCAACGAGCACGTTCGAGCTCCCTACCTCCCCCACCCAAATTACAGGAAAGACATTCGAGAACTTCTCCACATCAGGCTTCGTCTGCTCACTTCCTTTCTCCAGCGCGATCTTCAAGTTGTCCACGCTATCGAAGTAGCACGTCGTTTGGACAAGGTAAGGCGGCGTCGTCCCAGTAAGCGGGGAGGGGTCCGCGAAAGTATTGATGGACCATGACTTCAGTCCGTATGGGCCCCAAGCCCTTTCAATCATGGGCATGTGGGAGGCGAGGTAGTAGTCCATGTCGAATGTGAGCTTCGCGCCGGACTCGGGGTGTTGGGAAGGGTACGCGACGACGGCTGCGATCTTGCTCGTTGACGACATTGTAGTATAGAAGTCGGGGTTGGTTTCAAATATTTGATCAGAAGATGTGCTGGGTATATCTCACTCTTTCTATGTGGTTTGGTGTGAACGTTTCCTTATGTGTCCATCTATTCGAGAACACAGCAAGGTGCGTGATGAGCGCAAGGGAGGAACCTCGGCAAAGCTTACTTTGGCTACTCGCACAGCATGGATCGACGCAACACTGGATGTTTGTCTTGAATGCAGCCAGATCAGCCGCTATAGAGGTGATCTGCCGACAAATCTGCATTTCATGAGTTATGTACATTACGCTGTCAGGCCTACAGCTGCGAAGAACAAGCCCTAACTTCCACCAGGATTCGAGGCCAAGCATGTTCCCGCCCAGTACTGCGTTCCACTCTCCGGCGTCGTGGCATCGTAGTTCTGAACTCCTGTTAAGCACTGGCCGCTTCTACACGCATTGGATGGTGCAGGATTTCCGACATATAGCTGGCAATAAGTGCCCGCATACGAAATCGAGTAATACACGCAGCCGCTGAGCCTCGTACAACTTCTGCAACAGTCCTCGGGTCCTGTAGTATCTCTGCCGACGCGCAACTGGACTCCACCGCCATTACTGATCCTTGGTTTGCCAGTGAGAGGTCGTAAAGTGGCACATGGGTCGCCGTAGGTGGTTGCTGTTGCTGTCGAAGTGGCGACAACACTGGTAGATGCTTGGATAGTGGTTGTGGTGGCAGTATCTGTAAGTGTAGTGACGCTGGAAGCGAGCGTAGCTTCTGTCTGTTGAATGGTCTGGATAACATTGGTGCTGACGATGACCGTGGATGTCTCTGTAACGGCCACTAGATCGGCTGATATTGTAGTTGTTGTAAAAACAGTGCTCGCAGACTGATCCTTGGTCGTAGTTAGGAAGCAAGAGCAAGCTGGAGCGATGTTATTGGTCGCGCGATTGCGGAGTCGTGCCTGGCTCCTCGTGCAGATAGACTCCTGCAGCTGCGCGGGAGAAGAGACCGTCGTGGTAGTTGTGCTAGGCCTAAATTAGTTTACCATCGTGCAAGGCAGAGGATGGTTCACTTACGCAGTGATCGAGCTCACGCTAGCAACAGTTTCCGCCACCGTTATGGTGACTCGCTCAGTAGCAATGGAAGTGCTAGTTGACGTGACAATGGCTGTTGTTGGTATTGTTACTGCTTCTGTAGCAGTGACAATCCGTGTAGAGGTATATCTCAAGGCGCTGGCAAGAGATGTGACGGTTTCTGTCACAACTGCAGTGGACTGCTCGCAAGTTGCGACACGCAATGCGCTCTTGGATATGACTGATCGACAAGATTCAGTAGATGCTGCAGGCAGATTGGAACACGAAGAGGGTTTTGGTCCGCATGTCACAGTAGAAGGTACCGATGGTACCGAAACCGACGAGCTTATGGCGTGACTGGACGCAGGCGAAGCTCGGACGGCGGAAGAGCTACGTGTGGAGGTTGACGATCGCGACGATGGCAAAGACGGAGCAGAGGTGCGAGAAATTGTCGACGAGCAAGGTATCGATGGAGATAGTACCGGTGCTTGATAATTGCATATGCCGAATCCGCTTTGACAGCCAATACCACAGTGGGCGTCTGTCGATCCACTGTAAGGTCAGACGCAGACAAGATATCCAAAGAGGAAGTGCTTACCAGTAATTGTATCGGGAGCAGCATGAACCCCAGCGGGAGTTCAGACAGGTTGATCCATTGCCAACAGATCCGCAGCGAGCATCTTTGGATACTTTGTGTCCTGATACCGATGAGGCCAATGCAAATGATCCAGCAAGAACGATTGACAGACGCATGTTGGATACAGGGCGTGTAAGTCTCACGGTCAGGACAGGAGGAAATCTCAATTAAGTGGATAATCGACTCATGATCATGGGGATGTGTCTTACTCTATGCGTACTTATCATTAGGTACGGACCTGGTGACTGCACATCGACATCCACATGAGCCAGGTATCTGACGTACTTTCAGCTCGCAGACATTCACGAACTAACCCTGAAAAGATGTGAGCTGCAGCTCTTAGACATTTCATCTCCCAATTTCTGTTCGGAATGATGAGGATCGCAATGCTATCTAACATTGGTGGCGCAGGTGGGAGGCTCGTCGATCGAGGCGAGTAATGATGCACCACCAAAACAAGGCTGTAGTGCCTTGGAGCCGCTCGAAGGGCCTGTAAATCGAGGCTCCATCGGAGAGAGTGGGCTCAAAAGGGGATAGCCCCTTTCCACTTTGGGATAGTCTAGCCTCGGGAGCAGGCGATCCCAATTCCAGACCACGGCAGCAGCGAAGGATCATCTGTGAAGTTAGGTAAGTAATTTCTCCGAAAAGTCGACGAAAGATGAGGCCTCAAGCACCACAGAGTCTCAATCGAAGCTAGAGCTCGTTTAGCCTTGTCAGTATGAAATACAACCGATTCGCCACACATGCAGGTGTGGAAAGTGTCAAGTACTGTTCAAAGACACTGGCACGCTCAGTGGGTTCAATCTCAGAATCGAAGCTGCCTTAGCTGCAGCATGTACGCCATACCCATAACTTCGAAGTAGTAATGGAAGCTTCTACATTCTGACGCTAAGCCGCGATAGGAGATTGATTATGCGGGGCACGACGCCCATCTCCAAGATGCGCAACCACTTGAACTCGAGCACCATTTGATATCCCGATAAATCAAGCACTGGAACCTCTCTCTTCCCATAGCACCAGGAACGGCATCAGACCACTCTTGTCCCGACTCCTTCCCGCAACAATGGATCAACGCGCCCGTATTCCCGTCGGGCCTCCCGTTCATGATCCACTCCCATCATACTGGCACGAACCAAAGTCCCCGCTCGCAAAAGTTGTAGAGCCCGAGACATCTGATCCGACTCAAAGCTACGACTATGCAATCATCGGCTCTGGCATCTCCGGCACAATGATTGCGTACAATCTCATCAAGTCACACCCAAAAGCCCGCATTGTCATGGTTGAAGCACGTGAGATATGCAGTGGAGCGACTGGACGAAACGGAGGACACACCAAGGCTGCAAGCTATCGAAGCTATATGCATCACATGCAAGAACTTGGGAAAGAGGAGGCGTTGAGGATTGCGAGGTTGGAATTCGCGAATATTGTTGAGACGCACTGCATGGCGAAGGAGATGGGGATCAAGTGTGAGAGCCAGATGTGCAATACTGTGGATGTGATCTATGATCAAGCGACCTTTGAGCTGGGCAAGACCGCCATCCAGGCGCTGAAGGCCGATGTGCGGGATGAAGAGCAGGCAGTGGGAGATATGGCGTGGTATATGGTATTCGAGAACAAAGAAGATGTCATACGACGGTTCCAAGTTGCTAAAACGAACGACAATCCTGCCATAGAGCAGAAAGAAGAAGTAGCCGGGGCTTTCGAATACGTAGCTGGACGTATCCACGCTTACCGCTTCACGACCGGCATCTTGAAGCACTGTGTTCAACAAGGGCTAGTCTTGTGTGCCAACACCCCTGTCCACGCAATCATGCCATCGACAGAGTCAGCAACGGAGAGTGAAGATACATGGGACATCTTCACACAATACACTACTCTGACATCCAGACACGTTATTCTTGCAACAAACGGCTACACTCCCTACATCTTGAACTCCCTCCAAGGCGCAATCGTGCCAATGCGCGGCCAGATCACGGCGCAGCGCCCTGGCCCTCGCAACAAGCTCACAAGCCCACTTCGAACCACATACTCGTTCATATATCGCGATGGTTACGAGTACATGATCCCGCGACCGCTCGATGACGGGTCGCAGCATCTGATTATCGGTGGTGGGCTTGGGCGTTTACCAGCTGCAGGCGCGACAGAGTACGGCACTGTAGACGACAGTAGCTTAAGTTCGCAAGTCTCTACCTATCTACACGGAAGTCTAGCTGGCTATTTTGGCGCAGCGAATTGGGGCGAGGGCAGCGAAGCTGATAAGTCGCAGCGCATCGTGCAGGAATGGACAGGCATCATGGGCGCGACGGCGGACGGGCGGCCTTTGGTGGGTGAGGTCCCGGGAAAGAAGGGGATGTGGATCTCAGCGGGGTTTAATGGGCATGGGATGGTGTTGTGTTTGAAGTCGGCACAGGGTCTGGTGGAGATGATGGATGGGAAGGGGAGGCCAGAGTGGTTTCCAGAGAGCTTCCTGATAACAGAGGAGAGAGTGCAGAAGGCGAGGTTTGTAGGGAGACGAGATATGCAAAGTCAGTAATAGAGGATGATACTTCGGATGGTGGTTGAGGTGAAGGGCTAGGCACGTGCTCATTCAGTCATTTAGGCGGCCAGGATGTATGGTCTTGGCGGTTTCGTCATTGGGGCGCATGAAAGTCACAGCCACGGGAGCTCATGCGCGGCAACACGCAAGCTTCCACTGCTCCAAGGCAATCATTCCTCGACCTCAACCTATCTTCTACTACCACACAACTTTATACAAATACAACAACACCACATCATGGCTGAGAAACCTAGCGCAGAGAAAGTAAAGATACCCCGCTTCCTCGAAGTTGACGCACCTGACAGCTGCAGCCCCCCGAGAGCCCAACCACAGCGCGAGAGCTCGACTTTGACGACGACAACGATGCGCCCACCTCGTCTGCCCATGAAAATGTGACCGCACCTCCCCCGCCCTCCAAGTCACCCAAGCCTGGTGTGCGCTTTGCGGAGGAGACGACCGAGGCACCCCCACCAAAGCCGCCGCGACCAATGTCCCCGCAACAGCAGGCGCAGAACACGCTGATTGAAGCGTTCCCCGACATCGACAACAATGTCATCAAGGCGGTGCTTGTGGCTAGTGGCGGCAAGGTAGAGCCGGCGTTCAATGCGCTGTTGAGCATGTCGGATCCCAACTTCAAGGCAGAAGAGGCTCCTCCACCGCAGCCTCCACGACCCCAGCGCACGCAGCTGGAGCAGGACGAAATCTATGCGCGACAGCTGGCGCAGCACTACCAGAATCAGGGCGGCGCAAATCAACCGCGAAGGCAGCAGCAGCCCGGTGGCCGGCCCAACGAGCCTGAACGAGAGCACAGCTTCTTCGATGGTATGTCAACCCTACCGTGACCAATTTTCACCTCTAATAAGGCTTAGATGAGCTGCCCGAGATTCGCAAGAACATCGAGCAGGGCTTCAAGGAGACGCAGAAGCAGGTCACGAGCTGGATCTCCAACTTCACCAAGAAGCTCGACGGCGACACCGAGCCCGACGAGTACGACCGCTACGGTAACCCAGTCCACCATGACCGCCCGAGGCCGGGGCAGTCCCCGTCAGGACGACAGAACTATGGCCCGTCGCAGTCTGATCAGATGCACGGCATCCGCAAGTCTGCTGAGCAGCGACGGTCTGCCGATCACAACCGCTACGACGCAGACAATCGCATGCTGAGCGATGACTTTGCGCAGCTGGAGATGAGGGATAACGATGGTGTGTATCGCAGTCACGCATCTGGACCACGCATTGACTGATATCCACAGCTCCCCCGCGAACATCAAGTCGTCCCCACGCAAACCCCGACCTCTTCAAACCCACCCCCGTCTCGCCACCTCAAAGCGGCCCCGTTGACGAAGTCGACGCACTGTACCGCAACCCCTCGCCAAACAACAATCAATCCGGCCAGGGTAAGTCGGGCGGCAAGAAGTGGCAGCCTCTGACTTCTGTGGCACCCAACCCGGAGCCAGATGACCACGACCCCTTCAGCCTTGGCGATAGCGATGACGAGGAGAGCAAGACCAAGGACACCAACCCTGCTGATACCGAGAGGCTGAAGAAGTCGGCTTCGAATAAAGAGGCACCTGCATCGAGCGAGTTGAAGCCTGCTGAGCGGAGCGGGAGTATAGATGCTACTGCTGCGGCGCTGTTGAAGGACACGAAATAGTGGGTGGGAACGGGCAATCGCGAGATCTTGGGATGGGCGTCTGGACCTACATCCGCATTACGCTTGTGCTTGAGTAGGAATTATTTTCAGGTCTCTGAGCCGGAGCAAATAACATGTCGAATTCGATCATCGTATGCCAAGTGATTAGTTCGCGATGTGGCTGATGGAAGATTGCTTCCGATTAAACCTTTGGGTCTGTCAACCCGTCGTCGAGACGAGGATCTAGAAAATGGGAACGACGAATGCAATCGATTACACCGAATTGCGAAAAGCGGTTTGCATGCTTCAAGGTCGAACCCCTCGTGTCACTTGTCGAGTAATAGATGTGTCCAGATAGCTTGGCAATGACTTTGCGAAGCGGCCGCCAACAAGTCTGCTGCCTTGTTGATAGTTCATCCCTCGAAGCTGGGCATGCTTGCTCGTCACGAGGTACTGGACTCTGGGTGCGAGCTTGGAGGATGGCGAGAGGTGTCGGGAGTCCTGTCCAGTCGAACACCCCACGTGCTACTGGTAAAGAGCTCGTCTCTTACAATCTTACAGTGTTAACGCTCTTTACATTCTGTCGAAGACAGATTCCATCGCTGCAGCCAGGAGATATGCGTTCATCGCCAGACTGCACATCCAGAGTCTGTATGCGTAGCAGTGTTGATCCATTTACTAGCACGCGAAAACCACTGACATCGTTCCTTTCTTCTCAACCTCAACAACGGGTGGGTCACTACACGACAATGTCCTCACCGCAACTTTACATCCCATCTCCAAATCAGGCACCGAGAGTCGTATTGTCGATTGCCTAATATGTCGAGCAGCTGACGCGGACCAATACGACTGAGACGCTTCCAAGTTCGTCGGGCCGCAAAAGGGCCTTTTTAGGGAACACGTTTCCGCTGCACATTCTCCGCGCTTTGTACTCCAGATCTTCGCCAGGTTGATGATGGCCTGGATGCAGGTCGTTCGTCTAAGTTGCAGCGAGACTGCAGTGCGTTATAATATTGAGCAATCGCATTGAAGGAGGCGTCTCGCCATCGTATGATGTTGGCAGCGAATTCGCGTCGCGACTCAGGGTCTCGCCAAAACGCCTGCGGAGCCGCGTCTTCCCTGTGTCCGTCTCAACTCTACTGCGATCATCCTCCGACCCGACCCACGACGGACGCCATTATAGTTTGTGATCTTCCGTTTCAGGTCCAAGGTCACAGGGCGTAGGGCTCCGAGTGTACCAGATTGACTCGACTTTTCGCTCCACGATCCTTCCCGGATGATACCAGCCGATCGGAAACTCCGGGGACGACCATGTATTGGACCCACCACGTTGAGATCTATTTGCTTTTATCGAACGGGATGCATGAATCGAGCGTTGTAGTTTACGAACACTTGCTCACGGCATCCGGTCTTGGTGTCACATACAAGGCCGCAAGACGGCAGGCTATCTGCGGATCATCTTAAAGCATGGTCCGCGCCTGGGTGATCTGCGGCTCTCGGAAGCTGGCGAGCCCAAACGAAGCGTGCGGGATCGAGATGGCGAATCAGTGAGATCGGAAAGGCCGCCATACTTGCCGTTTGCTTCCAAACAAAGGGTCAACACCACCACCAGTCAGCCACTGGTGACCGTCTCGAACGTTGAGCTCGAAGGTGACTTGCTGGAATTGGGCGCCGACAGACACTACAGTAAAGTTGCCGCGTATCCGTACAGCCGCATGTCGTACATGTCCAGGGTCTGCGGTTGCGGAAAGCATCCCCGAGACTTTCAGGACATTGACGCCTTGTTGCACCATGTCTTTGCATTGGACTGTATCGCCGCAGGATCAGTAAGCTTGTCGGGAGATTCGGGGAATTGCCAACGATCTGTTGAACTGTCAATTACGTCCAGAGTGGGCTTCTGCGCCACTTGACATGTGCACGAGTACATGCCAGGATGGTCCCTCCGATGAAGCGGCACACCACCAAACTTTCCCCTGATCAGTCTAGTCTCAGGCACGTCGCTCATCCTGCAGGGACAATGAAGCGAGGACAAGCCAGACATGCAGAAATCAAGGGGCCCAGCTGGCGAATCAGAAAAATTTACGCCTCACTGATACTCATCGATCGAACTTTATCTTGACTCGAGCTCGCCGTCCGCTCAGTGAACCAGATTCGACGTCTCAATCTCGAACATGCTCCAACATGAAAAGACCGGATGCTCCTTCCGCGGGGTCGGTCAAACGCTCTTTACACTTTCTAATATTCCAACGACCATACCACACGGCCAGCAGCTGCCTTGAGCGGCCTGGCATCGTCTTCGTTCAAGTCACTCGACGTAACGATGAACGAAGAGTTCCGACAAGATGATTCCTTCAAGCCCTGGGGCCCCCTCATCTCACCTGAATACAAAAACGAACCTATCACGACCGCCGATGTGATCGTAGCATCGATCGTATGGGCTCTGACAGTGATCAATGTGTTCATTGCACTTTGGCTTGGACTCAAGCAGACCAAAGCCTCGAGATCCCCGTTGAGAAGCGTGTACATTTGGATGATATGGCTGGAACTTCTGGTCTGTTTTATCATGGGCTTTGAATGTTATCTGCATATCTTGAAGTACATACCACCAAGTTAGTATTGTGTGACTCGCTCTTGAGAACTATGTTGACCATGGGAAGGTTTCGCGTTCTACTTTACGATTTGTGAGTACACTGGAAGTCTAGTGGAGTCTGGACTAATATATGCCAGTGTTTTGGTGGTGTATTCAGGTACAACTTTTGCTCCAGATCATCATCAACCGCATCAGAGTTATTGTACCAGATCGAAAGCGGTCGCGAAACATCATGATCGGTACCGCCACCTTCGTCACAACAATCAATATTAGTGTATTTTGTATCTGGATTCCCGCACGTCTACAGACTAGCCACAAGTATCATGTCATCAACGAATACTGGGATCGCACCGAGAAATGTCTCTACCTCCTTGTCGACGCTTTACTTAACTGGTACTTTCTCAAGACAGTCAAAGCCAACCTTATCAGCAACGGTCTCACAAAGTACAACAAACTCGTCAAGTTCAATCAGCGAATCGTCATGGTGTCCTTGTTGATGGACGTCATGATCATCGGCGCCATGTCCATTCCAAACTCCTTCGTGTAAGCTCAGGTTTTATCATTCACTTCAGATAACACGCAAGCTGACCCATCGCAGCTACATCCAATTCCACCCTTTGGCGTACCTCGTCAAGCTCAACATCGAAATGACCATGGCCAACCTCATCAAACGCATCGCCGTTTCCACCTCCCGCCGCAACGGCAACGCCTCCGTCGCCGAAGAATTCAGGTCCTCCGACTTCTCGTCATCCGGCAAACGCACCACGGGCGCACACAACACTGCGCGCCGCCTCTCTGCCCACGAACTCGCCAGCATCGTCTCGTACACTGCGACAAGCGAAGCGCATCGCGAGCGCATCATCAGCTTCGAGCCTACAGGCAACCAAATCAAAGCCACGCAGGAAATCACAGTCACGTCCGAGCCGAACCCATTTGCGCGCCGCGGATCAGAGGTCGAGATCACGGGCCCGTATACGGCGGGAAAGGCGAACGTGCCTGGCATTGTAGTGGAGGAAGTACCTGATACGCCAAGGACGAAAAGTCTCGATAGCTCGGTGAAGAGCGCTGAAGGAGACGGAGGGAGGAAAAGGGGGGATGCTGCGGAAAGTGATGATGAGGCGGCGTTAGTGGAAAGGGGCGGGGAGAGTGGATGGAAGGTGCAGAGAGGGAGGGATACAGAGAGGGGATGGGGGAGGGGGCCGGGGTGAGATGTGACTTGAACATCTTGAGTGGTTTTTCCTTCTTTTGCAATGATACACCCTACGATAGAGTATAGATGAGATGGTAATGTGATAATGTTTAGACTTATTCGGAAAAGGAGTGGATGTGTAAGACTGGGTGCAAAGCGTTTGAGACATGTTAAAGGACAACATATACGTCCTGCACGCGGGAACAGTGGTATATGTTTGGCTCCATCCTTTCCACCCTTGCGCCAACATTCGTATTGACATCAGTTGGAACACCTCCAATATTGTCAGATTGTCTGTCGCAGTCTGTCTGGACACGAAAAGTAAGCCCAAAATTGGCCGCAATACTCTGGGATTCCCGCAATCGTTGTGAGATAGCTTGGAATAGCGTATCCATTTGCGTTTTGAACATTGTCCGATACATCATCCATATTTCTATCGTGAGGGACAGAATTGTTGTTTGAAAGAGGCTGATACCGGTCTGGAACAGGTCTCTCGTAAGATAGAGGTCTAGAAGTTCTGTGTCATTGACGACCAGATCCATGTGTCTGCAGAAACTTTGCACTAGCTCAATGCGAATCATTTCATCAATGGCGGTTGGTATGAGGAACGTTGGCCAGGTGTCCGGTGGTGCGTGGTAAGTGATCTTGCTGGCGACTTGTGAAGGGTAAGTGCAGCGGTCATCCTTTTGATCTTGTACATGGAATGGGCAGCGATAAATTCTGAAATGTGTCGCTGTCGTCGTACAAAAAGTCGTAGACGACGTCGTGTAGCTCGCGTGGAAGCCGGTCTCGCATCGCCTTAAAGAGCTCCTTGAGAGTAGTCGTGCTTGCCATGCTTCCTAACAGGGGCAGTGCACAAACAAATATCACTGAGGTGCGTGACTTGTATTGCGTGAGAGTGGGATTGCGCTGCTGAGGAAGAAAGTAAGGACATCTGGAGGTAAACGTAGGCATATCTTGCTAGACCGCTACAGGCTAGCGCTGAATGGTTGCGAGGCTCCTGAAATCAGGCAACAGTAAGTACTGAAGTTCGTATCCAATGCCAGCCTCATGTCACTGATAGCCACAACGTCTCAATGATATGAATCTGCCTGTGAGATTGCAGAATGAAGTTGAGATCGAGACTCATTGATCGCCTTCTTCTACCGTACGTCACATGTCAGCATGATATTCATGCGACGTTTTTGGGCACGCGCCATTCGCTTCTCATAGCTAGCAAGAACAAATATGAAAAGTACAGTATAATGTGTCATGAAACTTGCCATCTCACGATACTGCGACTCAAAAGGTAAGTTGGCTGCACTTATTGATCGACCTTACACCCACTTCATGCTTAATATAATCATGTGCTTTTCGATAGGAAAAGTTCTTACGTTGCAGTTAGAAGCAAGTCAGCAAACATGTATCGCGTGTGCTCATATCCTGATCATTCTACCCGTGGCGTATGAGCACCGGTCTGATCAAACGTTTTCCGCACACACGTGATGCTTTCACAGCAGGCACAAACCCAACTCCCACACGCAATCCCATCTAAAAAGCTTGCTTCTTTGCATAATCTGGAGCTCGTCTCCCACTGAATCGTGGTACCTATTCATAGCCAGTTGAACAATGACTCAACAGGACAACAGCTCCGTCGAGGCGCCCAAATCGAAAGTTCCGCCCCCTGCTGAGACTGGGAGCGCTTTCGAACCACACACGACGCTCGGTGGAAACACTGACGAGGAAGATGCCCAACGACGGATTCCCAGTACTGACCGCTCTGTCCAGGATATCTCGAATCCTATGGTAATCGTTGGCTTCTACGGCGAATATACTTCGAACGACATCCAAAATTACCATCGACGCTATCATAACGGTATGTATGGGCCTCGCGTATTGTTCCAATCGGCTGATGAGTTGATAGCGATGACCCAAAATGGCATCACGGATACTCAGCTTTCGCTCTTCCTTGCAGCTGGCGGTCTGTACCTTACACCTAATATGACCATGGTCAGCATCGACACTAACTCTGAGCGGTTTAATGATGGTGAGTTCAGATTTCACGTCTTCGTAGCTGTTGTTTACACTTGTAGCGTTGGGTCAGAGCAAGATCACGTGTGATCAGCTGAAGACTTTGCTTACGGGCAGTGGCCTATCTCTTGCGCCTGCAGATGCCAACGTAGCTTTGCGTATGGCGACACTGCCAATTCCAGCAGCTATCGCGCCTGGATCTTCGAGTGAACAATTTCAATTTACGGTGAGTAAATTGCTGCTGTCGAAGGCAATGAAGTAGGCCTAATACGTGGCACAGTACATTGAAGAAACCGGCGTCTCAAGGAAATAATGGAGTAGTGCAGACATAGACAACAAGACGAAATATTGTGGGCACGGTTATGGTAAAGCTGATAGTCTGTTTCGCTATTTCTCACGTAGAACAAGGATGTGGCGAGATGACTCGAATCTGAACACATTCAATGCAGCCCCTTTACGATTCCGATTTATGAAGAACCTACAAAATTGCGAAGAGACGCCATCAGAAATGGTTCTAGATAGTTATATGGCTGTGCATTTCCTCAGAGATGAATGATCGGCCCCCAGCTAGAACAAAAGGGCTTGTCATGGGAGACCTTTCCATACATCCGATCTGGTCATTGCGAATAGCGACGTGTTGTAGTAATATGCACATCGATCCTCAAGCGATTATGATTAGTGGTTTAGATATTTGAATGAACACCAATGCAACTCATTCGACACATGTGCTTTCCAGCTCCAGTAGTGTGATTTTGATGAGTCGTGAAGTGAAAGTGCCGGTCAATGACGTGGAGTTCAATCAATTCACAATGAAGTGCAACGCCAAGCCCGATATAGATAGGTACAAACATTTTGCATAGGCCCTTAAGAACATATAACTACTACAAATGATAGAATGCAGATCACACATTCCGCTCTCGAGACTCTCCACGATGCAGAAAGAAGTCAGTGCAGTCTCAACTGGGCCATTATATCACACTGACACTCGTAGACACATGCACATCCTGCAGACTGGGTCTATGAAGTGATGCGCACCAGCGACCATCTTCCGGTCCAAATGTCTCGGCCGCAAGTCCCAGCGACGCCCCCGAAAGCACGAATGTCATTGTCATATCGTCCCAAACACAGTATCGGCTCCGAGCCTACCCCAACAACATCTCTAATCGCCGGCACAGCTGGAAACCTCCCCCAGATAGGATACTTTAGCGCAAAGCCACCTCGGCCGCGCAAGGAGCCCAGTGTGTCTAGTGACGTGGTTGTGCCCAAGTACAGACCGACTCAATTGGTCTACGAGGACAGCGAAGACGAGAGCCTTGCAAACCGACCTGGCCATACAGCATACTACAAGAGTCACAAGTTTCAAGATAAAGTGGCTGCAGGCAAGGTGCATGGTTCTGGTGGTATTCGAGACAGGGCGACGCCCAGCAAGAGGGAGTCTGCAAAGCTGGCGAAGCCACAGCCTTTGGTCATGATCTTCGGTTTGAATAACGTAAGGCGTGCCAAAGTGGGGAAGAAGGCGGATTTGAGGCTACAGAAACATAACAAACGGGCGTAAGTAAAAGTAGTGTACAGCCTAGTAACGAGGAGTACTAACATTTGATCAGGAAATGGTTGCGCAAGACGAACGGTGAGGAGTCGAAGTTTGGGTGGGATTGAGCGTTTGCACTACGGAACGCCGCACTGGAGCATGATCTCGGGACATACCGTGGACACATAGCTGTGCGTTAGTTGAACAGAGACTGTCCAATACCAGAGAATCCATCTTTGTGGTCCGAAGCAAGGTTCAATCTCATTGTGAAACATGAAATCAAGTGAAAGCGGCAACAGTATCTTCTCGCGCGTATGGCGGCCTCATGTCACTGGGAAAGCTGTGCGGAATTCCACCTGTCTGAGATTCCTAATTCGTATCACCAACCAACCGATGTACAATAATTCCTGCTGGTCTAGATCGCTCGCCACTCGTGACATCTACTACATCCTATCGACACTCTGCGTGCACTCTGTTCGGTCGAGGCAAGATCTTAAAATCCAGCAGAACATGTATCGCGAGCTGCGAAAAACGTCGGCGACACCAGATCGGCAGGAGCCTCGGACGCGATCCACTAGAAGCACTCCGGGCGGCGCACCTGGTACAGACATGTTGAGCTCGAAACCCTTGCCACGGCGCGATGCTCATTCGGCGCCTGCTCTATCGACGGGCCAAAATGTTTCGCCACGATCTGCGAAGTTTAATTCCGCTGCCTCTCATGCGCCGCACCCTTTTGTGCACACCCACACCGCGACACCTGCCGAAGATGCAGCTGTACGACTTCGAAACTTGCAGAAGCGTTTTATCAAGGCAACGACCAACTTAACGACCAAGCCTATGACCAGGCAGAGCTGGGACGAGGACGACAACAGGACATCTGAAGATGCCGGCCTGGATCGGCTGGATCGTCGCGCAGTCATCGATATTTACGATCAAGCACTCGATGCGCTAAGCAAATCACCTTGGAAACACAACCAGACTGGGGCCGAGTGTACTTACAAAACACGTGTTGTGCTTGGCATCACTAAAGCAGACCCAGAGGATTCAGTCTTTGAGACATCTGGTCAGCTGCTCAAACCAATAGATCCTCAATATGCAGAGCCACGGATTGAGCGGACCGGCGACGAAAATGGTTACCGTGCACAGTGGCGTCTAGATGCCTGGAGAAGGGAAGGATGGCCAGAGGTGTATCCCGCCAACGCCATCCGAAAGGAAGCAGAAGAGATGGATGAGATGCTTGTGGGCAAGAACAGTATCAGCGATGGCCAGATAATGAGTAAGATGCACAATGAAGCTCAGATGTGGGAAGAGGTGGACTATACCAGCCTCCTCTCCACAGGGAAGAAAGCAGCAAAGATTGCGGAGAAGGCACGAAAAGCCACGGAGAAGAAAGCTGCGAAGCCAGGGAACAAGCCAAACGTCGCTAGGATGAAAGGCATGGCGGCGGACAAAAGCCAAAAAGCCAAAAAGAAAAGCAAGCTCTACAGTGCAGTCGTTGTGGACGATACCAAGAAAAAGAAGAGAGGCTCGAGCACCGGACAGCACCAGCGGGTGGAGATACATGATACAAGTGATATAACGACATCAAGCGATGATAAGGAAGATTCAGAAGATGAGGACGAGGATGGAGACGATTGGGAGTATTGAGACTAGTCTATGCCGAGGTGCCGTGACATGAAAGCTTGATTAGCGGACTAATAATCGAGCGATTGAAAATCATACAACTGTCTTTCAATGCTAATTTTGCCACCAAGGAGCGGCTTCAGTCCACATCCAAAATCTGCTGCGCAAAGCACAAGGTTAATACAAACAAAAGCTTTAACGCCAGTACTGAGCCTGCAAAAAACAGCATCTCGTTCGTCAAGGTGGTGTTTGCCCTAACACCATTGCCACAAAGAACAACAAGAAATTGACAAAAAAAGCTATTTGGACTAAGCGAAGAACCTGTATACCACGGTCAGCATACCTCTGGGGTAATATATCCCGGCTGGACAACCTACGTTAGCGACTAAGACCCCCGGCCTATACTTCGTCCTAATGAGGTAGAGCGCTGGGACTATCTGTACCAACTTGAGAAGAAATAGGCAGACAATCAACAGAAATTTGATGACTTCGAAATCTTCGTTTATGAGGCCTTTAAGTACAGGAAAACTGGTAAAAAAGTGGGGCTCAACCTTGATCAAGACGACTAATACATATAGAATTGGATTAGAAGCTTTAAATGACATACTTTCGGAAGATTGGCAGAAACAAGACGAACATACGGACCTTGTACATCAGAAACCGCTGTCTCATCTGACGGATACCTTTGAAGTGGTGGGAGATGGCCTGTAGAAACTCGATATGTAGCTTATACCCGTCAAACAGCAAGTCTAAAGTAGCTAGCGACGACAACGCAATGTGAGTAGCAACGGACGCACGCTGGCCCATAGGTCAAGCAATGGATCTACTAATGGCTCTTCACCTCACGCATGCGATGTTCCTAAGCCAGAGATGACTTTAGCTGTACCTCCATAGGACATGATGGCCATTGTGAGCAATAGTGTGTTGCAGACCCCGATTTTGCACATTTGCACAATATTACTTGTGGACAATGCATCCACCATGAGAACCACTTGGTAGCAAAGTCCAAGATGTGAGGCCAGAGTTTACAGTTCTCGAATATGATCGTGGTACTTGGTATTTTAAGGATACAACCCGCGAAAGTATTTATAGAGCACAGCAGTATGGGTCTCGTGTCAATATCAGTGAACAAACATAAATGTCGACGGCGGTAGCACACGCCATCTAGCGTGCAATTACCCCCAGAACTCCCCATTCGTTTTCGTTCTCGACCTGCAACTTATCGTCACGTTTTATTGGTGAGGCTCAGATAGATCTGAACGTACAAATATCAACGAATAGCGAGAGCACGAACACAATGCACGTATGCAGAGATTCCATCTCGATAAAATCTTAGTATCCGCGTTTTCGTCCCACTTCTTTTTTCATCTTTGGATCTGGCATGTAGGCCCGCAGTTACTTCAAATAAAATCTTCCGTCATTTGACAGGACTAATCGGGATTACCCCGGCGATGATATCATTATGCATTGACGTAGAGTAGATTACTAGGTGAAGAGAGCAAAGTCTTTTAAGGTATTACTAGATGAGGGGGCGTACATGTCCACTGCGCCATTCGCGCCATTCATCTAGCCTCCTGCTTGAAATCACGTTTCCCAGATTGCCATGCTGCAGGTACGACTTGATGACTCTCTCACGTCTCTCAGTTCTCTAAAGGTCACGCTAACAGTGCAGAGCCTAGGTACCGCGGTCATTTCGGGCATTGTGGTTGTATCTAGCTTAGCCTGAAAACGAAGAGTCCTGGTTCGTCACAAGTGAAACACTAGCGCATATGTCATAGGGGTCCGCCGAGGCTCATCGATTGGTCAGTCATACCACGGCCTAATATCAGTTACAGGGCTCAGTTGAGGTGGGCATGATCCTGAAGCTTTCGTATCTATATAGTCTTATCGTGCATCACTTTTGATTGATATATCAGTCCTTGTATTGGCACAGCCGATGACTACCATCACTAATGCTATGACTGAAACTTAAACCGTTCTCTCCAACGATGCGCTTCTCCTTTTTCGCTCTTTCTGTCGGGCTTTGCTGCGCGGCCGTTGTCCCTCGGCAGCTTGGCAATGCATGTACCGATCCTCCCAAGCGAATCGAATGGCGACAATTAGGTGCAGAAATCCAAAAAGAGTACATTGAAGCTGTCCTATGTCTGAGAACCAAACCCTCTGCTTTGGGCTTGAACACGACACGTTACGATGATTTTCCTTACATCCATACTCGCCTTGACAAAACCAGTAAGTATTACCTGATTCTTCAATCCCTGATCATAGTGCTTCAAAAACATGAGCTTACTTGAGAACCTATAGTCCATTCTGTCGCCATGTTTCTACCATGGCACAGACTTTTCGTGCAAATCTATGAAGATGCCCTCGCAGACTGTGGCTATACCGGTCCCATGCCGTACGCAGCCAGACTTTTCCATTGTTGTCACATTTTCACTTGCTAACAAAATATTATAGTTATTGGGATTGGACTCTCGATACAGATGATGTGACTAAATCACCTATCTGGGATGCAGACACAGGTTTCGGCGGCAACGGCGATCCTGTTATTGATCCTTGGACGGAAAGCAGCAGCAAGAAGTGTCTAGTGGATGGGCCCTTTCAACACGTTCAACCCGCATACACAATGAATGGCTACGCGCCTCATTGCCTCACCCGTAACTGGAACAGCGGGATCGCGTTTCCCGGGAACATGCTGGCCGAATATTACACGACAGAGGTTGTCGAGGAGACTCATTCTCTTGACGACTACCCTGCCTTTCGCTATAAACTTGAAGGCACTCCGCATGGAGCTATTCATTCTGCTGTTGGTGGGGACATGTCGCCTGCCACATCTCCCAATGGTAAGAACAGTCTCGTCATGGCAATCGGCCATTCACTTCATGTTCTCTAGCTGACGCCAGCATTTGCAGATCCAATCTTTTTCCTTCATCATGCGCAGATTGATCGTTTATGGACTCTGTGGCAGCAAGAGAAGCCACACGTCCGAACAATGCAATTCGGCGGTCCAAGAACGCTGGGCCAAGATGCTGCCGAGGCTACGTTGGACGATGTGATGCCTTTCCTTGGCCTCACGCCTGACGTCAAGGTATCGGAGGTCATGTCTACCAATACCTCCCGGCTTTGCTATGCTTACTAGACCTGGCTGCTTAGAGATATGCTGTGTTCTATTTTACTACTTAACCTGTCTCAAAAAAAACAGGTGTTAGCTGACTTGTAATAACTCAAGCATTCTATGAACAGGAACTCATAGCATCAGATTCAGACCTATATCTTCTTTCGTCTGCATCCCTCGAAATCAAGCGTGACAACGATACGCTGGGGTTACTGCACAATGTGCATGTCAGTGAAACGTCTACTTAGGTACATCATTGTATGGTTACATGCTTTCAGCAATTGTCTTCACAGCGCACATTGAATATCTCTGTGCACTCACATGTACGGCACCGCTCGACTATATCTCGGATGCAGCCACAAGCTTCTCTACTATATACTATAAAACAACCCACTTGCATACTAGTTGAGAAGTTCAGCCCTACTTTCACAGTTCAGCCAAACGTCTCAGCATCTCTGGAAACAGCATACCCCTGTTGGCGAATTACCACAGCATCGGCAGCTGAAGCCACCATGTCTGAACAAGTTCAGCATATCCCGCTGTCGGCTAAGCAGTCTTCTCAACGTTACACGTACGACGAGATGGAGGCAGCATATGGTTTGCTCATGCTTTCTCAGTCTTTTACCCAGCAGGGTGTATCAGCTTTCCCCGGTCTTGCTGATGAGGAACTCGTCAATGCCGTTCGCATTCCTCAGCAAATGGCTTCTGTTGGAGACCATACGGGATCAGTGCGTTCTCATGATGCCCGCAACAAATCAGTGCAGTCCAACTGCAGCGTTCGTCCTACTCAACCTCAGCTACACGCAGAGCCTGAGGAGATGGATGTTGACAGTGTTGACCAGGACCCAGACTTTGTTCCTCAGCCTTTGGCTGAGCCGAAGCATGGTAAGAAGTCCAAAATGGCAGGCTCTAAGCGTAAACGCGCTGCACCTCGCAAGATCGCCACAGCTGACGTTGAAGAAGATGATGGCTGGCAGCCTCCCATCCCACCAGATGACGAGGACGATGAGGACTACAACCCCCCTGCGCATCTGAGACTTAGCAAGACAGCCCGGGTAGGGTCTCATCGCTCTGCGCGTCTTCGTGCAATAATCGACGTTGGTTAGGACACGCCAATGGTTGAGGACGAGGATGGCCAAGCTTCGCCTTTTCATACACCGTCACCAGAACTTACTAATCTCCCAGAGTCATCATTATCATCCCGTGGGCCGAAAATTAACAAGGCACTGAACCTCGACACTACTGGATTCTTCATGCCATCTGCCGACAACGACTTTAAGTTTAAGTACGACAGCCCATCTGGCCGCACAGCCGCACAGCTCGACGCATTGCTTAAAGTGCCTGCGCGTCCGAAGAAGTTCCCACTGGATCTCAAGAGCAAGCACGAAATGCCGCTTAGCTACAACCAGCTTCATCAGATGCCCAAACCAGGTCTGGCAGCTGAGTTGGTGGCGAAGATGAAGAAGGCGCACGCAAAGGATGTCGAGGGCTGGGACGATGCGTGATCAGAGAATGAGAACTGAGTGTATGCCCATCTCTCGGACTCTTGTGCTCATCTGTAATTGCAATGATCATATCTCAAGTACACAATTTCCCCTCATTTTTGAAGCCTCATTCGGGCTCCTAAATACAGTTAGATTGGAGTAGGTGAACGACGGGTCTGTGGAGCTGGATGGCGACACGACGACTTAACTCTATGGCATGAAAGCATTCGTGTTAGCTATAGTCGTCTATTGCGCTGCGTCTCGGAATTTCATAACAGCTGTATCAGGAGCTCATAGTAACTTAGGTGCTGAGTGTGTCCATTAACACCACCTATGCACCAGGGCCGTCCCTGTTCCCAACCCAGCCAGTGTTCAGGTGTCCCGGAGCGCTTGGCAAAAGCATCGCATAGCCACACAGCTATAGATCTAACAGTCAGTATAGATAAGTTACACCGTAATTACAAGAGGTCGTTGTGCTCCTTTCACGACCTACCGCCAACAGTAGATAATCACGTGGCGGCATCATCCACTTCCAGTGAACGATCTGAGAAGCATTGTGATGTATAGTTACGTTCCTACACCGAAGCGTACATAACACAAACAAACAAAAGCCGAAACTTGGCCTGACACTACGCAATTCATATTCGAGCAAACCAAACTTTTCATTGTTTCACTTTCGATACCACAATCATGACTCCACGAAACTGATCCCCTGAATACAGCTTCCCGTACACCACTCGCACTGCACTTGCTCGTATGGCACTGTCCAACGATACTGCCAACGCCGCTGGCGAGGCCAACATCGTCGACGCCTCTGATGCTCAAGATCTCTCAAGCACCCCAGCCTCGACTTCATCACCAGCCACTATTTCGCCAACTCAGTTTAACAACCCATACTTCCGCAACGACACCTCTCGCTCCCTAGCTTCGACCTCCTCATCCGTCACCGTCAGCGCCCATTCCCAAACCACCACCCTTAGCCCCAACCCTAAAATCTCCATCCGTGAATACACCCTCTGGAAAGCATTGGGCATCACCCCATACACCGCATACCTCGTTTGGAAGGGAGAGCATATAGACGTCGATTCACCGGACATGATCAAACTGAAAGATCGGCCGCACTTGCGGGAGCGGTTAGAGGTGGCCAAGAAGATTGTGGCAGAGGAATTGGAAAAGGAAAATAAAATGGTCAAGACGTTTAGGGACGTGTTGTGGGGGACGCAATTTGTTTAGAGGGGGTTGGATCAAAGATAAGAGAGGGATAGAGATAGGAGAGGAGGGTTAGAGCTGGAGGAGAGGAGGGAGCGGGGTCGGATACAAGAGAAGTGATGAAAAGGTCGATATGGATGATACAAGCTGGTTCGCGAACACTTTGAACTTTCACGAAAGCCTGAGATGACCAAGATAAAGCAAGTGGAAGAACGAGCAATGGACAAGGCCAGGAGTGTTGGTCCGCCTGTATGACATTAGGGTAATGAGGATCATTAGTACGCTCTATAGCGAGTAATGAATATGAGGTCAAATCCTTCTTGCCGGTGCCTTCTGTTGAGTGATTAAACGTCACCGAGTCCTGCCAATGCCGCTATGGCGCGAGTCTCGATTGCCGATAACCCTTGATGTGAACAGCCACCTCATAAGTCATTGATGGATCTCCAGTATCGACGGTCTCGGGATGAAATTTCTATTGAGCTTAGACAAAAAACCATAGCAGAGTCGCAGCGTGGTTGAACTTCTGTAAGGAATCCAGTCACCACTATGGGTGCGGATTTTCCCCACCCCCGGGCCGCACATTGCAACTGCCTTTCGACAACAGCAGGAGCTGTAGATGATGCTAGTGGTAGGGGACAGCAAGGGCCACTACTGAAAAGAGGATGATGGCAAAGGTCTTCATGATGGTTGTAAAGAGTGGTAGCGACAAGTTTCAATTTGTAGATCAGAGACGGTCACAATGTAATGAATTGAATGATAGCGGGGAGAGTAGGCGTGTATTTATACCCACAGTTCACTCACCTGGAGCTGAGCAAACTCTGAGTTATTACTCCATGAGTTTTGTGTGTCTGACTGAAGGCGTTTTGCGACTGATGGTGGCTTATCGGATTTCTTCGGTCTACGAGTTGGAAAGGTATTCGCGAAGCCCCTGTGACACATGAGAACCTCGATTTCACCTTCAGAGTCGCGCAAACGGACGAAATCTCCAATTGGGCTCGAGCCTATGAGGGCAGTCTCGTATATCCGCGCCCGTGCTGGTAGCCTTCGTGATACCGGGGTCTCGTGTGCACGCCATGTTTTGCGCGACCATACATCGGTATTGAGGTAGTACCGACGGCGTTCTGCGTCACTACGCCATGAGCCACAATGATGATGGGCGTCTAGACAGATCTCTGATATGTGAACACGATGGTACGGAATGAGAAAACATCAAGTGAGAAGATGAGCTGTGCATGCCAAAGAGAACATTGTTGTGGTGTGGTGCCTTCGCTCTCACGAGCGTGGCAGAATGAACGTGGTATGTCATTGGTCTACCGAGAACTATCTTTCCAGGGCACATGCCAACAGCATACCCTGCGAAGGCGCGACTCGCGCGCGCGAAGCCAGCTTATCAAATTGCACGTGCTTAGACCCTTGTCTCAACAGTGGTGGTCTGGTTCTTCTCGAAGTCGCCGGTGTCGTGGGCTTGGTTGACCTGCTTCTCGACAGCGGCGGTGGCCTTGTCGGCGAGTTCCTTGTCCTCGAACACTGCGTCATTGTCAGTAACTGTACACACACCATGATGGGGATCAGAATCTTACAGAAAGCCAACTCCTCGAGAGTGCGGTTGTACGTCTCGGGGTACATGAAGTAAACAAAGAGACCTTCAAAGGTGATCCAGCCGCAGTAGATGGCGAAGTACTTCCAGCCAATACCGCGGATGGCGACGGGGTTGACGTTGACGCTGAAGAATCCAGCGAGCTTGCCGAAAATTTGTTGGACACCGACACCCATGGTACGCTGGGCATAGGGCCAGAGTTCGACGAGGTAGGTGTATGTGAGGGAGTTGTTGCCGATGTTGTAGCAGGGCGTGTAGGCGAAGAAGAAGAACAAAGCGGCTTTCTGAGCAGCAGGGTTCTTGACCTTGAGAGCATCAGCGACTGATAGGCGCTCGAAACAGATAGCAATAGCCATGAAGGACAGCATCATCGTGGCGGCGGAAAGCATGTACATCCATCGGCGGCGGAAACGAGTGACGATGAGCGCAATGGTGACAGCAGTCATCAAGCTCCAGCACTGGTTGGCAATGTTGATCCTGGTCTTTGTGTAGTTGTCCTTGTAGCCCATGAGCTCGAAGATAAGGTTCTGGTAGTACGAGAGGAGAGTGTTGCCGCTCATCTGGGTGAAGATGCCGATAAACACGGTGATGAGAACACGGCGGCGCATACCCTTGTGGCGGAGCAAGTCCATCCAGCCCTGCTTGGAGTTTTCCAGTTCAATCTTGATGGTCGAGCGAATTTGAGCCATCTCAGCCTGAACGAGGACGGAGCTAGCATCGCCCTCGGCGTGGTACTTGGTAAGGATGGCGAAAGCCTCATCGTCACGGTCCTTGCTGACGAGCCAACGAGGAGACTCTGGCAGCATGTAAACAGTGGCGATTTGCAACGCAGACGGGCACATCTGCAGCAATGAAGGAATACGCCAGCTCCAGTCTCCTGCCATTCCGGTGTATTTGATAGCGATGGATGCAGCAATGATGGAGCCTATGAAGTACGAAGCGTTGAACAGAGACGTCATGAACGGGCGTTCCTTGGGGTAACTGAGTTCACCGATGAGGCAGGAGCCAGAAATGATACAGAAGACGATACCGACACCGAGCAACATACGCGCGATGATGTACATGCCAACTAGAATCGCGTTAGACCAATCGTCAGACTGAGGGTAGGAAGAACCTACTATGCTGGGCGAAACCCTGAAGAAGGGCGCCGACAACCATGATGATCGAGCCGGCCATAATGCAGGGTCGTCGTCCGTATTTCTGGTTGAACCATGGGGCTACCGGGACCGCGAAGACCGAACCAAGCTGGTAGCAGGACGAGATGAAACCAAGCATGCCAGCTTCAATATCGTACTTCTTGGGGTCCTTCTTGCTCATGTAGCCATTTCCGAAGTCTGCACAGGATTAGTCTCCAAAAGAAGTCCAGTATGAACGGCGCAGCGTGACACTGATCTTGTTCTGTGGGGGAGCTCAGAAGGAGGCACATACACTTATTGAAAGGCTGCGAGAATTGAAGAGTGTTGATGAGCTGCGAATCGAAGCCAGAGGTGATTTCGACACCCATACAACAAAGGAAGAGCCAGAGGTACAGGTACCTCAGGTTCGGCTTCTTAAACCACCGGACCTTGTCCTGCTCCACCATGCGGGTGATGATGGGGTCTCCGCCATGGCCGGTGTTTGGTTTCTTCGGTAGGAAACCCATGATGTCGGTGTTGGTGGGTCGCTGGGTTGTCGTAACGTCCAGTACACCATGGGGTTGCGACAGTACTTATACATCAACCAGTCTTCCATGCCACTACCCCGGTCCTACCCCAGACGCTCCAAGGTTTGGATAGGCTAAGGCGGAGTGGGCGACCGCAATACCGAATCAATTTCTTACAACAGTCAAGCGTCTCGGCGCAGATGTGGTGGAAAGCTTGGACCGGCTAAATAGAAGGTGATTCCTCCAATTACCGGGTCATTTACGAGCGACCATACTCGATTGGGACCGAGAATGCACCTCACTTGCCGCGCTTGTGGAGTTTGAGCCTCTCAATTATCCTTTCTGAAGGAGGACCAGAATATGTCGAGTCCATGTTGCAACATGGGGTTACCGCTGGGGGATGCCCCACGGAACGCTTTGGCTCGTCTGCATCCCCCATGGGACCTCCGATATCGACATGGATTGTGCTTACCGAAGGTTCGGATACCAATAATTTACGCTTGTTGGTTTTAGATGTTGTCGTGGACAAGGTCCCTGATCCGGATGGATGGGAATTGCAGCAGATGGTCTCGTTGAGCAATTTGCCCCAGGAGAAAGTAATCCACGATGGCAAACCAAAGCTTGTAGTTCCTGTGATGACTACAGCAACCGTAGCTCCTCGCCATGCTTGTGGTGGCTTGCACTTCTTGAATCACGACTCGGCGATTTAAGCGTAGTATCGAGCGGCATTCAGTCATGTGCTGGATGCCGAGCGGGAAAAGCGGGGTCTCATGTCGCGTACTTCGAGAGCGCCGGCTTCGGGTGCCAGCGCCGAGAATAGCTCGTAATTCGATCAAATCACAGAATTGAAGCTCTGCTCATCCAGCGCCCGGGCGCTCAACGTTCTCATTGTCGTTGGACTAGACAACGGGTGGGACGGTTCAGGTGTGGAGGGGAGTCGAGTTGGTAGGTCGGATGGTGCCAGGGCATAGTTAGCCGCCGCTGCAGGTATATGGAACGCCAAGGGCAAGGACATGCAGATGACAGAGGAATCCTTCTCGAAGCATGCACTTAAAGTCTGACCGCAGGCGCATAGGCAGGGAGCGATCCATGAGTTGTAGGGACCGCTCGTATGTAATTGGCTGCATACGAGCGAAATCAGCGAACGCCCAGGAACGACAGGCTTCCAGAAGGACGTGTTCAACACGATGCTGACCGCCCGTGTTCGCCCAGCTAAAGGATGCACGCTTTGCCCTTGCGTCTCCAGTGATGCTTCATCATCATTGGCTTGCTGGTTTGTAATGATCGTGTTCTTGGAATCTAGGGAGAGGATGCCGGAAGATGTGAAGGATCTTGCAGCATGCGACCACACGCTCGACGAAAGAAACGAGTGCCAAGGAGGATTCAGCGGCAAACATGTCTACTTCGTGTCGGCAAGTCACGCCGCATGCACGTCGCTTAGACGGGACGATGGTGTTGGACGATGGTTGTGGATAAATCAGACGATGTCTGCGATCCGACCCCGACCGGCAGATACGCCAAGCGTGAAATGCACCAAGTAGCGTAGATCCCTTTAAACAACTCTGCGCCGACTTGGACGTTCTGGGTATCATTTTGCGCTCGACGCTGACAACTCAGATATCAAGACGGCAGAGGACATCAGATGGTGATCATGCCGGCCAACACCCACTCCTAGCCTTCGTATATCGGACATGATTTTGTTGGTTCCGCGGCACATGTGGTCTGGTACAATGTTGGAAGAGCATACCGATCAGACATCAACTTGGATCGTATTCAAACTGACTAACCGTAACTGGCTAAGATATGAAGTTGGTATTACTGAAGGAAATGCCGTACTTTGTAAATCAGACACGCCGCGCTGACAAGACAATCTCGTGATAAGAAAGAGAAAAATGTAAGGGTATCATTGGGTATTCATTCTCTCATCTGTTGACAAGGCAGATACGTTCGTCGAGAACATTCACAGTTCATTTAAACACCGGCCATGTTGGGAGGTGGTGAGGTATCGTTGCGGGAAGAGCCGCGGATGTGGAGCGCCGACAGGATAGTGGTAGCGAGGAAGGTAAGCCTGCTAACTGTCAGTCTGCAGTAACACACACATAAGCAGTGGTACGTACCACAAGAAGGCGGAGAAAACAATGGCAGCGACACCGCAGCCGTAAAAGGTTCCTTCCCTACCACCATACCACCACGAGTTGTTCCAGCGGACCGCCACAGCGATGAAAGCGGCAAACCAGAAGATCATGGTGATGAACTCAACGGCAGCGATGGCGAACTTGTGCGCAAACTTGGGAAAGCGTGTGGGAACAAGAACAAGGTATGCAACAGCAAGCAGAGTCCAGATGGAACAGAACAGCATGAAGTCAACGCTGGCTGGTGACCAGCCATAAACGTCGCGCGGGCCAAGGTATACATCAATGACTACGACATGTTAGCTGACGGACTAGGCATTGCACGAGAGTCACATACGATACGCAGTAAGGCCAAGAACAATGATAGAGAGCAGGACCTGCACGCCACGAAGGCCGAGAATAATTGCTGGAGCCACCATTTTGTTGGAGCGGGTTCAAAGGAGGAGTTTGCCGCGGTTCCTTGTATTACGCCGTACGGTACAATTGTATGTGACGCTTGAGAGGTTGCGTCGCTGCTGAGGAGATCTGTAGATGATGGCAGATTCACCGGTCACGACATGATCGTCTTTGTTATATACTGTTGGCGGTCAGGTCAGGCGCGAAAGACGGCATACGTCACTGCGGTGCCGAAACAAGTTGGCGGTGGCGCTTCGTCGCGTGTCATTGGCTCATGTGAGCTCGTCTGACTTGGCACGCCCTTGAAGATCGCGAATGATGCGACGCATTGCACAATGACTGCGGTGTTCGGCCTCTTTGTTGTCCTTGGATGGCCTTGACCGGTCCAAGCCCATCGCGACGTTGTTCACACCTGTCTCAGCGATGCTCTCGCCCACGAAGACAGGCCTTTGAGGCCACGGAACGTCTCCAGGACGAAATCTCTGTCGTGGCCGACTGCGCCACATCACCCTAGCCTCGTTCTTATTACGTGGCTGCCATGATGGTCGGCACGCACGGCACGGCTTCGTCGACAAGGCATAGCGAGCTCGGCGTCATCTATCCTCACCTCATATATCCACGATGTCTTAACATGCAACTTTTTCCACAATGCAACAGCGTCATAGCCCGTACACATGTTTCCCAGAAAGGTGCCGCAATATACACGAGACACAATCACAGTTTCGACATGCTTGTCGCGATTCGTAGATCACCACCTGCCTCTACACTGAGGGATCACAAGACATGATAAATGTTACCATCCTGCGAGCATAGTCTACGAACAGTACTGCGTTCACGATGAAACAATGTCCTTCACATTGGGCCCTAAAAGCATATTTAACATCGCTCCCTACTTTACTCACTCGGCAAAGCATTGTCGAGTATTCAGAGCCTTACCCTTTCTGACAGCATGACTACATCTTCTTCATTCCCTGTACCTTCTTCTCCTCATCCAGACAGCGCTGTTGACGTACACGGGGCAGAAATCGCTGGACTCAACGCCACCATTGAACAGCGACAGTCGGCGTGGAATGCATCGCAGCAAGAATGCAGCCTATGGAGGGAGAAACATCAAGATGCCCGAGATGAGGTTTCTCGTCTATCTGGACCAAGCTCCAAACAAGGTCGAGAAATCAAGCGTCTCCAGGATCTCGACTCACAACGCCCAAACTAGTAGCAGATAACAGTAAGCTCATCGAGGCACTAGTTAAAGCTCAAGGACGTACACGCGAGGCAAAACTACGAGCTAAAATCGCGAAGCATTTCAGCCAGATAGGTCTGCGACCGCCGAGCTCGATTCGTTGCGCTCGCAATTCATCGATCTCCAGCAGGCCCATTCCAAGCTGAAGCAAACGCATACAGGCTTAGATTGCCAAGTAGCTATTCAGACTGCTGAGGATAAAGTCACCAAACCCCAGGAGCTCTTGGAAGCCGCTCAACTGGAGACTGACACCATTCTGTATCTTGGCGAGGCTGCTGAACTGATGAAGGAGCAGCTAGATCTCGCACAGGCACAACTCATGGACGCTACCCGCGAACTTCGCAAGAAGGAACAGGAGGTCACTGAGCTTGCGCAAGCGGTTGAAGATTTCCGTAACAATGCCCATCAAGCCGAAGATCGTGTCGCTGAATTCGAGGGCGAGCTTCTTGAATTGGGGGATCATTTTGAAGATTTAGAAGTCGAGCTTCTTCGGTGGAAACCAATGCCTGGTGACTTGGACGAAAATCTTGATGCATTGGTCGACAGCTTTCAGATACTGACAGCTCCATGGATGCCCCGGCGCAACCACCTGCGTCTCAATCAAGCGACCACAGCCAAGAACGCTCTTCTACCCGTTCGGCAGAAGACTCTCGTCCAACAGCCACCATCATTATCAACGTCGAACCTAGCAACAGCAATTGGACTCTCCTCAAGCGCGTCCAGTCTGCAATCTCCAAGTCGTCTAAGTTCGATATATCCGTCCCGCACGACCTCGTCGCAGAATTCATCGCAGAAATGAAGCGCCTCGAAGATGATCACAGCGAACAAATTATCGCAGCAGCACATTGGCAGAAAGTCGCACATAAAGGTCTGGAGGAGGTGGACACGCTGCGCACGGAGTTACGGAACTATCCTACTTGCATCGTCAAAGGCCACCGGAGTCTCGCCGACGAGCTGCAGGCTAAGGAGGTACAGCTTCAAATGATGGCTCAATTTGTGGCGCAGTACCAGAAGGAGAAGTTCGCACCGGCGCCGGATGGTCATAAAGCGTCTGCCTAATGCGGTCAATTATTAGTGCCGTGCTTGGTCGCACTTCAGTGCAACAGTCTCCGTTGATCTTCGGCGTCCTGAACATGCCGATGCTTGGTTATAATTCTTACATTTTCTCAGTTCTATCTTCAATAAAATGCTCCAATACGATTTTGCTTTCCAAACCACCTCAATGTGTTGCCCAGCTTTCGTGATGTGTGATGTCACCCAACTTGGCCCGTGCGTCTCATGGCCTAGAACCTCAGAATTGCTGCAGCCTACCGCGCGTCGTACGTGCTTATTCTGGACAGACGTGCCCTGACAACAGCCACTGTTTGGCGCAATATGCTAGCGCTGAATGTTAATCCCGCATATGAGATAGTCTTATACCATGGACCAGCCACAGATGGGCTGAACCCTTGCTTCAGCGCGTGCTGCGACGACGTGTCCCGTTGGACTGCTGGTCGCGAAGAACTTCTGGTAACACACCATGACTGCTTCCATCTCCTCAGAAATGTCAGACCATAAAATCAACCGCTTCAAGTTCTACTTCGAATACAAGGGCCATCCGTTAAGCGACCTTGCGACCTTTCTCGACATCACACGTGCGGAGCGTCCCGGCAAACCCATCGTGTATCTCGCTGGAGACTCTTCGCTGGACAACAAGTTCTGGTTGCACAAGACCATCGAGGACATTAATGTCGAGGTTCCCGAGATCTACGAGAAGACGCTTGACAAGCCCATACCGAAGCCTGACGTCGCCTTCTGGTTGAACCATTTGCTTGGCGAGCGCGCAACATGCATCAATACCGCTGTGGAGGAATCAATGATACGTGAACGCGACCAAGAGCTCATACCGCATGACGAATTCATCCGCGACAACATCACATCAGACGATGTGCTCATCATCAGCATCGGCGGAAACGACGTCGCTTTCAAACCCAACGCCTGCACAATCTTCAACATGCTGCGACTAGCCTGGCTAACGCCCCGGCGAAATCTGGAGAACGGCACCGCGAGCGCCCTCGGGTACTTCCAAAACATGTTCGGTAACAAGGTACAAGAATATGTTGCCAAGATGACGTCCAAGACGAAGCCGAAGGCTGTCATCGTGTGCATGATCTATTACCCTCTCGAAGCGCAGCATGGCCAATCGAGCTGGTCAGACAAGCAGCTTACAGCGCTTCGGTACGATTCTGACCCGGGCCAGTTGCAAGCTGCGATTAGGGCGATGTACAGGATTGCGACGAGCAAGATTGAGGTTGAGGGCACGCGGATTGTACCGTGTGCGTTGTATGAGGTCATGGATGGGAAGAGTGGGGATGACTATACGGAGAGGGTCGAGCCGAATGAGGAGGGTGGGAGGAAGATGGCGACGAGGTTCATGGAGACTTTAAATGAGGTGCTGGGGCTGGAGGGCGCTGCGACTGAGAGGCAAACTTAAAGGGTGAACTTGATGGGATCACCACGGCCTACAACTGCCATGGATACAACAAAGAGATGATTATGCTGGATTGGAGCTTCTGCCCATTGATTGAGGCCACAGGTTTCGCTTCTGTTTTTTTGACAATAATTCGATATGTTGATGACCCGCATTAAGGTACTTCCACGTCCCAGCCTCCCTCGTACATCCGTCACGACAGAACGATGATCTGCCAGAGGAGCGTCAAGCCGAACCCCTGACCAGTCTATAAGCACGTTACCGTGTGGATGTACCGTTTCAATGCTTTCAAACAAAACGAATCGACCTGGCCAACATGCAGCAGAGCATAACTCGAAGAGGAAAAACCCAGCGGCCGAACTCCTAGTCATCAAACACCCTACCACCATACTTCCGCCAATCAGAAACACTCCAGTCATTACTAGTGCTTGCAAATGTAGCCTTTCCCCTTGTTTTCGCTCCTAAGGGCCAAATGTTCACTTTCACTGTGGTAAGGAAGAAAATTTTCCTATCAACGTCCTTTCACTTTCACTTCACCTCAGCCGTCAGTACTAGCGAGACCCCACCAAGATAAAAGCAACGCCTCCGCGCAAAAGTCGCTCCTCCTCATACCTCTGCACGTTTACGGCTTGACGAGCATTTCATCCCACAGTTTACAACCTTCTTTCTTCCAGCCACGACACCACGCCATAGCCTGTGCGCGTGTGAACGCCACCACCTCACAAGAAGCGCACCTTTTTTCCAGATCTGCTCTTGTCTACAACATCAGTACCGTGAGGCGACTCACGAACACGCCCACTGCTGCCTTCTTCAACCTCACCTCACCGCACACGAAGCACAAGTGCGCAATCCCCTTCCGTCACGCGCTGAGCGATCACGCAGCACATCTTCAATCCCTCTTCGACCTCACACTACACACAGAGCACACATATATCCTCCCTCATTGAGTATTCACTCGTCACAACACCAACTTCGCCAATCATGGCCCTCCTCGATTTCATCTTCGCGATGTTCGAGTACATCGCTTCATGGGCCATTGGCCTCCTCATCCTCTCCACCATCATCACGTTCCCTATCCTCTTCTACACCATCGTGCTGGTCTTCAAGAACATATGCGTCACCTTCGATTCCGTCGCATCCAATCCGGGTCCATGGTGCATCATGGCTCTCATGCTGTGTCACTTCGTCTGGTGCATGGTGGAGTTATGGCCTGGAGGTCAGAAATACCTCGACAACATGGTTGATGATATCATGATGGGGCCACATGCTGTTTTGGTCACCATTACCAACATCGCTGATACTGTCAAGACTGCACTTCTGAAGCTCAAGGAGCTTGACGCAGGGTTCAAGGATATGGCCAAGCATAAGGATGATCACGCACGAATTTACAGGAAGATGGATGAGAACTACAGTGAGACTATGGCTAAGCAAAAGGCTATGGAGACCACCATCGCGAGCCTGAATGACACAATTGCGCGCCTGGTCGAGCGCCTCAATGTGTCTCCGGATAGCTACTCGCGCAAAGCCGTCGCCGCCGATTTTGCACCCATCTTCTTGCCCATGCCCAAGTCAAGCATCCCTTCATCCTCGCTTCCCCGCGCACCCAAGATGGCGAATGCACTCGTGCAAACCACATCTAATTACACCTCGTCCGGCACCTCCATGGATTTTGAGCCAAAGGAATCCAAGCCGTCCACTTTGGGACTCTCCAGCATCGTGGGTATATCGACTACTCCTGTGGAGCCAAAGGCACTCGTCCTGTCCATCAACGTCGCCAATGGCATCTCCGTCGCTCCTTCCGGACCTGTAGGCATTCCGCTGGGTCTCTCTCAGGTCGTGACTCTACACGAGTCTACGCCCACTGGGGACCTTGTGCTAATTGAGCACGAGCGACAGCGCCAAATCCGGGACCTGGTGACTTCAATCCTTTGCAGCATGACCATGCAGATCAGGCCCGCTAAGCGCCATGGCCCAATCTATGTCGTTAACGTCAAGACTGGCAGATTGTCTCCCGCCGCCCAGGAAGCAATTCGGCATCTACAGGCCACCATGAATTATGCCCTGCATTTGCGAAACAAACCCCGCGTTGCACAGATTGACAAGCTTGAGAAGGAACTCGTAAACGTCATGAAGAAGGCCGAGGCCCACATGGAGGCTGCCGATGAACAATTGAAGAGGAGCAGGGATGACGCCAAGCACTTCGAGGATATCGTGGACAGCTTTGTACGTATGGCAGAGCTCAGACGTACAAACATGAAGACAGTCGAAGCGCTTCAGAAGCAAGCCCTGGATGATCTCGCAGCCAAGGAGACAGAACTTGCAACCTGCCAGGAGAACCTCGCGCAGGCTTATGACCGCATCAAACAGTACAAGAGTCAACTCGCGGAGGCTGTTGAGATCAATCACCACTGGGAAAAGTGCTTCTATGGCCAAGCCGCTGGTATGGCACAGGACGATGCCCAAGTCGATGAGAATTTGGACGACTACGACGCCGACCTCGCCAAGTTCTTGCTTGAGTTCGGACAAGCTTCAAACCTACCAACGGGTGATGAGAGTATGCTCAATGAGGACGAGGCTGCCAACCTCGAGGCTACGAAGTCCGCCACGACTGGTCATGGGGCAGCAGACATGTTTCTCGCGGTGGTGTCCGAGTCTCCTGCCTCCGGTATCACGAGCGAGACCGTCCCGGTTGACACCGTTGAGGATCTCCAGGATGCTGCAAAGCCACCGACTTCGAACAAGGGCAATGCACAAGTCTACGACTTGGGCCCTCAAGAACCCAAAACCGACAGCACACAAAAGTTGTCCATTTCGGCTCTTTCGAACTCCAAGTACGCACCGAAGCAGAAGACCCCGTCCACTAAAGATCAAGCATCGTTTTACAACCCAATCGATGCTGACCCTCATGGAAATGCCCTCATGACGTCCAGTGTCGATTTCAGGGCTTCGGTGGGCGAGATGCTCAAGGAGCTCTTCTGCGAAGTCTGCAAGGCCATGTTCCAGGTGCCCTACGAGACAGAGTACACAGTGCCAGGCAAAGCACCTAAGGAGATTATCTTGTGGGACAAGCACGAGCAGGACTACCACTCCGATTGCAGGTTCTGCCAGGAGACGGTGTCTTGTTTCTACGATGAGGCTGCCCAGAAGTACGACTTGAGTGAGCACTATAAGGTCTGCCCTAGTAAGGGTAATGGGAAGCGCCCATCGCCTGGCTCGTCGATGCAGAGCTCGCGCTATGCTTCTTCACAAGGTTCCTCAAACAAAGCTTCATCTTCAAATTCGGGCATGGGAAGCTCCCGATATGCGTCGAACTTGAACATCCTGTCCCAGGCTAACAAGTCGTCTTCGTCTGGCCGCGTCATTTGCTATTGCACCAACTGTGGCAAGGGCATCACCAACATGACCGACTTTCACAACAACCACCAGATTCCGTGCAAGGACAAGGCTCGAGCCAATGGCACCGTGAACGCCTTCGACAGGGCTACAGGCAAGCCGGTTGCAGGCTCTTCCACGCCCTCCAAGCCTTCCACTGGCGCGAGTGCATCCCACTCCGCGACTCCTCGTGGTTCGATGCCAACTTTCAGCAAACCCACTACGCCTTCGACTCCTCAGGGTAGGGCTCGCGCTGTGCCACCGACTCGCGGGCTTATGAGCTCGAAGTGGGGTAATGGGGCCGATGTCACCAAGTCTTGAGAAGCAGTGTCGATGACACAGATGAGGATGCGAGAATTTATGATTGATGACTGATGAGTTACGCTGGCGTTTTTGTAGATAGGACGGACAAGAACTGAGATGCAGACGGCGTGTAACATATACATGCCATGAGGAGGAATGGGGGTACGGTTCTTGGAAGTCGAATCAGAAGTTTGTCACACTACCTTCTCTACCTATCTCAAGTGATGCGCCTTGATTCTGTGTATGTTGACGACGTGCTTTTAATTTGCAATGGCCTCAGCAGGAAAAGCGAGCACGAGAACTAGAAAAGACAGCGAATCGGGGTGCTGATAACGAATAAGCTTAACCGACTAGCGTGATCCGTCGTCATCGTACCTTGCAGAAAGCAGCCAAACCCCGACATCGATCGCGTCACTCATCACCGAGCAATCATGCTCTCCCAACACCAAGGAACGCTGCCATCTGGTGCAGCAGAGTTCATTGCCACTCGCACCTTCCGAATCGACGCAGCGGTGCTCCTCCACAAGACGGGCGGTCCACTCGCGTGCCTTGATTAACCGGGTGGCCGGTTGCTTGGAAGGCCTTGGCACCGGCGGCGCGTGTCTTGACACCTGCTGCATGAGGCAACTCGTATGCTGGTGTCAATTAGACTCCATCCTCGGAATCCTGTGCTGCGCGATGCTCGTATATAAATAAAGCATCCGTCGTCCGGCGATGGCGAGCTTTGGTACGCGCTCTTCGTCTCATTCGGTTGCACGACGTTGTTGTTTGCTTTGGGATCTTCAAGCGGGGACCTTCTCGTATTCTGAAGTCGGAGATTAGGCGCGCCACAGCCTTTTTTCTTATCAAGCAATTGAGCTCGCCATACACGAGCAATTTGGCAAATATGCGTTCCTTCGCATTCTGCGCAGCGGCTTTGCCGTTGATCAGTGCCATCACGCCTCCACGCTTCCCGCATCAGCCTCTCGGGAACGGCACCAAGCGCCTGACTTACAACATCACCACCGACAGCCCAGGCCAATTGACTCCTTCAACGCGATCGTTCAGCTGGGTCAGCACCGGCGCTGATGGCGACTACATCTATACTGGCACCTCGGGCGACTTTCTGTTCGAGAACGTCGCGACCGGCCAATCGAGCACGTTCCTATCTGCCGACAAGGTCCCGGAGGACTACTGGGATTACTTCATTTCGCCTGACGCCAGCCATGTGCTTTGGGCTGTCAACTACACCAAGCAGTACCGCCACAGCTACTTTGCCGACTACCTGATCCAGGATGTCGCAAGTGGCGCGACAACTCCTCTGGATCCAACACTTGCTGGCGATATCCAGTATGCTGAGTGGAGCCCTGCTGGCTCTGGTCAGATTACCTTTGTAAAGGGTAATAACCTTTACTTGTGGAACAATGGCACTATTAAGCAAGTCACGGAAAATGGAGGTCCTGATTGGTTCAGTAGGTCTTACCAAAGCCCATGAATTATACACATACTAATCTTAAACCAGACGCGGTCCCTGACTGGGTCTACGAGGAGGAAATCTTCGGCGACCGCTACACGCTCTGGTACTCACCCGATGGCGAGAAGATTGCTTTCCTTACCTTCAACGAGACTGGTGTTGGCAACTTCCGCATTCCCTACTTCATTGAGGATGGTTCCGACTACGTGCCCGTCTACCCTCGTGAATTGGACCTGCGCTACCCCAAGGTTGGCACTAAGAACCCCACCGTCGGCTTTAACATCCTCGATGTTGCCTCTGGAGAGATCACCGAGATTCCAATTGATGCTTTCCCTGAGGATGATCTCGTCATTGGCGAGGTTACCTGGATGACCGAGGAGCACGACAAGGTCATCTACCGTGCATACAATCGCGTTCAAGATCAAGAGAAGGTCGTCTTGGTCAACGTTGAGTCTGGGTCTTCCAAGGTGACCCGCGAGCGCGACGGCACCGATGGCTGGCTCGAGAACAACATGCAGGCTCGTTACATTGGCCCAGTTCAGACCTCAAATGCCACCTACGGTAACTCCAGCACCGAGTACTACTTGGATGTTTCCGACGAGAGCGGATGGCTGCACCTCTATCTATTCCCGATTGAGGGTGGCGAGAAGATCGCTCTGACTTCAGGCGAGTGGGAAGTCATCACCATCCCCAAGGTTGACTACAAGCGCGGTCTCGTTTACTACACCTCTACCGAGCACCACAGCGCTGAGTCCCATATCTACTCGGTCAACTTTAAGACTGGCGAGAAGAAGGCGCTTGTCGATGACACCGTGACTGCGTTCTGGACAGGATCTTTCTCGTCCGGCGGCTCATACTATGTTCTCCGTTATGCTGGTCCCGATGTTCCCTACCAGGAGCTGTACTCTGTCAATTCCACCACGCCCATTCGAACTATCGTCGACAATAAGGCGGTATACGAGCGTCTCCAGGAATACGCCCTCCCCAACATCACCTACCTCGACTTGGCCCATCCTTCTGGTTTCACACTTGATGCTATGCTCCGCCTGCCTCCCAACTTTGACGCGAGCAAGAAGTACCCTCTCCTCTTGATCCCATACGGTGGACCCAACGCCAAGGAGGTACACAAGGACTTCATCGCCCTCAACTGGAAAGCCTACGTTGCATCGGACCCCGAGCTCGAGTACATCACGCTCACCGTCGATGGCCGCGGTACCGGCCGCAAGGGCAGGAAGTTCCGCTCCCTTGTCACCTCCAACCTCGGCGAACTCGAAGCTGAGGATCAGATCTGGGCAGCCAAGGAGCTGGCCAAGAACTCCTGGGTCGACAGCGACCACATCGGTATCTGGGGCTGGAGCTACGGCGGCTACCTCAGCTCCAAGGTCGTCGAAGTCGGTGACCCAATCATCTCCTTCGCATGCATCACCGCCCCTGTCTCTGACTGGCGCTTTTACGATTCCCTCTACACCGAGCGCTACATGAAGACCCCTACCATCAACCCTGAAGGCTACAACCGCTCGCGCGTCCACGATGCCTCTGGCTTCAAGTCTATTGCAGGTGGTGTTGTCATTCAGCACGGCACCGGTGACGACAATGTGCACTTCCAAAACGCGGCTGCGCTCGTTGACCTGCTCATGGTCAACAGGGTGACACCTGAGAAGATGCAGAACACTTTCTTCACGGACAGTGACCACAGCATCAACTTCCACCAGAACGGAAAGTTCTTGTACAGGCAGTTGAGCAAGAAGCTGTTTGAGGAGAAGGCTAGGGTTGGAGACCTGAAGGGTAGCCATCAGTGGAGTAAGAGGGGAGAGAGGAAGTGGGCTGCATAGATCAAAAGGTGTAGAGATTTGGTGTAATGTAATCTGATGATGAAATAAAGTGGAACTACTTTGCACAACCATCTTCTCTCACCCCTCAAATGTTCTTGAGCTTCTGAAGTATCGCAGATCTTGCCGTTCTCCAACTTCTAGATACAGACAAGGGCAACAAATTGCGTATCACGAGACTTTAGTGTAAGTCACGTGCCATCGTCACACCATGCCAAAGTTACTCACCTTTTTTAGGCTCACTTACACGTGACATACAGACGGTATAAATAGTGAACCCTAGATCTGCATCCATAGTTCGATTCCGGAACCGAATGCAGTGCCATGTTATCGATGGGCTCGCCCTATCTGCTGTCCGCTATCCCCTCCTTCCAAAAATAGTCTAGGCCACTTACAGTCAACATCCAACGTCATTGCACTTCTCCCCACTCACATATCTTTACAACGACTTCTCCGCTAGAGGACAACCTATCACAGGTATCTTGCTCCAGAAAACCCCTGTACGCGACGGGACGGCTGCCAGCTGCCGCCTTTGAGAAGAGATGGATCTGGGGTTTGTGAGTCTAGCAAGGATGCATGATAAGGAATTGTCGATCTCGACATGCCGATAGGCAATGTCAATGTCAATGTCGGCATTGAAGCGAGGAGCCGTGATATTCTTATGACCGCATAGATCTCCATGTACAAGTACAGTGCAAGACCAAGCGCAGCCTATCTAGACAGGTCCTTTTCCAATATACCTTTGCCAAGATGAGTGCAGCAGCAGAGATGCCCGCCACTATCGACCCGGAAAAGAAGTCCGGAGCATCGTCGCCTCATCCACACTCAGACATCGAAGTCGGCAGCGTTGGTATAGTGGAAGACACGTCCCACGATGGCGATGAAGCGTTGCGCTTTCTTAAGAACCAGCACGATGTGGGAGAGTTGACAGCGGAAGAGGAGAAGAAGCTTGTGCGCAAGATTGATTGGATGATCATACCGCTTATGTGGTCGTGTTACTGTTTGCAATATCTGGACAAGACGCTAGGTATGGACAGCCCTACCATTACTGCAATCGAGATGCGAATAGATAGGTATTGACTTATCACAGTGAACTACGCAGCCGTCATGGGACTTTACGACGACGCCAATATCAACACAAAGCAGTTCTCAAACCTCGCGCTGTTCTTTTATGTTTCATACCTCATCTTGGAGTTTCCTCATGGCTACGGCATGCAGAGACTGCCGACTGCGAAGTATCTTGGCACTTGCGTCGCTTTATGGGGCTTCATCACTGCGATCACCTGTGTGTGTAAGAACTACGGTGCGCTTGTTGCCACGCGTGTTCTGCTGGGGGTCTTCGAGTCTGCTGTCGCACCTAGTCTAATCCTGATCACGTCGATGTGGTACAAAAAGAAGGAACAGCCATTGCGAACGGGAATATGGTATCTCGGAGTGGGAACCGGCACGATGATCGGATCGTTGATCTCGTTTGGCTTCCAGCACTACTACAGCCCGACGTTCACAAGCTGGCAGATTATGTTCCTTGTAGTCGGCTTGATCACAGTTGCTGTGGGCATCACAGGTATGTAACACCTCAACTCTCAACTAAACGAGTTCGCACTAACAGGTTCAGTCATTTTTCTGCTCCCCGACAACCCAATGTCTTCGCGCCTCAGTCCTGCCCAGAAAGTATGGGCAATCGAGCGCCTCCGCTCCAACATGACCGGCATCGAAAACAAGCAACTCAAACCCCACCAAGTCATCGAATGCCTGCTCGACCCCCAAACCTGGCTCATCTCCCTCATCACAATCTCTTCCAACGTCCCCAACGGCGCCGTATCCTCATACCAAGCCACACTCATCCGCGGCTTCGGCTTCAACTCCAAAACCACCGCCCTGCTCCAACTTCCCTCCGGCGCAGTGAGCTGCATCTCCATCGTCACCGCAACCTATCTCGCCGGCCGCTTCGACCAGCGTGGCCTCAACATCATTACGCTTCTCATCCCCGGTGCCATCGGCGGCGCCCTCATGGCCTTTCTCCCCGAGTCTAACAAGACCGGCAAACTCATCGGCAACTACCTGACCAATTGCATCGGCGCCTCCCTCCCATTGCTCTACTCTTGGGTCGCAGCCAACATTGCTGGTCACACGAAGAAAGTGACTATGAACGCTATCTTGCTCATGTCGTTTTGTCTGGGCAACATTATTGGCCCGTTGACGTTTCGGCAGGCAGATGCGCCAGATTTTGTGCCGGCGAAAATTACCATAATTGTCACTTGTGGGGTGGCGGTGGTGCTAACGTTAATGTTGAGGGCGTATTACGTGTGGGAAAACAAGAGGAGGGAGCAGATGGATGTGGGGAGGGTGGCGAATCAGGAGTTTTTGGATTTGACGGATAAGGAGAACAAAGAGTTTAGATATAAGTTGTAGATGGGGATTTGGGGTTGTGGTTTGGGATGAGATTGGGGAGCAGATGGTGATTTAGATGTAGAGACATCCTCCTATGCTATCATTGAACACTATCTGACTTGTCTTGAAGTTCTCTTTCATCATGAGGGAATTCGCGTGAATCATTCGGTTACTACATGTCGCATGCGCATCTATGCACTCGTTCTGCTCGGCTTAGTGAGCACTTATGGGTGATCGGGATCGGTGATGAGATTCCGTAATAATTCCCAATCTCCTTGCCTAATGTTAAAGTTTACACAACTTACCTCGTCCATATCTAGTCATCGGTGTGAGCCCCATGAGATGTTGTAGCATGCTCAACGCTCAGTCCCTAGCGAGTGTCTGCACAGTGACGACAGGAAGTCTATGTGCTCCAGCCAATCAATCGCAACGCTAAATTATCGAAGTAGTGCTGAGATTCCATAATCAACCTCAGCTCAATCGCTTATTATCTACACATTTTCCATAGTACAACTCTCATCATCGATGCAAGCCCTGTGCGAATGTGGAAGCTTGCCATGCTCAAGCGTTTTCGCTAAGTGGTGGGAAGGGAGGCATGAATAGTTAGAGATGGGTACACCATGTGTGCCGACCAGGTGCTCAGCAAAAGAAATAGTGCTGAGAATCCATAATCAACCTTTGTGGAAGTGCTTAAGTTGTCCTAATCTGGTCTACTGTTCTTCTAATATCTCGTGCGTGATGGTATCAATTTTTATAGCTTATCCCAGTGATTCATACTTGCCGAATGATTATGCAAGGTGTGGCAAGATAAATGAGCCCAAAAAGTGATCGGTTGGCCGCAATGTGTCCGAAGGAGTAACAAAATTCTACAATCACGCTAGACTAGTGGGCGCAAAGGTTTATTGATCCTGCATACCACCATTTCGGTCTTCGAATATTCCCATTATGGAAGCTGATCGATTTGGTCGATTTTGCGAAATGGTGTGGGGCGGAGTGCCCGCCATTTGATGGTTTGTAGCCAATGAGCTACGAAACTCTATCCTATTGTGAAAGTAAAAATGCTGCTGACGACCTTGATTTTCGGACTAGCATGTGGTTCCAAGACGATGGTATGGCCTGTGATTAAGGGATGGATTTGTAAATGCAGGTGATCACCCTCGATAATCAGGGTGATTAGTCTATCTTGTCGCATGGGCTGCCTAGCAATCCTTCACCTATCAAGCAGAGGCCGATGCAAATGCTGCCTACACAGTTGATGGCCTGACGGAATGTGTCGGTCCTTCTCTCTTTGGGCGAAGAGACGCAGTACGAGACTCATATGTATGTGTCTTACAGCCTCGTTCTCCTGCGTCTTCGAAGTGCAAGAATCCCGTGGCTGCATATGCAGTTGTAGGTGCACAGCGCCCTAAATGCATGATCGCACTACTCAGACAACGCAAAGAACTTCGCGAACACCTACCTATAGCTGCCTATGCATTCTTCGGCTACCGTAAGGATTACCGACATGTTGTGGCGCTTTTAAACTCTTTGATGATGGGACTACTGGCTTCAAGAGAATGTTACTGGCCTAACGAGAATGTCTTAGATGCGCTGTTCCTGCGCCACGCTGAGATTAGCCGGAGCTGACCACCCTCATGATGTAGAGGGAACGCCTTCTTGGCAGAGTGTTGAAGGACAGAAGTTGGGTTCCTATTGGTTAGGTGGGAGCAAAATCCGAACTAAAGGTATTCAAGATCAATTGGGTACTGTTGGGAGACTATGCATGCAGTCAGCTGGTTTGAAATGCGAACATCGGCGCTGCGCACTTGCGCGGATGTTGATGGACAGTAGTGTGCGACGAATCGAAGGACCAAGAATTGACAACTTATCGCAAATGTGATGTAAGGGCTCAGCATGGGACGGGCGATCCTGCAGATGTGTGCCTGAGTGATAGTCTAAGCAGTATTACCATTGGTCGTCTTCTCGAAATATTCGCTTAAATCGTCAGCTGTCATGCCTGTCAGCATGAATGACTAGGGACTATTTCTACATCTAAGTGACCGAGCAGGGAAGTTGATCATCGAACTGATATCGAAAGAATAGTTGGGCGGCCGACAAGACTCGAGAACCGGGTTGGCACTTCCGCCCCCAGACATTACGTGCATGCGCCGCGTGGCTGCGTTGTTTGACGCGGTCAGCAAGGCTTGGGGTCCGTCACCTTGTCAGAAGGGTATCTTCCGTGTTGCAGCCATCATGAGTGCGACGCTTGAGGCAACAGTCGATGGCAGATGAGGGGTAGGTTGCTGATTGTGTTAGGCAAGAAGAGTCACACGAGCCACAGCTGCCTGCTCGATCCGTTGGTGGCGTTGATGATGGCATGTGGAGATGCTTGCAGCGGAAGAGGGTCAGCCTTGCGCAGGGTGGTGCGGAGGGATGGAACCCTAGAATATATCGCCTGCCTTCGATCGATCGAAAAGCAATGGAGACACCAATGTTACTGGGGAAGTGATGCAGTATTCCACGAAAAATGTGTCACCTGGAGCCAGTCATCGTAAGGCAACATGCTGAGGCGGCAGGGTCTATGGGATGGACCGCAATGACCGTGCCTCAGAACAACCAGTCTAAGACACCACGAATAGAAGTAAGACTAGTGCGGTAATGCTTACGGTAGAATGTTCGAATCTCAGATCTAGTGGTCTGCGTTAGGCGCAGCAGGGCGAAGGTTTAAGATGTTGGAGAGGTTCGCTCCCATGTGGAAGGGTGTAGTGTCTACTCCACGGTCTCATACAATTTCACCGTTTTCCGTATTATACTCAAGCGCCTGGGTGCCAAGGCGTTGGTACTTCGATTTGGTGTCCCAAAAGGTACCATAATTCAGAGACACTTTCACCGATCGCCGAGAACCACACGTGTCACTCTGTTTCTGGACATGGGTTTGTTCGAGTCTTCGAGAAGATATGGAGCAGCGGACAGTCCCGAAGCTAGGAGACTGGCATACAATGATCGCATAGCTCGTATGCGCAAAGTGGAATACCCTATGCTTAAAGGTCAGTGACGGACCCTGAAGAAACATGGCTTCGATACTTATGGATCCTAACAGGGAAAGCATATCTGGATCATGGAGGCACGACACTGGCAAGCAAATCCTTGATGAAGGATTTTACTAGAGAGATGGAGACAACATTGCTTGCCAATCCACATTCCGACGCGTCGAACCCCAGTGCATCGAGTCTCATCGTAGCCGAAACCCGTCTGAAGGTCCTTAGTTTCTTCAATGCCGACCCGGAACACTTTGACGTGGTATTCACGGCCAATGCTACGGCGGCCATAAAGCTTGTGACGGAATGTTTCTCAGGGCTTGAAAATGGCTTCGACTACTATTACCATCTGAACTGTCATACCAGTCTTGTCGGCGTCCGCGAAGTGGCCAATCACAGCCACTGTCTGGCATCTAATGAAGAGACCATGGAGTGGCTGCATCATGAGTACGAGTTGTCAGAGCCAGATTGTGGTGAACGAGCAACTCTCTTCGCCTATCCGGCACAGTCCAACATGAACGGGGAACGTTTGCCTCTTTCTTGGTCGCATCAGCTGCGAAAGTCCAATCATCACTTGAACTCATACACACTCCTGGATGCGGCTGCGTACGTATCAACGAGCCCGCTCGGCCTTAGCGACCACGCGACAGCCCCTGACTTTGTGGCCCTTTCGTTCTATAAAATTTTCGGCTTTCCAGATCTTGGTGCGTTGATAGTGCGGAAAGCATCATCCCACATTCTTGAACACCGCAAGTACTTTGGGGGAGGCACAACAGAGATGACCGTAGTGTTTGGAGAGCAACCATGGGTGGCGCGGAAGGAGGCGAGTCTGCATGCTCGACTGGAAGACGGCACCATTGCAATACGAAGTATCCTCGCTCTGCGTTGCGCATTGGCCAACCACCAGAAACTCTTCGGAAGCATGGATGATGTCTCGAAGCATACCGGTTGGTTAGCGCAAAAGCTATACAAACGCCTCGACGCTCTCCAGCACAGTAATGGCACACAGTTGTGCCACATATACAAAGCATCGGGGTCAGCTTATGGCGATGCACAGACACAAGGTGCGACCATTGCACTTAACGTGCGAAATAGCGACGGTTTGTGGCTAGGCCCATATACTGTCGGATCCATGCTCAGGCAGCATGGAATACATATTCGGACCGGCAGTCTTTGCAATCCTGCCGGCATGGCTGCTGCGCTGGACTTGAGCCCAGCAAGTCTGAAAGCTGCCTATGAGGAGGGTTTTCGCTGTAATCACCAGGATGATGTGCGCACAGGTGGCGCACTCTTTGGCATGGCAAGAGTATCACTTGGCGCGATGAGCACTTTGCAAGATGTGGAGAAGCTTGCGACATTCTTCGAAAACTATTTCGTGAATGGGAGATATTCTGTTTCCAGTACTTCGACGTCGGGGTATATAGACAGGCCAAAGATGATAGCGAGTAGACGAGACCCGACGTTCGAAAAAGCAGGTTCCATGGCTGGTAGTAACCTCCCAGGGGTTGGTAACATGATCAAAACCGCATGGTCGATGATAAATGAATGTCTCGGTCGTAAATAGAAGAGTGCTTGCACTCTTGAATGCACATTGCTGAGTACGAATGATCTCCTGCCGCTCATGGTTTGTAAGTCGATAAGCCCGAACTGTTTGGGGCTTATTGGTACAGATGACAACAGTGCCGCATGCTGGACTACATATAATTCAGGGCAGTAGGCGAACGAGACGTAATTGGTAACTTCGACAACACCAGCCGCAGGAGATTGGTTGCAAAGGCTGTGCTCGGGATTGCGTGGACGCACTAATACGTTAGCTGCGGATCTCCACCGCACGTTATTTCTGTAAACGGAAATACACTAACCACTTGCACGCAACAATGCGAGGATCGGCTCAATGACTCTCCGGCTGGACTGTCCAATCTCTCCGCAACGGCCAACTGTCTACCACGAGTATCTTCAGGACTGCCCGCCTTATACACAATAGCAAACCACATTGTGCCATTCCGCAGTACAGCCCGCTGAGATCAGCTTCTCGTACTCAAAACCCGTTTCAGCTCCGAGTTGATCATTTCCCTCTTCACACGATGAGAATGTATAAGTATGGGCCTGACGGCGGATGAAAATGGGAGTATCAATCACAAGCAAAGCATCTTCTCGACTATATCCATCGAAACAAGCAATAACTTCTTAAGTTCGAGCCTACTTTTACCTCCTTGTACATCTCAATCTCACAATGCCGACCAACATTCGCAAAGTCATCTACGCCTCTGAAGGCGGCCCCGAAGTTGTCTCTGTCATAATTGCTCCCATCGCGGATCCGGAACCAAATGAAGTTCAGGTCAAAGTCATCTACGCACACATGGGTGGCGGTGATATTGCCATGCGCCTGGGCTACTATCCGCAACAGAAACCCGCAGCTGGCCTTACACCAGGTTATGCGCTTATTGGTCGGGTTCACAAGAATGGTCCCAACTCCTCTAAGTTCAAGCCTGGCGATCTTGTCGCATGTCTCACAAAGACTGATTCAGAAGCTGAACTCTGCAACTGCGTTGAGAAGTACTTGATTCCAGTTCCGGATGGTCTGGACTTGACGCAAGCGGTCCCCTTGATCACGGACTGGACTACAGCCTACGGCATGGCATATCGTACAGCCAAAATCTCGAAGGGCACACGAGTCTTCATTCACGGTCTGAGCGGCTCTGTCGGTTTCGCGCTTCTCACCTTGTTGAAATTGCAGGGAGCCGATGTCTATGGAACTGCATCCGAGAAGAATCACGCAGCAGTACGTGAAGCTGGGGCCACTCCCTTCACATATACGAACAAAGCCTGGATGTCAGCGATGAAGGCCATAGGAGGGGCTCACTACGTCTTCGACCCACTCGGTTTCGAGTCGTGGGACGAGAGCTGGGATATCTTGGCACAGGATAGTGGACACCTTGTTGGGTACGGCGGAAACTTCGACATGCTGAATGGAAATAAGCCACGTAGCCAATATCCACAAATAGCAAAGCTACTGGCCAAAGGTCTGGTTCCGTTCTGTCCCAAGAAGACCACTTTCTTCTACATCGACAAGGATCAGAAGACTTTCGAACCGGAGCTAAAGAAGCTGTTTGCAATGCTCAAGAATGGAGACATTCATGTGCGAATCAGGAAGATGTGGAATTTGGAGGATGTACCAGAGGCCCACCGCACATGGAGCAAGAGCACTGGTGTTGGCGCGATCGTTATCAAGGTGGCTGACGACGTCTAGTTATGGTTTGCGGCCTTCGGACATTATTATTTGTACTTGTAGATACCTTCAATGCTTTATCTTTCCATCAGACTTGCTAGCTGGCTGTCGTGATTCTTCCTCTTTTCCATTCGGGGACCGCTCGAAGTCGCCACTGTTCGAATAAATTATAGTGTTTGCCTCAAGGCTCATAGAGTTTGACCTATATAGGCCACCTCCATTGAATGACAATGGCGCAAGCAGAGTGGAAGTATGTTTCGATTAGCGTTTCGTGCTGGAGGATCTGTTGGGAAAGAGTGGTGACGTGGTTGTTTAGATCGGTGAATTCCTTCCTCTGAGCGAGAGTAATAGACATAGAGGGTCGAGCGTGATCATGACTTAAGAGGAAGATTTCACGGCATCACTTATATGCTGTCTAGCGATGAGTATTAATGAACTGCAGGCGATTTGACACATTGTACAGAAGCAATCAGTTCGTGCTGTCTCGAAAGAAGGGTAATAATCAGAACAATCTTCTCCTGAAGCCTCTGCAGCACCTATCTCGCACCTGTTTATACGATTGCGAATTATTGTTTGTACACATTTCATATACCCGTGATGATGCAGAATACTGGCGCGTCGTTCCATATTAGAACGTTGGCATTGCTACATACATTTGTGGCAATGACAAACATGAGCCCCAAGCCAGACTGAAACACGATATTCAGTCCAGCCAAACAGCCTCATAAGGCTGTGCGCCATTGGGGTAGTGAAGGGAAGCAACCTCAGCTAGGCTCTTCGTAGAAGGCGTCCAACTGAGAACATACATGTAGCCTTCGGAAGTGTCAGAAAGATACATGTAATCAGTAACTCCCGCAGAGTCACAGTTGGTCTCATCCTCCCAGAATGCCACGCGGAGACCAGCAGCAGATCCAAGCGTCAAAGGGGCTTGATAATATGTCAATGCTTCAGTTGAACCAAGGTCCCCATCAGCACTGAGTGCAAAAGCTGCAACCCAGCCCTTGGCTTCCGTGTTGTTCCATCCGCGAGTGCTAGAGAAAATGGTTTTGCGGTCGCGAGAAATCCGGACCGAGTTGCTGCGGTAGGTGTATTTGTCGCGATAGCCTGGAGACACACTTTCAGCACATGTGCCATAGTGGCCGTGATTATGCACGTCGTTGCATCAAGACTTACTGTCAGGAATCACGCTTGCGCGTTGCTTGTGTGTAAGCGACGTTTCGCCAATAGCCCACACATCGAGATACTGGGCTATTATATTGAAAATTTGGATCAGTTGCCTATTCATCGCGGCTAAGATGCTTGAGTTTTACTCACAGTGCTCGTTGATCTGATTCTTGTTAGTGAAAAGATCTCAGTATAGGAGTGAGAATTGCGTACCACATAAAGCCATTTCCCGTCTTCGCTAGGAAGAACATTACGTGGGCCATCGTAATCTCCTGGGCTGAGATTGACAGAAAGCAGTGTTGCTGATCCATTCTTATGAATGTCGTACATAAAAATGGATTCCAAACCACTACCAGAGCGTTAGGTAATCCGCGCCTACCCTATTCGGTTCCATAGACTCACAGATGAGGAACGAATCCCTTGTTGTTTACGTTGACATCAAAACCGTGTGCACCATACAACTAGATAAAATATGTCAGTCTTTTCCGCTGATGGTCGGGTAAGATGAATGAGTAATAACCTACAACGGCCGCACGAGTTCTGTCAACATTCTTTATCTCTTCCTTTGGCACATAGAACATCTCTTCGGTCATCTCTCCGATGCCGCCATCTTCATCGATAGCATTGATTCTGGCACCAGATCCACCCGCAGAGAAAGTGTAGTCTCCGTTATCGGAGATGTAGCAGGATGACGTTGCTGCTTACATCAATAAGGGGATCGATTATCTTCTTGGGTGCTCCAGACTTACTAACGTTCACCGTGTTGATATGGGTGATAACATTGTCCTTTGTTCTCGACCAAGAGAATATCCGGGGAGGCTCGCTCATGGCGGTTGCATATATGACATCCCGAGCGGCATTTGTGTTCAAGAATTGATGTAGGCCAAACCCAGGGACCGTTGTATTAAGCGTCAGAGTCTTAGCTATCGTGTCAAATGCCAGCAGATAGAGGCTGCTGTTGCTGTAAGAGCCTGTGAGAAGATGATGAACGCCCATGATCGCAGAGGCGACGAAAGTATAGAGAAATAATTGACTAGGACAGAGCTAAGTTCTCTTTACTTAAGGTACTAAAAAAGAGCTTGTAGAACAGACTATATAGAGATAGTGATCAGGCCTTTCATATGACGATACAAAAGTGGCTCTCGCTTGTTGGTTGCGTGGCGTTTGACGTTGGTGGACTCGACGAACTGCAAAAACAAGTTTCGTCGTTTCGGCGAGTTCCCGATGATCTGACTTACCTTTATTTCAACACTAGTAATTTTGCATTCATTTTATATGTGCTAAGCGATGCCGTTAGTAATAGGTCCGATGTGCGGGGAAATGTGCGGAGACAACCTATGGAGAATCTGTGGAAAGTGACTTATGCTGGCAATGACTTGTGCAGGCACCGCTATGACATTCGAGCTTCCTTGAACCGGCAACGCTGGGGCCGTATAGCGTGAGCTATTACATCAGGGCGTCACCAACATTGCGATACCATGTCCACCGCTTTTAACAGTCACGCATAGCGTGGAATGTGTTGATACTGCGAGGCAATGCCAGGACACAAACACGTCTTTGATATTTTACTCCAACACCTTTCTTTTCCAAATCCTCTTAGATAAAAATTCACATCATCGTACTGTACTTCCGCTCGCACGCACACTAGTGGCTGCGGAGGTATTCACTCCACCTTGTGTCAATGTCAAATAGCCTCAGTGCTACGACCGTATTAGAATGAAAATGAATCCTGCTTTTGAAGATGTGGGCCTGTGTCTCCCTGACAAGAATCTTGCCCAGACAAGACAATCGGGACACTTACACGCAGGGCAAGCCTTCGATCCTAGGATTAATTGGCAGTGCTCGGCTCGGGCAGTCGCCGAGCCACCGCGAAGTTTACATCCATCTAGCCCGAAACGGCCATACCCCAGATCCACTGTCCAATCCATCCGGTGCATCAAGCCTCAATGCTTGAGGAGGAACCTAGAGTAATTTTCATTTTGTGGGGATCTGGGGTTCCATCAATTCTAGCGGGCCTCGGAACAGCACCCTGCGGTCCTCGTGATGATCGCTGCCATCATGTTAACCGGCTATCAAAATATCTGCTATCGCCGAAGTTCCGGATCTAACGTTCTTCTTGCATTTCGGGATTTTATGTTCTAGTTCGGACTGTATTGCATATCGGTTGACGTTCAGTATAAGTATATTAAAGGCGTCTTCCCCGCACTGTTCCGCTCGTGATTAGAGTACGCTATCCTCTAAGTCGATCTAATTATGGCTACCAAGACCATCGCGACCTGGGCTCTCGCCCTTCAGTACAGCAACCTGACTGCACCTGTTCGAGAAAATGCCATCAAAAGCATCTACAACATTGCCGGCTGCACCATCGGTGGATTCAATCAAACAGCTCCTAGTATAGCTTTTGATGCAGTGAGGCCATTTGTGGGAAGTGGAGGTAACTCAACGATACTAGCCACTGGCGAGTTGGTCGACGTTCAAACAGCTGCACTCATCAACGGCATAGCATCTCACGCAGATGACTATGACGACACACATCGCGACAACTCACTACATCCATCTGGTCCTGTCTTCGCTGCTCTCCTTGCTGTCTCAGAGTGGAAGGCGCCCGTGTCAGGAGAGGACTTTGTGACAGCCTTCGTGGCTGGTGTAGAAGCGGAGAGCAAGGTCGGCGTCGCTGTTTGGCCAGGTCTTTTCCCTAACGGATGGCGTAAGTTTTGTTGTACCTCTAATGCTAAGCAAGCAATTAACAAGAATCAAGACATTACTAGCACCGTCGGAATGATAGGCGCGGCAGTTGCGGTAGGCAAGATCCTCGAGTTAGACGTGGAACAGATGCAGCATGCCATCTCCATTGCTTCAGTCCAGGTCACTGGTTTACAAGAGTCTTTTGGAACAGACACAAAGCCTTTCCATGTAGGCCGCGCGGCACAAAACGGTTTAATGGCTGCAATACTCGCACAAAAAGGATACAGCGGCTCACTCCAAGGCCTCGAAGCGCCAAAAGGCTGGGCAAGAGCAGTCAGCGGGAGTAACAAGACATTAGAAGTCACCGGCCTCGGTACCGAGTGGGAAATCCTCTTGAACACTTTCAAAGCTTATCCTTGCGACCGCATCCTCGGCCCCACAATTGAAGGATTGATCAACGTACGCGAGCAGGCGCTTGAGCAAGGCCTCTCGATCAGCGATGTCACGAAAGTTACTGCACGGGTATTCCCTCGCGTAATGGTTCTTACGGACAACAAGACACCGGACACGGGACTTGCAGCCAAGTTCAGCATCTACCATGCCGCCGCTGTAGCCTTGTCTTTTGGCGCGGCTACGCCATCGCAATTCACCGACGAGGTAGTACGCAACGCAACAGTCCAAGACCTTCGCAAGAAAGTGTCCGCAACGAGCGATGCCGAGGTCAAGGATGAAGAGGCATATGTGGCGGTTGAATTCGCGAATGGAAAAAAGATAGAGGTACACGTTGAAAATGCGATGGGGACATATGAGAATCCCCTGACTGTGGAATTCCTTGAGGCCAAATTCAAGGAGCAAGTTGCAAAAGAGATCGGAGAAGAAAGAGCCGATAAAGCATACGTAGCTTGGACGGAAGTCGCAAACGCAACAGACGTTGCTGAGCTTGTACGGAGCGTCTGAGCGTAGCACAGTGGTACCATTGCTAGATGAGCACAACGATACGCATTAGTCTAGCACATCATGACAACAAGTACTTACAGGCGCCACTTATACCATCTTTACTGAAGTTGTTAAGATTTGTTGTCGTTGGCAGAAGACTTCGACTCGCCATCACCGACTCGTTCTTGGCGTCCCGCCTACCCATGTCCCTCCGCATCCGTGTCCCGCACCCCAGATTTTCTTGGCATCTGGAGAAATGCAGCTATGCCAAGTGATACCTTACCATTCGCAGTTCAGTGGCATGATCTACTGCAGGTTTCGGCTCGCGATATCCTGACATTCTGAAGATCATATAGCCGACATGGTTGTGTTAAAGTCAATGGTTGCAGCCGCAACTTGTTTGATCAAACTCGAATCCTCCTTAGATTACCTGAAAGATGGATTCGAAAAACATCGTCATGATGAACGAGAAAGCAGATGCAGACCGCGTCGAGATGGCGTATGACGTTGCACCAACAGATTCCGGTGATCAGCCCGAACAGGACTGGACAGCAGAGGAGGAGAAAGCCATTGTGTGAGTATCCTTGCTCCGGAGCAAACCTCAGCTGACAATTTTGTAGCCGGAAAGCAGATTGGCGCGTCTTTCCGATGTTGTGCTTTGTCTTCGGACTGTCTCTACTTGACCGTACCAATATATCGTCTGCATACATCGCAGGTCTGGCGGTAGACTTAAGACTAGGCATCGAGAACCGATACAATATCGCACTGCTCGTATTCTTTATAGGTCAGTCAACGAGCGCTCTGTGCAACGATGATTTCCTGAGTCGTGATTAGGTTATGGTCTTTTCGAGCTTCCTTCGAACTACGTCATCCGACGAGTTGGTGCACGACTCTGGCTTCCATTCCTGATCACCGCATGGGGTGCTTGTGTTCTTGGTATGGGCTTCGTGAAGGATTGGAAGATTTTGACCGTTCTTCGAGCATTACTTGGAGTATTCGAGGCTGGTCGTACGTACAAGGGAGACACGATTGTCGTGAGACCAACACTGATAGGTTTTCAGTATTCCCAGGCGCCGTCTACATCATCGGGTCTTGGTACCGGCAGTTTGAGACAGCAAAAAGAGTCTCTATATTCTACATGGCAGCGCTGCTTGCCTCTGGTTTCGGACCGATAGTATGTTTCGAAATGATCTTGCAAGAAACCTCGGGAGTGCTAACTTGGACAGTTCGCATATGCGTTATCGTTGATCAGTGTTGGTGATGGAATGTACAGCCGCGGATGGCGCTGGATCTTTATCATCGAAGGAATTGTCACCATCGTCGCAGGGTTCATTGCACCATTCTTCCTGGTCGAGTGTAAGGTTTCGGTCCTTGTTGGGGCAGGTGGATGACTGACGTAGCCAGTTCCTGAGAAGGTGAAGTTCTTAAACGCACGCCAAAAGCATATTGCGGTCACACGCGTGACGATGGAAAAGAAGGGTGCTCATACAGAGCATGCCACAATGAAAGAAATGATGAGAATGCTCCTTGACTGGAAACTGGGAGTCTAGTCAGTATCAACAACGATCGATCCATTGCGAAATGCTTACCAAGACAGCTGCGTTCAATACTTCGTAGCCGCTTCGAGTGTTTACTCTTTAGCTTTTTTTCAGCCCATCATTCTACGCAACGGGATGGGGTTCACGTATGCCAAGGCCCAGTTGTTGTCATCTCCACCATACATCTTCACCGTATTTGCATCTCTTGCTGGCGCATGGCTATCTGACAAAATCCGAATGCGTTGGCCGATCCTGATTGGTCAGTCCGTTGTTGCCATTGTCGGGCTGTTGATTGTGTTGTATGGCGGGCCGCCTGGCGTCCGCTACTTCGGGCTGTTCCTTGCAACCTGGGGTACTCAAGCGAATGTGCCAGCTTCGCTGGCATACGGGCAAAACCAGACCGCAAGGGTGCAGAAGCGTGCTGTTGTTGCTGCGGCAATGATATCAATAGGTGCGGCTGGAGGCGTCACAGGAAGCACGATCTTCCAGACGAAAGATGCGCCGGTACGTTCGTTGACTATGAGATGCTGCTCTTCGCTTACCAAACACAGCAATATCTTCCAGGGATGTGGGCCACCATCGCCATGCAGTGCTTGTATTCGATCACGACCTTCTGCATGTCCATGTACCTCAAGCGAATGAACAAGTTGGCGGATCAAGGGACTCGACCGAGTCTAGAAGGCGTGGAAGGTTTCCGCTATGCCCCTTGATCCGGCAAAAGTGGAGCATGGAAGGGTTGATTCAGTGGTGACGGTGCTCGTATTGTCGGTAAAGAGGAGCTCTGAGACAAATGGGAAGCCTTTATAACGGCGCTTTATTCGAACGATAGAGCTAAATGTCACATGTGTCAGTCGCGATCCTTACGTCCATGCAGATCGTGCTGCAGAAATGACTGCGGGAGATGGTTTCCCGGTTACTAGAACGGGTAGTTTACCACAACCGGGCGGCAGTCCATGGGACGAATTTCCGCGCTACCCACGTCAAGGAACACCCATAATCGGCAAGCCGTGAATATGGCGCCGGATGAATGCATCACGAACACATCAGCGCGTTGTTCCGCACGTCTTGGCTAGACATCGTGCCTTGGAATTACCTTGTGTGGTGTCCACGGAGGACCGCACCGCTCCCCGGAGTAGAATGAACCCCGCACCAGCTGATGGAGCAGGTCCACCGAGCGACCACGCCCCCACAATTATCGCATTCCCGTGACTTGGTTGGTTACGGCATACCGAGAGCTGAGCTGTTGTGTAATGTCAGAAATGCATTTTAAATATCCTACGGAGTCCTGATCCGGTGTGTCCGCAACAGTGTATACTGGACCATTTAGAAGACTCAACCCACAGGGAGAAAAGCATCTGCGAAAGTATGGGACTCGGCGACATTTCAATCGCTTCTAGCGAACGGCCAGAGTATGGATCAGTCAACATTGCGCTAGGCGAATACCCTGAGACATCCAAGAACGAGTCCGTCGATGCCAACAAGGTAGCAGATGAGATCGTGTCTAGAATCAATGATGCGCTTTCGAGCAACGACAACGAGACCATTACGAACCTCTTCCTCGAAGACAAGGGATACTGGCGCGATCATCTTGCCCTGAACTGGGACTTCCGAACCTCGAAAGGTCGTTCGAATATCAAGAAACTGCTAGACGGCGCAAAAGTACGTCTCTCAAACCTTGAAGTAGACCGGAGCTCCGCAGTCCGAGCGCCAAAGTTTGGTCCCATTGATGCTTGGGGTGACGTGAACGGCATCCAATTCTTCATCAAGTTTGAGAATGAAGTCGGTCGCGGAGAAGGTCTCGTTAACCTTGCTGAGAAAGACGGTCAATGGAAGGTGTTCACGATTTACACCGCGCTTCGTGAGCTGAAGGGTCACGAGGAACCCGTCAGGCATCGCCGACCCAAGGGTGTCCAGCACGGTGGTGATCCAAATAGGAAGAATTGGAAAGAGCGGAGAGACGCTGAGAAAGAGGAGATTGATCCACGAGTGTTGATTATTGGCGCGGGTCAAGGTGGGCTCACCGTGGCGGCGCGGCTGAAGATGCTCAATGTACCAGCTCTCATGATCGATGCCAATGAGAGGGTAGGCGACAATTGGCGAAAGAGATACCGACAACTCGTACTTCACGATCCCGTCTGGTACGACCATATGCCATACGTACCATTCCCACAACACTGGCCAGTTTTCACGCCAAAGGACAAACTTGCCGAATTCTTCGAAGCCTACGTCAATCTGCTCGAGCTCAACGCATGGACGTCGACGGATCTCAAATCGACTTCATGGGATGACAGCAAGCAGCAGTGGACGGTCGAGGTGGAGCGTCGTAAAGCAGATGGCACTGTCGAGAAGCGTACACTGCACCCCAGACACATCGTTCAGGCCACGGGACATTCCGGCAAGAAGAATATGCCGGAAATCCAAGGCATCAATGATTTTAAGGGGGATCGTCTATGCCATAGCTCTGAGCATCCTGGTGCTAACCCCGAGTCCAAGGGCAAGAAGGCGGTTGTTGTCGGTTGCTGCAACTCCGGACACGACATCGCACAAGACTTTTACGAGAAAGGCTACGACATTACTATCGTGCAGCGCAGCACCACTTGCGTCATCTCTTCCGACGCCATTTGTAACATCGGACTCAAGGGCCTTTACGATGAGGACGCGCCGCCTACCGAAGATGCCGACACTATTTTGTGGAGCATCCCCAGTGACCTTTTCAAGGTGCAGCAGACCAAGCTGACCAAGGTTCAAAACGAGCATGACAAGAAAATCCTCGATGGTCTCCGTGCTGCCGGCTTCAAGGTTGATAACGGGCCAATGAACTCTGGACTGCTGATCAAGTATTTTCAGCGCGGCGGAGGATACTACATTGACGTGGGCGCATCACAATTAATTGTCGATAAGAAGATCAAGGTCAAGCAAGGCCAGGAGCTCAAACAGATCTTGCCAAATGGCATCGAATTTGCCGATGGATCCAAGCTTGAGGCCGATGAGATTGTTTTCGCGACAGGATACCAGAATATGCGAACTCAAGCGCGATTGATCTTTGGCGATGAGGTGGCGGATCGCGTCAGCGACGTATGGGGCTTCAACGAGGAGGGCGAGTTCAGAACCATGTGGCAAAAGACGGGCCATCCAGGCTTGTGGTTCATGGGAGGTAATCTAGCGATCTCGCGGTACTACAGTCGGATTCTCGCGCTGCAAATCAAGGCGGTTGAGGAGAGTATCAAAGGTATCTGAAGAGATCGAGGTTGTGTGAATTTGAAGATACGCGACTCAAATCTACCCGTTTTTGCCGTCTCGCGAGTCACGTACCTGCCAATTCATGCATGAGCAGGGATCTTCCCCACATAGCGCGGGGCAGCACATTGACGTGTAGCGTTGGCTGTTTGTTAGACTATTTCAGATATCTTGCAATTACGAAAGTACTGTACACAATTGCTTTCCTTGTTCTGCACAATCCTGCCTCGAACATGTCGCGACCACAACGCATTCTAATAGTGGGCGGCGCAGCAGGCATCGGTGCCGCCCTGACCATCTCGATCATCCGCAGATCCACAGCACAAGTCTTTGTTTTCGACAAAAGCATCGATTACTCCCCAGATGGTCCACTTGGGGAATTGCTAGCATATCCAAACCGCATGTACGGCCACGAGGGCGATGTGACCATCCCAGGGGAGCGAGAGCATGCGGTCGAGACATGTATCAGAAAGGATGTCTTAGGCGGCATTGACACAGTTGTCTATTGTGCTGGTATCATCACTCCCATTGAACGAATCGACAAGATGAATATTGCTGCCGTGGAAGGCACATATGCTGTCAACGTGTTTGGTGCAATGGCTATAGTATGACCACCAATCCAACCCCGTCTAATTAACCTAATGTGCTTCCCAGGCTCAACTCACCTTACCACATCTTCGCGCTGCACGGCGATCTCATCCTCTCAATGCTGGATATGGCAAGATCATCTACCTCTCGTCTGCCTGCGATCACGAAGTTACGTACCATGGCTGGAGTCCATACTGCACGTCCAAAGCAGCTTTGACTCGCTTCATCTCCTGTCTGGCGCACGAAGAGCCGGGTGTCAGTGTGCAAGGAGTGTACCCGAAACTCACTCGGACGAAAATGCCCGAGGATGTGGTCACTGGTCAGTACAGGGGTGTCATGGCGGATCATGAAGTCGAGAGGTTCAAATTATGGGATGAGATGGGAGATGAAATGATTGTAAGTTCGCGGGTTTCGATCTTCTTGCTGGTATCTTCTTCACGGAAAGCAGCCGTTCGATATTCAGATAATGTTGAGCTGGTATAGCTAACCACTTACGTTACAGGAGCCACCAGAGTGGTGTGGAGAAGCGGTCGCGAAGCTGGTGCTGGGTCTGTTTGAGGGAGGGAAGAGTGGCGAGACTCTGTACTATGACGAGCATGTTCCGAAGAAGATCAAAGGAACTTGAGGAACCGATACAAGCCTCAGGCGTACGTCTACTATCATCAGTGAGGCAATTTTCTGCGGAGGATTCGTCTGTGCGTATCAGGAATGAAAAGAATAAGATCTGATGTTCGCTAGATGTTCCTTCACCTGCAACCACCTGCTTCCATGGGCAGGTTTGAAGTGAGCCTTTCACCGCGCCGGGTAGTGGCATCGCAAGCTATTTGTATCGAGCATTGACATGAAGATTCTGGCTAGGATCTTATTGGATTATGTCGCGTCCAGGTTTGGTAACAAGCAAGCCTTAATGATCCAGCCTCCACGATTATTCTCTTCACCCTACATACAACATCGTTGATGATTTGCGTCACGTCAGCTCCGTACGTGCTCACGTCGGCCTTGGACTGCATCTCCCGCCCGTTCATGTCTTTGCTATGCGGTCTGGGTCTCATTCTAATTTCTATCATTTCATGTTTTGCAATGGATGAGTTCAGTAACATCATGTTTCCAAATTTTTATTGAGTTTCACAAAGCCTCCAGGCTGCCGTCACTTCAGCAATCCCAAATAACCTGAGGCAGCCTGCGCTGCTTGACGCATCAGTCCTCTTACCAACCAATATTCTTCTGCCTGTTGGTCCAAAAGCTAGGCGACCACCCTGCACCGCCCTCGGCAACCAACCTCACGAGAATCACGTTCTTGCCAGTTTCTTCTCTGACAAATGCCATGACGTGAGCGAAAAAGATGCGAAGGTTATCAGGTAGCGTTACCGGTCGTCCGTATATCGTCCGATGTTCATGGCTACCATCAGCATGAACTATCCACTCTCCATAGGTTGCGCTAATGACCCGTCTCAACTCTTCCATGTTACGCCCAACATAGGCATGGAATTCCGTGACAAACTTTCGTAAAGTGATTGGACTGTCGTCTGTGTTGATGATCTCAAGGGCGGGTGGTCCTTTGTATCGATCCTCTTTTGGATAATATATGTCTTGGTCCTCTCGGTCTGAGAAATCCCGGATGAGGATTTCATCGATGCGGCTACAAGGGGAATCATAGAGCAACTCATCTGCGAGAGAGCTGCTCAATAAGCTTTCGTTGATAACTTGATCTGGAGGGCCGATTGCGATTTCGATAGTGTCCAATGGACCCACAACGTCCCATTGCAGGCGTCGCAGAATATCGTGGCGTATTTGACACTCGGCCTTGGTCGTATCAGTAGACATTAGTAAGAGGAGTTGTGTGGTAAAGCCTGAGGATGACTGCGACAGGGTTTGAGATTTGAGGCCGCGCGGTAGAGCGTTCACTCCCGCATCGCTTGCAAAGTGACGCTAGCCTATCACGGTTACCTTGACTACTCACTCACATGACAACATACTGTAGAAAGCCACAGCAGATTCTCCAACACCACACAATTCGCAAAGGCCAACTCCATAACTTCCGACATACAAATATCACCGGCCATAGTAGAGCGCCAAAGGGTCACGAATCTTTGACCGCTCCTTACTACGCTCTTCGACATGTTTTCTTTGTCTCTTATTTAGGATTGGGTCATCGCCCTCTGCCTCTCCTGTCTGTACTTCTCCTCTCCATCATATATCACGCCACAGGGGATGCGGCGACGGACCATCAGCGGCGTCAAGTCGATCTGTCTCGCAAAAGCCTCGCGAAAGCGCCCCGTCATCCAGAATTCTACTTCCTCGCAATGTCAATATCTGTGCAAGTAAATCTTCCTTGGAAGCTCCGCAACATGATCTAGACGCAAATCTCTGAGGCAGTCGCCCTCAAAACAGCCCACGGGTGTATCTTCCCTTCAGCCCGGGGTTCAAACCATGTCAGGACCCAGCGAAGGTCTAGCGGCCCTTGCCGACCTTCTTCCAACCTGGATACATCGACGATACCATCCGTATTGAACTTATTCAATGACTCTGGGAACTCAACAACAATTGCATCGGCAAAGCGCAGAACCTTCACTTTACACTCAAATTAAAGCTCTTCGACACGGATGCTTGCAGGTGGGGTTGTACACTCTTCTCTCTCACAGTAGGGGTTCCAGGTCGATCATCCGGCCGTATCGACGCCGACGCAAAAGGACTGTCCTATAACCTCAGCTCGCTTATATCTCATCCAAAATTTGCCAAGAGTTTGATTCTCAGACTAGTTGTACGGATGCCGGACACGGCGACAACTTTCAGGATCACCCACTGGGATTTCAAGAACACATTGTTGCGCAATCACAATGCTGTTCATCCCTTGTCGAAGCAGTTGCAGCTACTGTATCGGCGTTGTCCGTCTTCAAGACTCGCTTCGAAAGACTGGCCAAAGAAAAAGGTTGTCATCCTAGTACCATTTCATCCTATCAACGGAGCCATGTTGTACTTAGAGATTCGAGAAGATATGCTACAGTGGAGCGGTAAGATGTGGTGGCAATATGTGTCGCTACTTCACGAGAGACAGGGCCGAGGGCCAAGGTAAAACCCTCCGTGATTGGAGACGGGCGTGCCAGAGGGGTTCCAACAGGGACCGTGGCCGAGCTTCTGTTCGCTGAAAGCATTATGCAATTGAAGCCATGAGGAGCAGTTGACTGTCTCCTTCACGTAGTCAACATCAATACAGATCGACTTCCTTCTGTACATACATAGGTAGTCGACATCCATACAATCCCGGTGCACTACTTACAGATTCGATTTTAGAAACGCCGATCCAAGTCTCCGCCAAGTCATCATCATGCACCACAGCCTATATTCTCGCTGCTTCAAAGCCATCTTCACTGCTCTGAACGTAGCTGGTCCTACCCGCCCCGCTCTCTGAAGCTCGGACTATTTTCCAAGAACATATCCTGTCTCGCTCTCATACCTCATACACACGCATGGATCGATGTATATGTAAGTTGCACAAGCTACTTGCTTTTGCCTGCTGCCTCGATGTCGCGGTGTCGACTGGAGAGGAGACAAGAAACTCGCTGGTGTTACACAATCACGCACGGGCCACCTTTCCGCACTTACAGTCAGTGGGCACATAACGGAAACTCTACAACGCGAACGCGTTTTTGGAGCTCTCGGCCCTAGTGGAATGAAGATATCTCAACTCACCGAGAAGAGGTGCAATCTCAGCATTCCCTAACTCCATAATTCCTTAATTCGTACACATAAACACAAGTAGTATTACATGTCATATACTCATCACATATACACCGATATCTACCCGATTACATTCCCAATACCCCTCAGTGCGCCGGATTCTTGCATCTTTGTAACCTACTCCAAGACTGGAATCGCTCCTTTCTCCACCCACTCCTCCACTCCCTCACGCCCCCGCTCTCCTCTACCCTTGGCTTGTACACGCCAAAGCGCAGACTACTGCTCAAATGGCACTTTGTCTCGCCATTTTCGTTCCAATTCTTCTCCTTCATAGACGAGTACGACCACTGCATGCAGTACTCGCTCTTATCACAAGCGTCCGCGCACGCCTCGGGCGACGCCTCGCCGTTGGGCGCGTGTCCGGCGTTCGGGTCTGTGGACTGGAAGAGGATGTTCCAGCGCGCGTTCGACGAGTCAGATGACAGATTATCCCAATCTGTGCGATTGTGCTTCAGATTCTCAGGCTCCATGAAGCGCTCCCAGAGGTCGGCGAAGAGGAGTGGCTGCTCGATGTGGTGTTGTGTGCGGTTCACACGGAAGAGGTAGAGGTCGGATGCGATGTCGGGCGTGACGTGGTGCATCATTAGGACGCGTTCGCACCACACGGCGGGCGAGAAGGGGACGCTGCTGGGGTCGGCGCCGGACATGCCGGGCCAGGAACCTGTGAGACTGAGGGCGAGCTCGGTTTGGAGGACGGCGAAGACGAGGTCGAAGGCGGAGGGGTAGGTAATGAGGTGGGGTTGCCAGTTTTTTATAAATTCCTTGCGCTCTTTGAACAGCGCCTCCATGACGCCGGCAGAGACGATGAAGGAGCTGCCGCCTGCAGAAAAGCCATCGGGTACGCCGGGGACAGAGGGGTTACCAAAGAACCACTTGCTGCTGGGGTTGTATTGTGCCAACCAATCGAGCGTGTTGACGCGGTCGACGAAGGTGTCGTCGTCGACAAATGCATACCAGCTGCGATCTGGTCTGTAGTCCCACGCCCGTGACATGGCGTGCAGGATCTTGTACGTCTTCAGCGTCGCCAGCGAGGCTGCTTCCTCGGTGGGATCCTGCAGCTTGACATAGCTCAGCGGTATGCTCTTGCGGGCATACTCGACCTGTTGTCGGTATCTCGAGAGCTCCTTATTGGACGTGATGAAGTCGGTCGGGTACGCGTAGACGACATCAAAGACGGGCCACTCGCCGACATTCATCTGCAGGTCTGAGAAGATGAGGGTAGGGTCTTTGTCCTCTGGAAACAGATACGACAGCGAAGGCGCCAATTTTGTGTAGACATCAGTCGCCGTGGTTATTATTGAGACGACGAGGTGGTCGTGGCCCACGCGGTGCGGGCCAAGAGCGCTGCCCGTCTGCGGTCGCATGCTTGGCGGCAATTCTTCGTCGTCGTAGTATCGCGGCCATCCCTTGATCCACATGAAGGCGTAGACAACCAGGATGACAACCAGGAGGCGCCCCGGGCGCGTGAGTCCATGGGCGAGCATCGTCGCTACCGGTCGTGGTGGTATTTCATCTGCAGAGCAAACAGGCAACGAGTGTCTGGGGGTCAGTCGGCGTTGTGATCAGTCTCTGAAGTCGATAAGGAGCCATGGCGCTGCTGAGGTTGAGGCTTCAGGAGCCCCAGGTCCCGCCAAGGCTAGCGCGTAAGCGGATGGGGCATTCCTTTTAGTGGGGGACATGCGCAAGCTGGCGTTTCGCAGCATGGTCAAGTGTTGCGACGCTATGCCAGTAATGCAGGAATGCTGGAGTAGTGTAATGGTTTCTGCCCACTCCCTTACCACGAGAGATTGTGACGAGCAGTCGTTAGCGGCCCGCGTGGAGTCTTCTTGGCTTTGTCTTGCGACCCTGCATTGACAAGCCCACTTGAGAACGAACTCAATCACCTGCTCGTCAAGACCACTACGTACATTGTTCGCAACGGTGGTTCAAAGGGTGGAACTGATTGATGTCCGACTGTCCTGATATTCTGTACGTCACTCTGCCATTGAGGCCATCTTCGCTATAATACTGCATGTTGGCGGCGAGTAAAAATGACAGAGATGCTAAAAGGACGACGAGTCGTTTATTATGACCGCTGAGGGCTGACGAGCAAATCGGGTGTGAGAAATACATTGCATCTCTATGCTATCCGACAATTCGACCGGTCGTTTTGTTGTGACCCCGGTTGATAACGCTCGCGTTGGTCGAGGACGACCTGTCAGTATCGACTGGTCGCATCACCGCACAGCCTGAAAGTTCGTCGCGCCATAACAGCGAGCAGCATCTCAGATGCATGACAACCGTCGTGATCAGACGATTAAAGAGTGCCAGCGGTCGCGAAGCGCTGTTCAACGTTGCTGAGACGTGGTCCGGAGGTCTGACCAATAAATCACGTGCTCAGGGGGCTTCGACCAATAAGAACTCGTGACAGTCAAGTTCGCCCCACCGCGCAGCCTGATACCTTGAGCTACACTCCGTAAACACTCCAGCCTCCCCGCTCATACATATGTCTAGTTCCTAATTCCTAGCATACCGCTCACTGGATATGCAACCTTTATCTACTACTTTCACTCAACGCTGCGACAATAAGTTCGCCGCAACGAAGCCCCTGTTCTTTCCCGCCTACAAGCGGAGAAGGACGGTCAAATATACGCGCTGACGCGCAACCAAACACAAATCAACAGCTCTCTGTCCCGCCTGTGACAGCATGGCACAACAAGCTCGAGATTATGTTGCCGAGCATTTACAAGAAGGACAACTTTACATGGACTGGCTTCCGCCCTCGAAAGATCTGACCTGGATACCTGATCCGAAAAGATCTCCAAATGTGGCCCTTGTTATCGGTTCTATAGAGGAGGATGGCGTTAAAAAAGACATCATTGCCAGGTACACGGTCCAGGCACAATTCGTCGTCATAAAATTCTTCAGCAGACGACAAGGCGTGGAACGTCACACACCTGAAACCTGGAAGAAGCTCGAATATGAAGACATAATCGCAAAACATATTCCAAGTGTATCCACGGCACTTGACTCTCCCTTTCAATACATCACTGAAAACAGTGAAGCTGATAGAAAAAGAATGACAGCCCTTGTCAGGTGGTATTACGTTGAACACGAAGTCGAGGTTCCTGAAGACCGCGGGAAACAAATACATTGGCACAAGCTTCTCACAACTGCGGTGGCAGATGTTTCCAAGGGCATAGCTGAGACCAGAAGGTACAATCCAAGTATTGCACGCATTGAGAGACCAAATGCAGAGCCTTCAGATGTCACGCCGAGTGCAGAGAAATCAGATACCAGCAACGCCGGCACAAATTCTGGGGACCAGAATGGTGCTAATCAAGATAATGATCCCGAAGGCAACGATGAAGCAACAGGAGCCTCGGGACCCTTTGCAGAACTTCAAGAGCAAGCATCGCCATCGGATGAGGAGTGCGAGGATACTGAAGTGAAGGATTTCTTCTGTGATCGACTGAAAGAGCACAATCTTGATCCGGTGCTCGACCATCTTCCCAATCCAAATGAGATGAAATTTGAAAGGCAAGAATATAAAACGAAGTACCTTGAACAGAGGCTTCTCATTGGGGATACTCGCAGAGAGGGTGAGTACGTTTGGGTATATGCTCGCGAAGATTCATTCGAAGTTTATTTCAGAGTCCACGGAACTGCAAACAGTAGTACTGGTCCTCGATTTAAATTGCACACGAGAGAGCTAGGAGGCCCGAACTACCCTCTGCGTGCCCCTTTTCACCTGATCTGCACAAACGAAAGGCCGCAAAGGGAGCACCTCAGTCGCGAGGAGGAGATCCGACTGAAGGCATTGGTCTCGTGGTATTACATCGCAAGTGGTTATTTCAAGGATGTTGCGGTTGATGACAAGGAGAAGACGCTTTGGAGGGAGAATTATACCAAGCTTCTCCTTGAGACCCTCCGATTTGTCGGTGAACGCCTGGAAAGCGGTGTTCCTCCTCTGGTTGAACAGCATGAACTGCATGAATCGAGCGTACGACTTCGGCCCGGCGCCACACCTACCAACAACGGACACGCGGTGCAGTCCAGACTCGATGATGATGAATCTTCGATGGCTCAGAGCAGTACTCCTTTGGCTCTTCCATCAACCCCGCAAACTCCTGTATCGAGTGAGCTACTAGTGAGCGGTGTTACGTCCACCCAGTCCACAGGCATATCGACTTCAAACAGTCGACAAGTTCGACGAAGCCCAGCCGTAGTTGTTTCTGGACCCGCTTCGTCACGCCGACATCCATCACAAACACCTAACACGCGAAACTACAATGGATCAGAGACAACAATCAATGGTCATGAAGGTCGATCAAGCTCCCATATGGCGGAGTCTGAGCCCGCTCAGTCCCGTCATACTTTAAGCCATGAACCCATCATCAACCCGGAAACCATGAACGGCACGAGTCTCAATGGACACCAAAGCCCTATCAGAGCCTATCCCAGCACTGCTGCGACGTATCGAAGCCCGTACGCTCAACCGGCCACCACTACGCAATCCACACAACTACAAATCTTGAGTCAACGCCAAGTTCAACAAGACTCAATTGCAGATTCTCAGCCCTCTATTTATCAACGCATGTCATCATCCAGACCACCCTCGCGAAGCCTAGATGGGTCTCGACCCTCCACCTTTGGAGCTCCCTCATTGTGTGAACCGTTTGCTCGTGAGCCCTCGTTGGTCACGCCGTCTCGATCACTCCCTGGGAGCTCAGCATCTTCTCCAATGGACCTGACGTCTTCTTCTTCCACGCAACGGGGTCTTAAACGCAAAGCAAATTTCGAATCGCGTCGACGATTTGATGCGCAAATTCTGGAAAGTATCAATAAAAGGAGCAGATTAATGGACGAGGCAGGGGGGGTGCAAGAGGGAGTCGACAATCTCGAATTGCAGAAAGATGCTCAGGAACAAGAGTTTGAAGTGAAGAAGCAGAAAATAGACGAGGAGTGTGATGAGCCATTGAAGAGGCTGCTTCGCGCGATAGTGGAGAGCAAGAAACAAGCAACAGAGCTACTTCAAATGCCGGAGGAGGACACAGAGAAATTAGACGAGCTGATGCTCGTTGTAAAGGAGAGCAGGAAACAAATCAAAGAGCTGGAGGAGTCGAGGATAAAGAGAAAGGAAGAGGTGGAGACGGAGAAGAAGGAATGGGTGGATGGTTGGGAAATGAAGCATCACGACCTGCAGCGTAGGCAAGAGGAAATCGATGAGGAGCTGCGTGAGTCCGACGAAAAGTTAAGACAGATAAAGCTTAGCCTAGAGATGTGATGGGACTATACAGAAGCGAGTTCATAGCTCGAATTGGTGGATGTTGATGAGGGTGGTTAAAGGGCGTGGCATCACGCGTGACAGCCGCAATTGCGATAGCGGGTACATTGACTGGAAAGAAGATGTCGTTGGACTCTGGGCACCGGTTTCTTTTTATTTCTCTTTTTCATATATTTTCAGAGCATTTCTCACCTCGACGCATCAGCGATGCGCTTCGAGACACGCAGGTCGTAGCATTTCGGATTAGATTCAATATATATGGGTTTTGTCACAAGCTCATTTGCAGATTCAAGTCAAACTAATCTCTCGTGAGTATGCACAGGTCGTCACAGATGGCTTTTCGAGTAAGACGACTCTCCACCACGCGTAGACATGTCGAAACTGTCCGAGGCAACCACGCGTCTTCTGTAAGGCGCTCGCACAAGCACATTACAGATCGCGGGACACCTGATATCTCTACGGCCAGCGCACATAGTAAACGCGACCGGTCATCTCGCTGCTTGATGTGCCCATCCTACTACGCACACCGCCCTCACATCCTCAGTGCATTGAGAGATTTGTCAGGTCCATCAGCACGCAGATTCGCGTGCCACCCACCCTCGTCGCCTTGATAGTATCTCTTTATTCAATCACATGCGCGAGCTTCGCACGTTTGAAAAATGATGTAAACGTGGTCTCTTAGATGTTTATGGTCGCTGTCTTCGCACATATCCGAAACATTGCCCCAAGTGTTGCCCGCTACATTGCACCCCCGTCAAAGCTCGGGCCGCCACCTGACATTGTTGACAGTGAATACCTCTTCTACTTGGTCTTGATGTAGAGTCGTGCTGAGACGTCGTGTACTGTTATCTTGGAGAGTAAGAATGTACCCCTGAGACAAGCGGGGGGTTCTTTCTCCAAGAACGAAGAGAAGGGAATATAGGAGCAGAGCGGAAGATGTGCGATATTTCATTGGCACTCCGAGAGAATTGCTAGCGAGCGGTCGAAATATTGAGCTCGACTGCTGCAGCATGTACTTCTAACTGGCACGTTGATTGAACTTACTATGCAGTGAGCGTGACTGTAGGCAGACGAAACTCAGAATACTGTGATGCTGTGCATGGGCGGTCCATTCAAGCCAGATCTCTGAGGGGGGCCCGTGAGAGACGGTACCAATAGGAGCTGCAGTGTGTGGAAAGCTACAGACACACCATCATTAGTGAATCAGACGGCGGCCGCTGGTCAATTGAAACATCCAAAAGAAAATTGAGATAATCTTAGAGCACAGAGCTAGAGACGCATCCGATTCGAAACAGAAAATTTGACAAAGCTTTCTGTCTCAAACCCTATGTTCTGAAGAAACGGCCGAACTGCCTGTAGGTGCATGCCCTTTAATCAACAGCGGCCCAGAGGAGCTTATGAGGAGGCCAATGAGACCACGCCGACCTCGCTGAGCAAAGTAAAAACCACAGACACTTTCCACGCCCAGACTAGCCCTTACTTCTTTCTAGTCTGCTTTACCAGTCGCACCCTAGCCGCACTATCTCACTGAAGCCTTCGTCGTTTAGCAGCCCGTTCCAACTCCATTCCGATAGCGAAGGCCAGACCGAATCCACCCGCCTCTTCTAACTCTTTCTTTCTCGTCTCCGCCCTCGCTATGTCCTCATGTGCCACCTGCACGTCTTGACTCTCTTTCTCCACCTGATTTTTCAGACCTTCGATCTGATTCTGCAGCTCAGTCGTCCTCGTAGTAAGCTCACTCTTCACTTTGCTCATCTCCGTTTGCGCAGTATTGGCTTGTTGGGTCGCTTTGTTGAGAGCGGCAAGATATGCAGCTATATCTGAAGGAATTGTCAAGGACAATAGGGCTTGGTTTGATTCTGTAAGTTTGTGCGTGATGTCGCTTTCCCGCTGCTCGAAAGCGGTTGTGATAGTGGCAATCTCTTCTTTGAGGGTCATAATCTCCGTATCGTGATGTGCGATCAGTTCGCGATGCGTGGTAATTCGCGCCTTTGATGCTCCAATGTCATTGTTGACTCTCGCGTAATCGCGGCATGTCTCTTGTTCAGGAGGCTGGAAGACGGGACTCACGAAACAAGCTCGCTCAGCATCTGTCAGTAGATCGAAGGCGTGCAAGTCGTGGAGGATGTTTAGTGAAGTGCCCGCCTCGGAGTTATGGCTCGAGACGACGGGCGAGCCGTGGGCTAGGTCTGCTTGGCCGTGTCGTGCTTCAGCTGCAGTAGACAGGGATGGTGTGTCCTTTGCGGACGGGGACGACATCGATGTCCTACTACCTTGCTGTACAAACGGTGGTGGCAAGAGTGCCAAATTGCCGTCATCGATGGCTGTGTCCGACGGCGAATCCCTAGAATATCGGGACATGGCGGCTACGCCAGTCTCTTCACTTGCTACGCTGCCAGAATGATCCACAAACTGTTTAGGCTGAGACACCGTCCTTGAAGCAGACTTGGTGGTGATGCGAGTAGTGTTCCGTCGCACCATTGCTTTGGTTGCGGATTTTCCTTTTCCCAACAGCAACCCAGAGAACATACCAAACTTTCCATTGCGTCTCATTGTTGCAACCTGGTTTACAGGATTCCAACCGCGCGAGTTATTCACATTGCCATTGTCCAAGTCCAGCATGTCGTCTTCCATGGCCTCACTTGTGTCTGATGATGCCTCACGGGCCGCCCGTGAGTGCGAGGTCGATCTGGTAGTTGCACGGGTGCCGGTGTCATGTTCATTGAGTCCTCGTGCTGTTGTAATATCATGGCTTGAATTTGGAGCAACTTGACGTCGCGATGGAAAGGGTAAGTTCTGTTTAGACGTGAGTGGTAGTTGGTAGCAGGATGCATAAGACGGCCTGCCTCATTGACCTGCTTTTCGTGGCGTAAGCGCTTCGTTTCAATCACGGAGACAACACGAGGGAACCAGTGCATGTCAATAACGACGCTGCCGCCAGCTGCGTGACCACGCAAAACGAAGCAAGCCCTGAGGTATGTTCGAAATCGCTGTGCAATCTTTCCACCGTTTTCTGCTCTCGACATCCAGTATGAAAATGGCTTTAAGAACTCCACCGACCACATACCTTTCTTGACGACCTCAGTCATCTCGTGCTCAACATTGCCTTGGAATATACTGAGCTGGTAGATACTGGGACGGCCTCGGTCAAAATACGCGAACACCTTTTCTTCATCGCGAGTACCAATCTGCAGCTTCTCAGAAGCACCCGAGTTGGAGGTGGGGCTCCATCGCAGAGTATCGAGGTATGGAAGGGTTTCCAGCCGCAGTTCTCGCGAAGTGTTGCCTGAATATTTTCTAGCGTGTGTAGCGTATGCTCTCCAGACATCTTGGGGCTCGGTGACTCCCACTGACGGTATGTTAGCAATGGCGTGTGTCACAAGCTTACCTCCAGCTTGCTTTGCGGCCGGACTTCAGTCTGGTCTACACCAAGGTTGTACACTGTACACAACGATATTCAAAACTGACTACGAGAGATGAGCAAAAGGTTGGTTTTTCAACTTGCCAAAGCGAGATTTGTGAGTGTTCGTGGGCGCAAGTGGGTGGATCGATCGCGTGGCAGACCGACATTCACCTCCATTACTGCACGACGCGTCTCAGCATCATCACAACAAACAACAAATGCAGCATGACTTACATAATCAACAACATCACACGAGAGTTATTCAGTGACGGTCAGCATTGTTGGCGCATGACTTTCGTTCCGTGCATACACAAACTGCGATATGATTTCGGCAGAGGCAATACAACCCAGTTTTGATGCACTAGAGTTTCACAACCCTCAACTGTGCGGCGCCCAGATCCTGTGACAAACGCCAGTGTCCTCGTCCGTTATGCAAGTGCCAGACTTCTCTAGACCATCTGAATGGCCACTTGACAGTAGTTGACATGCAGTCTCTGAAGGCGGTCAATCGCGACCAATGACTTCCATCCCACGAAGCCGTAGTCGTTTGTCCACACGAGACCACCTAAACCTACTCACAAACTCCGAGGGTAGTCTAGAATGGCGGTCGCCACGCACTAACTACGAGCGATCGCCAGGTGGTGTCAGTATTGTAGACGAAGCGGTCAGTTGCCGGGTATGTGATGTCCGGACCACAACGAACGGCTGAACGAAAATGGCGTTTCTTTAGGCTTCAACTGAGCGGATGTGCAGGTTTGATGCTGTGCTGAACTTGAGGAAGCCGCTTGTGCGGATGGAGGCATAGATATCCGAGTTGGTTGAGGTGTGCCCGATCAAGACGTGATATGCGTGTTTTGAATCCGCCGAAGTATGTTCTTTGTTCGTGACAGCGGATAAGGGAGGCAAAGCATCCAGTACATGCTGGAGACCCTTCGAGGCTGCTGCAGCGCGCAGGCGTGTGAGTGCCGCCGATGCGGATAAGGACATGGCTGCGCTGTGCTGAACTGTCGTGATTGTGGTGGAGACGTTGATTAGTGGAGTTGAGCGTTGGATGGGGCGGATGGATAGGTGTAGTTGAGCTGAGGTGTGCCCAATCGAATTGTGTTGTAGGATGTGCCATGTGTAGATCTGATGTGGTCAAGGAGGTGGCAATAGGAAGAGTAGACCAGGTAAGAACGTGTGGACCGTGAAGACATGCAATATCGTTTTTCTGCTCTCAACCGTCATGCAATATTCGAGATGATAGCCCGTAGATAGCAGACCGAGAGGGCGTTGATAGTCCTGAAAGAGGAGCCGACAATGTCCTCTAGGGATCCGTAGTAATAGTAAGATCAATATCGAAGTGAGAGAACTGGGAGCCAGCATGGTGACGTCTCGCATTGTAAAGGACGTGGGTAATTTCATACTCCGCTTCGATCCTCACACTTACATCACAGCTGCATACAAAACAAGTCCGATCACGAGAAGAAACCTTATGTTGTATTAATTGTGCATTCTGCATCCATTCCATGCTAGAAAAAAAATGTACAAAAGAAACGTAAAAGGCGGGGGTATATGAATCCGATGCGATCCCAATCTCAGTCCCCATGTAAATGCCCAAACCAGCAAATGCAATCAACTCCGCCAGCCCATCCTCCCTTACGCCATGTCAAAATGTCAAATCATGAAAGTACTAAGACTTCCGCTTCAATTCTCAACCCTCCGCCTCAGCCATAATCTGCTCCCCCTCATCCAACATCTCCGTAACCCTCTTCAAATTCCCCACCATCTCCTTCGCCTGGCCCACAAGCAACAACTTCTCCGCATTGGCAGGCAAGCCCAGATACGTCGGTGGCTCACGCTCAGGCAGCTCATTGACCCACTGCATGAAGTCCTTCCAGCCGGTCGCAGTAGGCAACTCCAGCCCAGCACTATGTTCCGTAGGCTTGACGATGAAGAAGTTATCTTCAAAGGCCGCAGGGGTCATGGCGTCGTCGATGATGGACGCGAGGATGCGCCAGTCGCCTTCGTTGTCGATTTTGCCACCGTACATTTCCGTAATGAGGGTGCGGAGCATTTCCCATGGGATCTTGGTGGGCGCGATGTTGGAGCGGCCTTGGGCGACTGTGTCGATCCATGTGTCGATGATGAAGCTGCAGCATTCGTACTAAGGGTCGTTGTTAGTATGTTTCGTGTGGGGAATGGAGAATGGAAAATACTTACGTCGCTGTCGTTGAACTCCCAGAAGCCCTTCCATCCCAGTGTTGGTGCATAACGAAGACGCTCTTGGATGACCGCATGCAAGAACGACAATACGAGGTAGACACGAGCCTTCTCTACTGGAAGCTTGACAGCCTTCTCAGCCAATGAAGACAGTGAGTCCTTCATGTTGGCGCGAATACCGGCGGGCTGCTCGTATGAGAGGACGCGCGAAGCACGGAGAAGGTTGACCGGAATCTTCGGGCTGGATTCCATCGATAAGAAGAGGCGGAAGTCTGGGTTTGGCTTAAGTGCCTCCAGCCTCTTCTCAAGCGACTGCAGCCATTGTGGCGCCAAGTGGACGTTTTTGACAAGCACCCAATTACCAGTCGTAGCAGCGTTGGCAATGGCCTTGTCGGCGGTGGATGCCCCTTCGTTTGAGCCCATGGCAATGTTGGAGCAAGTGACATGTTCCCGCTCGACCAAGTTATCGACCTTGTAGCTAGCATCGAAACCAGGACTAGAGCTGAGCGCAACCGGAGTCACTGCATTGACCTGCTTAACGATGTCTCCAAGATCGCCGCTGATGTCCAGGATGCCTTTGCCAAACACTTCAGTCACAAAGCGCTCAACGGCAGGCACGAAGCGGTCGACACGATACAGCTTGATGAGAATGAGCGCGCGGAGCTGCTTGTCGAGCTTATTGAGGTCCTCGGGCCAGAGTTGAGGCACGTGCTTGTCGCCAAGTTCCTCGGTGAGGAAAGCATCCCAGGCGGTAGGGTCTGCTTTATCGATCTCGTCCTTGAAGATAGCCAACTTAGAGGCTCGCTGAGTCACCTCGTCCTTGCGCTCAGGCTGCGTGGATACGTCGACCTCAAGCAGATCGGCGTCGAGAAGCTTGTCAATCAGACTCTTGTCCATCTTGTAGGGCGCGGCCTGTACAAGGAGCATGGCAAATGTGACACGATCTTTCTGGAGGAGAGACAATGAAGTGCGGCGGTAAGCATCAACAAAGAGCTCCGTGATGATCTGGTCAATGCGTGCAGCGTGGCTGGTGAGGGATCCATTGCGCACCCTTTGAAGCACAGTCTCGAAGATCTGAGTAAAGTACTGAAGTGAGAACTGGTAGAAGTGGTTGAGATGGTGGAGTTGCTCCAGAACCGCAAAGATGGCCGAGCACGAGCGGGCAACGACGGTGTACTCTTTGGTGATGTTTTCAACTTCAGTCATGACGCCTGCAGTCTCTGATACCTTGTCCGAGATCTCCTTGGCTTCTTTCTTGAGAGTCTCAAGCGTTTCGATAACTCTGTCGTCGTCCAGGATGTTACCGCGCGACTCGTTAAGGGCTTGAAGAAGTCGCTTCTCAAGCTGTCGTAAGTGCACGGCAAATTCACCTTGCATCTTGATGAGGTTGGAACGGCGCTCATCAACATCTGGTCGCTCGGACTTGAGCACCTCGTTGAGTGTTTGGGTCTGCAAACTGCTCTGCGTGACCGTGAAGTTGACGAATGTTGTACGACTGCAGATGTCTGGCGCGAAGTTGGCAGATGGATCGCGAGTAGACAAGTAGAGGCGGAACGACGGTGAGAAATCGATCTCTTGCTTTCCGAGCTGGATCAGGACACGTCCACCTGTCTTCTGGTATTCCTTGTTGAGAACATGATTGAGAATAGGATCCAAATGCTCGGCGTCCTGAATAAGGATTGGGTTGCCGAAACGGAGAGAGCTCTCAAGCTGCTTGGTGAAAGAGTCGTCCAAGAAACTGGTGACCGTGAGACGGCGGTCCTTGCACTCGTTCTGCAAGAATTCTGTCGTCCTGCCCGACGGATCGATGATGAGCGGGTATCGGTTGAAGCGCTTGAGCACGATAGCGTTCTCAGTGCACAGGTCATCAACTGGCAGGCCATTCTGTTGCCATGTCAAGCGGTCGTCGGCAGTCGAGAGATACTCCGTGATTGGGTTGGGAGTCTTGTAGCTGATGCCAGAGTGCTTGAGGTGCTCGAACCAATCCTCGGTAAGTGCCTTCCTGTACTGTTGGTCGTAGTAGCCAGCATACGCAATGAATGCCGCTGCAACCAGGACGTCTCCTACGATAGTGTCGATCTGAGAATCGAACGACTTGCTGCTCTCTTCCCATCGCTGACGTTCAGATGAAAGACTGTCCAGCAGACGAACACTGCGGTCCACCTTGAACTGGACCGTGGACATCTCACTCTTGATAGCTTGCGTCTCGCTGATCAATGCCGCATACTCGGTCTTGTAGCGCGCGATACTGTCTTCGAGGTTCTGAATAAGAGCCACGGTTTCGTTGGCACCTTCCTCTGTCTTTTGCAACTCCGCTTGCAAGTTGTCGACTTCAGCGCGAAGGGGTCCAACACGATCCAAGATGTCCGAGTAATCTACCTGAGCCCTAACCCATTGCACAAGAGGACCGCAAGCCTTGGAGGCACGGTTGACTTTCTCGAATGTGAAGTCCTCTTTGGAGAGGTAGTCGCTCTGCATCTTCCTCCGGTGCGCCGCTGTCATTTGTCGCTCGTTGTCGAACTGTACAATGCTTGCAATGAAGTCGTCGCGACGAACAATGGAGACGATCGTCCTCCAGCTGTCTGGCTTGTGGCCGAGCAGCGTGCACACAGCCTCCAGTGCAAGCTTGACACCAGCAGGTGGATTCTGCATAGATCGCACTTCGGTGAGATGTTGTCGCTTGATGTTCTGCACACTCTTCATAGCCTCCTCCACAGCAGGTTCAGCGTTTGCCAAATCACGATTGACAACTGTCTGCCGCTTCTCAATCTCTTCCTTGTCCTTCTCAAGCCTCCTCTTCATTTCAATCGAACCAGCCTTCTTCTGCTCCGCCTCTCGCTGATCTGCAACCATGCGCTGCAGCTTCTCGTTCGCTTCGGCGTCCTTCTTCGTAAGCTGTGTTTGCTTCTCCGCGAGGCTCGATCGCAGTTCCTTGACCTTGTCAAAGGTCTCGTGCAACTTCTCAAGACCGACGTTGAGATGGCGTTGCTGCTCTTCGAGATCCTCTCGCTTCTCCGTATAGAGCGCGACGTACTGTGCCACAAAGTCCAGGAAGTGGCGTGGCGTGAGGTACATCTTTCGATTCTGTGTCTTTTGTAGCTTGTCGTTCTTGGACCGTAGGGAGTGATGCACTGCCACCATGGCGTTGACGACGCTCTCGCGATGGGATGGTGGGAGATTGAGGCCACGGTAAGCAACTGGAATGCTGTCTGGCGCAACGTAATTGGGTCGGTCCAGATCAATTGACTGGGTAAGCTCCGAGCTGACTTGATAAAGAGCTTGATCGGACCAGTCACCGAACCAGTTCAGTACGCAACGATTGAACAAAGCTGGACTGGTCGCTGCCTTGGACGATAAGCCTTCCTCGGGAGGGTTCATTGTGAAGACGACGTGCAGGTTCTTCACGATCTGGTCTGTGAACCACTTGTACAGCTCTTCCTGGGAGTCCAAGATGGTGCCTTGACGCTGTGCACCCTCCTTGATCGCGGTCATCAAGGCCGCATATTCGTCGCCTTCGAACAGACCGGGAACCTCGGCGTTGGCAAGAAGAGTGTTCATGCGCTCGAGGAAACCAGAGTCCAGAACGTTGGCTTCGTCCATGATGAAGCAGATCTTCTCTCCCTTGCAACCACAGCGGCGGAGGACATTACGCAAATCCTCGTCGAAGTCTTCGCCAGAGTATTTGCCGTGGACCTTGATCTGGTAGACGCTGAGACCGTTCATCCACGCAACAAAGCGTGATAATGTCGTCTTTCCTGATCCGCTGACACCGATCAGGATAAGATGACCTTGCGGCTGGCGGAAGACACGATCGATGCGGAGGACGTGCTCAAGCACATCGTTGAACAGAATGAGCGGAACATCGACCTCTTCCTCGCAGAAAGTCTTGAGACGAGCCTTGACGAACTCGCGCAGCTGTTCACGTTCGACGGGGATGTAGTTCTTCGAAAGCCAGTTGGAGAAGAGAATGGGGCCAGCAAGAGCTTTCTCTTCGTCGATTGTCGGGAAGTGCTCCAATGCAATGCGATGAACACATTCGTCAGTCCATTGCCTCTCCTCCTCTGCAATGAGACGATCCTGGAACAATCGTAGAGCTTCATGTGCCCAGATCCTCACGAGACCTTCGATGGACAATGTCTCAAGCGGTCGAAGTGCTTCGTAGATACCTCGCACCCATCGTGTAAGCTCACGAGGCGAGTAGACGTAGTGGGGCTGGATGTCCGGAGTAAAACGCTTTTGTGACTCGGCATACAATTGCACCATGGCCTTTGTCAATGCTTCGGAGTAGCCGCGTAAGGTTGGGATGATCTTCAACACAGCGCTGTTGAATGTGCCGTAGATCTGGAGGAGCGATTGCTCGCCAGGGTAGTCGACCATGATGAGTGGTGCATGGCGAAGGAAGCGGAGGCCCATTGGCGTACGGCCAGCGTCGGTGGGAGGGTTACAAGCACCAACGAACTGAATGCGATCGAGCGTAACCCATGTCTTGTCAGAAGTCCTCCAGAACCCATTGTGCTCAACAAGCTGTCGCAAGAAGGAAATGGCTCGCTGAGTACCGTATTTGTCGGGTGCTGGCAAATTGATTTCGTCACAGAAGATGATGAGCCATCGACCAACCTGAGTTGGCGTAAGCTGTACTCCGTTCAGAGTCTTCTTGTATTCGCAATACTGCTCGAACGTCTTGATGAGAAGATCTGGTGTAGTGGCGCTCGAGAAGTTGAGGCCGACAACCTGCATGTTTGGCAGCTTTCGCAAAGCGCTGAACAGAGTCATGGTCTTTCCGGAACCAGGAGGACCACAGAGCAGGAGCGGCTTATGCTCTGCTAGCCACGAGTAGAGGACGTCTTCGTGTCGCACGGTGTCCAGTGTCGGAATCACCACATCGGTTTGGATCACGGAGTGAGTGTTGACCTCTACATTTGGCACTTGGTTCTGCCACATGTCCCAGTCTGGCTTATCTGGTTTGACGTCGTAGTCGATGAGGGAATTAGACTCATTGAGCGGTGGCAACTCCACATCAGTAAGCCCAGCGATGAGGTCTCCGAACTGTTTGCGATCGGAAAGCGGGCAGTCGCCTACCAAAGCCCAGACCAACGCGACAAGCAGCTTCTTAGCAAGATAGACCTCCATCTTGTCGTCTTCGAGGGGGAAGTCTTGGTGCTGCACATTATACTCGAGCACGTTGCGGCAGGCTTTGTTGAGGAGCGAGAACAGAGTGTTCAAGGCGCGGATGTCGGTGTACTCCATGATGTGCTTGAATTTTCTTGCCATGTTCAAAGCCTTCTCGATGAAGCGATCCTGCGTGAGCTTGATGTGAAGGAAGTCTGCTACTAGGCCCTGAGTCGTGAGCGTTTTCTGAGACATTTGCCCTGGCGCTACAGAGTCGTCTTCGATGTCCTCGAATGGTACGCTCTTCAGATGGTCGATGTAGTTCTTGATCATCATGTCGACTTCGACAGTGTCGTCGCTGAACCAGACCATACCACAGCGAGAGACCGTGGCAAGAGTGGCATACTTGAGGGTCTCGACTTCGAACATGATGCGGACGTTCGAGGGTAAATTCAGACGTTCTCCGTTGGGCAGAGTAAGGAGCTTGTTGTCGTCAAGAACAGAGTTCAAGTTCTCAACCCATTCAGGGTCGACATCGCCGTCAAAGACAATCCAATGTCGCTTGCTGTCCTCTCCACGCAAATTGTCGACGATCTTGCGAAGAATGCTGGTGAAAAGACCATCAGTCCACTCGCGGGTTGTGCTATCCAGCGTACCATATAGCTGTTCCTTACTCATGACCTTCGGATCAATAACGTGGCAGACGCCCTCAACGCCCTCAACAGCCTGTAGGGCAGACAAAAGAGTTCGCCAAGCCGCAGACTTTCCGGAACCTGAAGATCCGACCATCATGACACCGTGGTGGAGGTTCTGAATTTGGTAAAGCTGAATGATCTTCGTCATCCAAGCGTCGCTGACAACCAAATTCGACTCAGCAGCACACTTGCGGATTGCTTCGCTAAGCTTGTCGAGTGGAGCAGGAATGTACTCTACACCAGGGAACGACTCTTCCTGGATGGTCTTCATGATGTCGACATCGGAGCGGATCAACTTTGGCGCCATAGTCTCTCGCAGACTCTGAATGATGATTTGAGGCTCCATTACGGCTTCATCTGCAGTTTGCGACTCTTCTTGTATAGCAATGCGTGCGCGCTTGAGACCACCGGAGCTGACGAGCACACTCTTCAGTGCACGCAAACCAAAATCGTAGTGGGCTTGCTTGGAAAGACCAGCGGAGCACTTGTCGAAGAAAGGCACGACCTGCTTGGATAGCTCCTTGGCTTGCGTGAAACCCTGAGAGTACAGCATGACTTCGGCGATGAGTTCCTTGTCTGGCTTCGACATTGCGACGCTGCGGAAGAGCTTCTTCAGATTGTCCGGTAAGTTTGATCGACCAGCATAGCCAGGGTTCATGGTGATGAAGACTCCCGTATTGCCATTGACCTTGAGCTGACGGCCAATAAGCTCGATTTGAGATTTCTCGTCCTCGGCGCCCTTCCTCAGACCTAGCTGGATGTTCTGAATCTGTTGGGAGACGGCGGAGAGAATGCGCTCTTCCAGACGATTGAACTCGTCAAAACAACCCCAGGCACCGACCTGACAGATACCGAGGAAGATACGGCCCATAGCCTGGAAATCGAATGTATCGTCACAGCAGAAGACCAGAGTGAAGCGTCCAAGCTGTACACCAAGTGCCTTGACAGACTCGGTCTTACCGGTACCAGCAGGTCCATAAGGGGAGCCACCGAGTCGCTGGCAAAGTGCTTGCGTGAGGGTGAGGAAGCAGCGGTCTGTAAGTGGCGTTCGGACGAGGCGATCGGCGACACCGAGGTATTCGAACCCATAGTCGAGAGTGGCATTTGCCATCTTGATCTTCAAGCGTTGTAGTAGATCGTTGTTTGGCTCATAGACGTATCGCATGCAGAGCAGCCACATGTGATGAGTCGGCGATTGCGCGCCGACCTTCTCGAGCTTCTGGATAACATCGCGCTGATGGACGAATTCGGTGATGAGATCCTCATACTTCCTGCGCTGAATGGGCTCGAGATCGCCGAGAACGGCAGTGGCGAGGAATTGCAGGAGGTTGACCTGTTTCTCATAAAGTTGAGGGAGCGTGCTGCCACCATCCACGAGAGCCTTCTCCACAACAGCAGTCCAAGCCATCTGCGTACCAAGGACAACGATTTGTGCTGGGTACTTCGCGAGGTAATTATCGAATGCAACCGGATCTGTTGTGTCTTGGGCCAGGATCTCAGCAAACTCCTCGTACGCCTCATAAGCCAATTCAGCGAGTGTGGTCTTCATGTTGAGCTCGAGTGCTCCAAGCCACTCGTTGATGCGTGGTGTCTTAATGAGAGAGATCTCCTTGCGAAGCACGACCTCCTCGCCTTCTTTCGAAGTGAAACCCTTGATGACACCATCTTCGTCGGTGATCAGTCCAGAAATACCCGCAAACATCTTCCTAAGATGCTTGGCAATGCGGAGAACATCATTGCTGTTACCGATAATCTCGAGCAGGTCCTCGTCACCAACAAAGTAGAAGCGGGGGAAAGACACACGCTCGCGCTCCAGGTATTCTCCGAGGGCTTTCTGAATCTTATTGAGTAGCTCGGCAAGGCGTTCAAGTGACTTCTGCACGCCAGAAATGTTGAGGACTTCGAGCACGAAAGGTTGGCGAGAAACCTTCTTCATCACGGACAAGAACTCCGAATTGATGTTTTGAAACCGCGCAGACTCCATCGGAAGCAAGTGCTTGATGTCTGCGTTGCCGGTGAACACCCCCTCAAGGTACACCCATTGGCGTTGGACATCAATCCAGACATCGAACAGAACGTGGACACGGTTAAGTTTGTCTTCCCACGAGGATGCTTCCTCCTCGAATTCCTTGTAGTAGGGCGAGTGGCGCATGGCTTGCAGAGAGTTGAGGTTCTCACTGCACTTGGCGAACAGGTCGTCCCAGCCACGGATGAGGCGACACTTGTTCTGATAGTTGACAAGCTCGAGAGAATAGTTCTGCCAGGTCTCGCGCACCTGCTTGATGAACTCTTCAAGAGCCATCTCGCCTTGCGCCTGAGTGATGACGTCCCGAACGATCTTCTCACTTGGTCCCAGTTTCAGGTCCCAGACATCGCCGAGTGTCATTGAGATGGCGGAATACCGCTTCTGCGGCTTTAGTTGCTTAAAGATCTTGGTCCAATGTCGCTCGCGTATGGCATCAGATCGAAGCTCGGCAAGCACAACATTGTCCTTCAGGAGCTGCTTTAACGTACTCTGCACGTACTCAAAGGCCTGGTATTGTCGCATGCGGCTGGGCATCTCCTTGGTCATCTTCAGAAGGTTATCGATGTTCTGGCGAAGTTTTCGTGGCTGGATGCTACTCCAAAGAACCTCACGGAGCTCATTGATGCTCTTCCAGATAAGGCCGAGCGACGACCAAACAGACTTGAAGTCTTGAACTTCTTCCAGTAACGCCACGAGAGTGTTCTCTGGTGACGGGGGAAGTCCGAGAGCCTCTTTGGCTTTCGAAATGTTCCCAGACTCAGTTTGTAGCTGGGTCAGCTTCTGATCGAACCTCGCGAGGATGTTTGACGCCTCTTCCGGTGGCAAGTTGCCAGCGACAGGCTTGTCTTCCGTCCACTCGGCGGTGATGTCGGAGATCTTCTGGTTGACCACCTTGTCCTCGGCAGCGATCTTGGCACGTAGCGCATCAGCCTGATCGTTGGCTATCTTTGTCTTGCGTTCGAGAACTTCGTTCAGTGTCTGCCATTCGTGGTCAATCTGATCCATTTGGAGCCAGTCTGAGGGAAACTGGTATCGCTGTCGGGCCAGTGTTGCTTGTCCCTGGCGAAAGGTATCGATTTCTGGTTCCCACTCCATGACCTTGCGCTTGCATTGTTGCACAGTGGTGATGAACGACACAGCCTGCGCAGTGGACGAGGCCTCCAGCGTCTGCACCTCGAGATCCTTGCGGGCCTTCTCGATCTGAACATAGACATCAGCCATACGCTGACCGAGCCGGGACGCAAATTTGGTGAGGATCTCCTGCTGCCACTGATCGTACTTTGCGTTGACTTTGACCTGAACTTGCTCGTAGTCAACGGTGACATAGCCGAAGCGACGACTAATGTCCGAGTTGTCGAAAGTAGCGCGGGTCTTCCTAATTTCTTGGAGTAGTTGAAGCCATCGAGAGAGGTCTTCGCCCAAGATGTCATAGACGTATTCAGATTGGAGATCCCACAATGACTGGAATTGCAACCACTCATCCACGTACGACGAGATGTCTCGCAATTTGCCCTCAACAGCGCCGTAGACTTCCACAAGCGACTCAGTGCAGCGACTAGGTAGATCTGAGAATTGGTTGAGCGAAGCATCATCACTAGCTTCAAGTCGGATCTCGTATCGCGAGGCCTTAATTTTCTGGAGGGTGCAGATGACAGCAAGCCATTGTTGCAGCTGCTCAAGCCAGTTTGCGCGAGCATACTCCACTGGCGGGCTGAGATAGATGACTTGGTTGCGCATCGTGATCTCCAAAGTGAGGCGAGAAAGTGACGGCTTCACTTCAGACACCTCAGCCGAAGCAGGTTGACTGACAGGTCGTCGGGTGTCATCGTCATCTTCGATGTTGTTGAAAACATCAATCCACAATGAGATGGCTCGAGTGAGGCGCACAAGTAAAATGGCCTCGATGCGCGCATTCATTTCAGCGACCCAGGAAGCAAGGTTGGCATAATTCTCCAGATTAAGCTGATCGATCTGCTTCTGGATGGTTTCTAGGTTGCGCTGGAAGGCATCTTTGTTATATGGACAGTTCTCCAGATCCTTGAGAGCCTTCTCGATAGTGGCGTTGATGGTGATGAGTCCAGCTACCTTGGTCTGGAGGAGTGAGGTTGCAGCAGCGAAATCACGCACGAACTGGACGTGCTTGCTCTCGCTTCGCACACTGCCGGTGCCACTCTGGAAGCCAGATTGTCGAACGTGCAGATCGTAGGCGTGTACGAAAGACTCCCATTTGAGCGGTACGCCCTTGCCTACAAGTGCTTGCACATCGTTGACGTAGTTGTTCAGCAGGAGTGCTACACCAGCCATTTCAGAGATCGAGCGTACTGTTTGTGTATAGGTACGCACACTCTCCATGAGACTGACAGCGTATGGGTACACTCGCTTGGCCTCTTTCGAGATGTTATTGATGCCGTGAGGAACTTGGTAGCCGCGCCATGTGAGATTTCGGACCTCCTTGAACAGCGCAATGACCTGGCCGTCGAAATTGACATTGAGCTCCAGAATGTTGCCTGCCGCGCGGTTCTTGCTGACGAGGAAGAGACGTCCGGATATCGAAAGTTTCCTGCGTGCAACCTCCTGTAGCCACGACTCAAAGATGGGACGAGTGTCGAGCTTCTTCTTGAACATGCTGCTCTCAGCTTGCAGCTTCTGGCCCTCGGAGTGTAGCGCCCAATCCTTGCCCAAAATGTCCTCGACCTTTCCCATATAGTTCTCGAGCTGAGTTTCAATTTGTCGTGCCCAGATAACCGCACCGGACACGGGTGGGAAGTCGCGGAGCTGCGCCATCGCATGCGCTTCCGAGTTACCGTATTGACGCTTGAAGCGCTCATGCAGGGCTGAAATGTCCTGCTTGACATTCTCAATGAGCTGCGACTGGTACTCAGAGATAGCACCTCGAATCTTTGGTCGCACGAACAAAGGATTGAACTTGGAGAAGACGCGGAACATCTCACTCGCGGTCTTGGCGGTACCCAGACGATCTCTCAGCCTGGCGATGATTGAGTTCTCGACACGCGAAGTGCGCTCGTTGTACTTCTGTTCGGCTTGCTCGAACAGTCGCGTCCCTTCCGTCGACACATCGAGAACGTCAACATCCTTGAGGACATCATATGCTTCCTTGACCTCCTTGACTGCATCAACGTCGCCAATCTCCTCGATGATGACGGCCTCCTTCGTCTGGGAGCCATCAGCTAGGGACGACTGCGAGCCGAGGACATTGACGATGGTTCGCTGGAGCTGCTCGTGGTTCTTGCGAAATGTCGTGATGTATCGGATGCGCTCCTCTGTCTCCTTGTGGCGAGCCGCGATCTTGATGGGAATGAACTTTTCATTCCTCCTCCTTGTCACCTCACGCGCAACATTTGTGAACTCCTTGACGTTCTCTTCCCAGGTCCGCCAGATGCTCTCTGCTACGGCCATGATAGCCTGGAACTCGGGGTAGTCCATGTGCATGAGAGATTTGCCATGGAGGAGCTTGTGTAGCTTGTCGTCGAGATCGCCGGATATGGCTTCCACGAGAGGAAGTGCGCGTCGGACAGGGTACGGGCAAATGCGAAGCTTTTTGTTCATGTGGCCGAAGATGGAGTTGATCGCTTCCTGTACAGCCTGTAGGGACGTAGCAGACAGAAGCTGGTCCAGCGGAAACTCGCGCATCAGCTGGTTGTACTTTTGCACCAAATCCGTGCTCTCCTTGAGACCCGTGTCTGCGCTGAAACTGACGGTCGCCTGGAATCGCTTCGCATTCTTCAGCACATCCAGTGTCAGCCGGACGCCCGGGCTGCCCAGCTGCCTCTCAATATCCTGCAGGCGGTTCTCCATGGACAGCCAGAAGTTGATTTCCTGTGCCGCTGCTCCTGTCGACACATCGCGCGACGTCTTGGTGATGGTTTGAATTGACTTGATCCAGCCGTTGACCGTGGCTTGCAAGCCGTTCAGAAAGCTGCTATCCTGCAGGATGGAGGCTGGGATCTGCTCCGGCGAAGGCTTGACACCCTTCTGCTCGGCTTCTTCCAGCGCGCTCTGGATGAGAGGGTGCAGAGGCAGAAGCAGCTCCGGAATCTCTGCGTTCTGCTGCAAGTGCCCAAAGCTCAGCGCCAGCTCCGCCATCTTCTTCTTCGCGGCCGAAATGCCCGTCCTGGCGTCATTGTCGCCCTTGCTGTATGCGCTCGTCGAGGTGCGCTGGCTCTTGGTGTAGTTGTCAAAATACGGCTCAACCGTAGACTGAATGTGGGACTGAAGGAACTCGTAGGGCGTGCCGTCTTGCGAGGCAGCGTTATTAGAAAATATAAAACCAGGAAGGGTCGAAATGTGAATCTGAGCGCTAAGGGGTATCGCAGGGTCTAGGGGTATCGGTCGCTTCAAGATAACAACGAAAGCCGCGCATGAGGGCGGGGCGGAGAGTTCGGACGAGACGGTGTAGGTGAAGTGCTCGGTGACGCCTGGAGGTGTTGTTAGTCTGACAGCTCCATTTATATTGGAGATGCACCTGCCATTTGTGCCATCAATGCCGTCCAGGTGAGAATCCTCTACTCTGCTCTTGACAAGATATAGAACCGACTGTCCCTCTGACGCAAAGCGCGAGCATCGCTGCAGGGTGTCGTCCTTCTTGGTAGCAGATAGCAGACTGCCGGGAGCATAGAGATCCTGGTGAGTGGCGCCCAGGTTGACATCGAGAATCCTCTCCAGATGCTCGACGATCGAGTTGGGGTCAAATGCGGGTGGTGCCGGACTGGGTGTGCGTATGCTGCCATTCGCCGACCCAGGGGCCAGTGGTCCCTCCATGATATTCGTTTAGCAGGTGTGTTGGGTGGAAGACATGTGTCGCTCGCTTTCTGCGGGTATTTGGAAAGGAGCGGAGGTCGTCGTATTAGGGTGGTAAAGCTAAAAGAGGGTCGGCAGCACGGCGTGGTGTTGATGAGCTGTCACTCACTTCTGAAAGTTGTCTTAGGAAGTCGCGTTCGACGCGGCCGCAAAGTACGCTTTACCCGATTGGTCTACAGGAAGATCGGGGTCAACTGCGCCTGATTGGCCGGCGATCTTGAAACCGCCGCAGACGATTACACAGAGACGCAAGCCGTGTTGACGCGTTTTGCGGGGTCCTGTCTGACGTTGGGCGCTTTATTTACTAACAGTTCGACCACAACAGTGATGCGTATATGATCAAGAAGGCACGAATGTCTGGCACGGCAAGCACGTGGAGTGTTCATTTCGGTACGCGATCTTCGGCTAGACCCCTACCAGTCCTTTTCATCTACGTAGGGCTACTCGCTTCACTATCACATATTAGGTGGCTCTCATATCACAATCAGCATATTCATAGTTTTACGCAGTCTTACCTTGGATATGCAGCCTCACAAAGCATCGATTCTGATCATCGAAGCTCACCACTTCACATGTCATGCACAGTATCTTACATCACACTTTTCTGTAAGAATCATTATGTGGCACTCTCACTAAACTCAGCATATTCGGATAGTACCCAAATTTTCTTGTGTGCTAATTTGCAGTACACATCCTTACTGCCTCAGCTGTGGTAGCACGAAGTCCGGATGAGTGTGGAGAAGAAGTTTTATTCGTAGTGAATATTATAAGGGACCTATCTTAAAGATGTAGTACACAGGCTCTCCGGAGACCGAGATAAGGAGCTTGGTCGCAGTGGATGGGATGAAGTGCCTCTTCCCTCCTCTATCTTTTAATCCGATGTGCCAATGCATATCTCCATTCCTTCGTCCTTGCGCGTGTCCATACTCCCGCTCCTCCAAAGCCGCGGCCTCAGCCTTCCACAGGCTCCCATACTTCAACCGTACCCCTCCATCCCTCCCTCAACACAATCCCTTTCAAAATCTCCTCTGTCCTCTCCCACGGCACCCCGAACTTGCCACTATTGACCTTGCACATCCTAATCGTCCCGATCCCGTTCCCTTTTCCCCACTCTTCATCCGCCATCCTGATCAACTCGAGCAACATTTCCATCGACTCGCCGGTATGCTTGACGATTTCATCTGGCTTGTCCTTCTTCTTCCCATACCTTGCACTCGTAAATAGACATCCGATCCAATGACCGCCGTTTCCGTCCTCCTCACCACTCTTCCTATCCACGGGCGTAATAAGCTGCGCGGTCCCCGTCGGCACAACATTATCCTTCCCGTGCTCCTTTGCGCAAAAGTCGTGGTGGACCTTGTACCCTTTTGGATAGAGTGTCTTGAATGCTTTGGCGATGCCTGCGCCCCAGTGGCCTTGGGTGTTGCAGGCGTGGATGAGGAGGGTACGTGGTGGGGCGGTGAAGATGTCGCCCGTGTGGTAAGTTAGTTGGAGGGTTGCGGGGATGGGAGCCTTGGCGGTTGCGGTTGAGGTTGTGGGTTTGGGTAGCTGGGTTGAAGGCAGGTCGGTGTAGGCGTAAGATTGCTTGGTTGAAGGGGTGCTGGAGGACGCCATGGTGGTGCGTTTTGTAGGTGGGAGAGAAGAGGAGGTTGAAAGGGGACGTTTTGCTTTTGCTTTTGTTTTGGCTCTGGCTGGGGGCTCTTGTGGGGCTTTGACTGTGTTCTGTTTGGAATTGCTGGTCCATTTGGTGTTTGTCGTGCTCGAGGCAAGGCTTTTGGTTGCATTCGTTGGTGTAGACGCCTCAGTGCTTGCGTCGCGTTCTGGAGCCATCCTGAACATTTATAATACGTTGCGGGCGGCAAGAGATGGTCCTGGGGAGGTTGAAGTAATGTTGGCACCGCAGTGAGGCCGCCCGCACTTGGAGCTGATAGTGGATAGTGAAGTAAACATGCGCCCTTTCCAGTAGCGTTGATACCTACCCCAGGTGAGAGGAGATTATCTCAGGCGAAAGACCGTCCAGTAGGTGTTCAGAACCAGAGACGAAGTGTCGAAGGCTTGTTGTCCTCCAAGCCATTAAGAAGCATAATTAGGCAGACGCTCAGCTTGAGCAGCTGGTTGAGGGCACACCTCGCTCAGTGGCGTATATCACGAAGGGCGTCATATTCCACTACCGAATGACTCAAGATCATGTGAAATCCTCCTTTCGCAGACGGACACAATCATGTTGATGGTGTTCAGGACAAACTTCCTTGATGACGCTGGCTGTTGTGATGTTCCTCCCAAACCCTCCCAGCCAATCACACGCGACGTATAATCGGGTGCAAGCCGCAACCCGCCAAGCTCGCTCCAAAACTTCGACGTCGACGACACCACCAGCTCCCATCCATCCGCCAACACCTCGCATCCGCGTCCACGATGCCCGCCCTCGCCAGCACCACCCGTGCGATCGCACGCTCATGGACCGCCCACCAATTGCCCGTCGCCAGGGCCGGCTGCACCGCGCTGCAGACCCGCAACGCCTCGGCTTCGTCATTCGACAGCCCCTTCAAGGGTGCCGCCGACACCACCAAGATCCCGTCCTTTGCTGCGTACAGGAGTAAGGGCGGCGAGACCGGTCCCAAGGTCTTCCAGTACTTCATGGTTGGCAGCATGGGAGCGCTGTCTGCCCTTGGCGCGAAGGCGACTGTCCAAGGTATGCCAGTTCCCCACCATTGCAGCGCGGAGGAGGGTCAGATAATGCGGGAAATGAGAAAGAAGGGCTTCACGAAGCCAGGAGAGAGCCATTGGCTGTTCTGCGGATGATACGAGGACGCAATGTGATGGCGAGCCAAGACTAACAACCCGCCCCAGACTTCCTCGTCAACATGTCCGCGTCCGCCGACGTCCTCGCCCAAGCCAAGGTCGAGATCGATCTTGCTGCCATCCCCGAGGGCAAGAACGTACGTCTCCGCTACTCTGTACAAATGCCTTCCACCACACCTCGCTAACCTCCCAATCAGGTCATCATCAAATGGCGAGGCAAGCCCGTCTTCATCCGCCACCGCACCGAGTCCGAGATCAAGGAGGCCGAAGACACCAAGTGGGAAGCCCTGCGCGACCCCCAGGCCGACTCAGACCGTGTCCAGAAGCCCGAATGGCTCATCATGTTGGGCGTCTGCACGCACTTGGGATGCGTGCCCATCGGCGAGGCGGGTGACTTTGGAGGCTGGTTCTGCCCTTGCCACGGCTCGCACTACGACATCTCGGGCCGCATAAGAAAGGGACCTGCGCCGCTCAACTTGGAAATCCCAGCGTACGATTTCCCCGAGGAGGGCAAGGTTGTTATTGGTTAGAGTGGGGAAGGTGATTGAGGGAGCGATTGTGAATAGGAGCGATAACATGCAGCATCTTTTTTCCTATGGCTTTTCTTGATAGATTCGCTTGTGTGATTGTAGGACAATGTAACACCAGTTAGAGTCACTTGATGTCCCCTCGTTTTTCCCATCCATCTACCATTCACTCCAGATGTCCAAACCTTACATCTCTCGGGTATAGAGTCCTCTACTGGCCCCCCAAAAACGTCTTCACGCCCTCAACCGCACTCTCAAACTTCGCCGCCTCAATCAACACCAAATGTCCTTTTGGCTTGACCCCCAACTCCTGAAACGCTCTCTTAGCATCACTCGCTCCCTCGTCTACAGGCGTCTCGTACTCAAAGCTGCCCCACCCCTGCGCGAACTTCTGCAGCACCTCATCCTCGGGATGAAAGTAAAACACCTCGTCACTGGCTGCATTCTTCTTCGCCTTCTTGCCCCTCGGCGCGTCATCAGCAGGTAACTTCGAAGCTATCTCTTCATAGCATTTCGAGAGCACGAGGTAGTGTGTAAAGTTGTAGGGCTCGGACTCTTGGATCGCCCAGGTGATTTCCTCGAGCAGCATGGAGTACATTGGCGGCACGATTTCGTGGGGCATGTTGATGAAGCGCTCGGTGAGGATGAGGCCGACTTGCGCGGTGGAGGAGGAGGGATCGAGGAGGGAGGAGAGGGTGGGGAGGGAACTGGGGGAGTGTTTGGACAGGTAGGTTGTGAGGTCGCGGATTACTTTTTTGTCCTGTACATCATATGGTCAGCAATTGCAGCGAAGAGTTGAATGAAGGGTGAGAGAGCGTAATACCTTATGTGTGTGTAGATTGAGTACCGTCAAGAAGGCATACGGATCCGTCTCGTTGCCGTCGACCTTGACTGTGCTGCCCAGCGTGGGTTGCGACAGGATGAGATCGGTGAGCTCGGATAGGTCGAAGAGCTGGGCGTCGACGTCGAGAAGCTGGCGCAGGAGCGTCTTGAGGCCGTGGAAATCTACGGCGGGCTGCGGATCGAACCATTCGAAGTCGACGTTGACCATGTCCATGTCCTATAACTTTTGTGAGCGCGCGCATCGCGGGGAGAGAAGAAAGTTGGCGCATACTTCGTCGCTGCCCGAGTCGTCGTCATTTTGCTGCTTGCCCTTCGCGTCGGCATCAGGGAGATCCTCTGGATCGGCTTTTGACTTTCTTTTCGCCATTGTTGGTGTATGTGTATAAAACTGTCAACAGGTGGTTGAAGATGGTGCAGTAAACGCGCCGTCTTGCTTTCGCGCTATCGATAAGCCAAATTTTTGGTCCAAAAATTTCCCCACCAAACGCTCCCTCCGCTCCGTCACACCTCATACACTCTTTCATATTTCACACGCCAATTATACCCTGAAAAGGAAGATACTTCACAATGGCGACCGACGGCTCCGACCCGATTCCTCCCCACAAGACGTTCGACACCATCCTCGTCCTCGACTTTGGCTCGCAGTACACCCACCTTATCACACGACGACTCCGCGAACTCAATGTCTACTCAGAGATGCTCCCATGCAACACCAAGCTTGCAGACATTCCTTTCAAGCCCAAGGGCATCATCCTCTCTGGCGGTCCATACTCTGTGTATGAAGAGGGCGCGCCCCACGTCGACCACGCAGTTTTCGACCTCGGAGTGCCGATTCTCGGAATATGCTACGGACTGCAAGAGATGGCATGGCACTTTGGCAAGAACGCCGGCGTTGCGGCTGGCGAGAAGAGGGAGTATGGACACGCCAATCTGCGCGTGGACAACCACGGCGGACACATGGACGAGCTGTTCAAGGACATGGGCAACGAGCTCGAGGTGTGGATGAGTCACGGCGATAAGCTGAGCCATATGCCTGAGAACTTCACTACGGTGGCCACGACTACGAATGCGCCGTTTGCGGGCATTGCGCACAAGGAGAAGAAGTACTACGGCATCCAGTTCCACCCCGAGGTTACACACACGCCCAAGGGTAAGATTGTCCTGAAGAACTTTGCTGTCGATATCTGCCAGTCGAGGACGGACTGGACCATGGGCAAGTTTGTGGACCAGGAGATTACGCGCATCAGGAAGCTGGTTGGCGACAAGGGACAGGTCATTGGCGCTGTCAGCGGTGGTGTCGACTCGACCGTTGCTGCGAAGCTCATGAAGGAGGCCATTGGCGACCGATTCCACGCCGTCATGGTCGATAACGGTGTGCTAAGGCTGAACGAGGCAAAGCAAGTCAAGGAGACGCTCGAGAAGGGTCTGGGCATTAACCTGACGGTCATCGACGCCTCCGACATGTTCCTCGACCGCCTCAAGGGCATCACCGACAACCCCGAGCAGAAGCGCAAGGTCATCGGAAACACCTTCATCGAAGTCTTCCAGGAGCAGGCCAAGAAGATCGCTGCTGACGCCCACGAGTCCAGCAACGCGGGCGAGATCGAGTGGCTGCTTCAGGGCACCCTCTACCCCGATGTTATCGAATCGCTCTCGTTCAAGGGGCCCTCTCAGACCATCAAGACACACCACAACGTCGGAGGTCTCCCAGCCAACATGAACCTCAAGCTCATCGAGCCCCTGCGCGAGCTCTTCAAGGACGAAGTACGCGCCCTCGGTGTCGAGCTCGGCATCCCCGAGGACCTTGTCTGGCGCCACCCCTTCCCTGGCCCAGGTATCGCCATCCGCATCCTGGGAGAAGTCACACGCGAACAGGTCCGCATTGCACGCGAGGCCGATAACATCTTCATCGAAGAGATCAAGGCTGCAGGACTGTACCGGAACATCAGCCAAGCGTTTGCGGCGCTGCTGCCCGTCAAGGCTGTTGGTGTCATGGGCGACAAGAGGGTGCATGACCAGGTCATTGCGCTCCGCGCCGTGGAAACGACGGACTTCATGACGGCGGACTGGTATCCGTTCGACGGATCGTTTTTGAAGAAGGTGAGCAGGAGGATTGTGAATGAGGTGAATGGGGTTTGCAGAGTGGTTTATGACAGTAAGTGCTGCAATCATCTTCTCTCATGTATAAGCGATATACTGATCGATCTCACAGTCACCAGCAAGCCTCCTGGCACCATTGAGATGGAGTAAGCTTGCCACCTACGATCGAGGCATTAGATCTATGAGATCTTAATCTAGTGCCCTACGGAAAGAGAATCTAGAGATGATAGACACCGAGATGAGGCATTCGGCTTGCATATGAATAGATGATAGACATTGATGATACCCTGCATGACTTTTAAGGTCAAAATAGAAGATTTTATACAAAGAACGAAGTGCTGCCGGATGAAGTGCTGCTGAGACGTGACGGATCCACAAGGAATCTAGCCTCTTGATGGATTCCATTCGAAAGATCTTGTTAGTAACACTCGATTACGGGAGTTTTGGGTCATTTCATATAGGCGATCTTGTGTTGTGATTTTTATTGCATGTTTAGTGTTCACTTCCAGTGTGAAAAACGATCGAGGCAGTCACCAATGCTTTCTAACATATATTCTCAGCACCTTGACAGACTACAACCAAACCAAATGTGTAAGATCAAAAACTACTATAATAATCTATTGCGATTGGTTTATAGAATCTACACATATTCGACTCATCTCGACTTGTTCTATGTATAGTCAGCACAGACCAGGCGTTCCTCCGAGATCTACAAACAGCTGTAACCTAATACTGTAGCTCCATACACCTCAAGCTTCCACCCAAGCCTAAACCCCAAGCTTTCGTCCGATCAGCTTCCACCATAGCACCAACAATGCGATGAACCGCACGTCGTCCTCGCACTCGCGTGCGCGGCCTCCCAACACCCGCCACACCCGCTCCGTCTCTTTCACGCCCTCACTCCGCCGCCGCAACACCTCGCACTCAATCACCTCGCTCTCCGACACCGACGACCCCGAAGCCGCAAACGCCACGCACACTTCGCATGTAATCGTCGAAGAGATTGCCGAGATCAAGCGCTACGAAGACTTCACGACCATCGACTGGGTACAAGACGCTGCGCGGGAGCAGCTGCGTCGCAAGGCACGGCGGAATCGACGGGCGCTCGGGAGCCGCGAGAAGCGCAATGGGCGCGTGCGGCGGACGATTGCAGAGGCGTACGATGCGGGCCAGGCGTGGATAGTAGTCACGCTGGTGGGTGCTGCTATCGGGCTGAATGCTGCGTTCCTGAATATCGTGACTGAGTGGCTGAGCGATATCAAGCTGGGCTACTGCACGACTGCCTTCTACCTCAACGAGAGCTTCTGCTGCTGGGGCGCCGAGGGCGGATGCCCTGAGTGGAAGCACTGGGGCGGCGGGTTCTGGCCGCTCAATTACCTTCTTTACATTGTCTTTGCGGCCCTGTTTAGCTTCACGGCTGCGCGGCTAGTTAAGAGCTTTGCGCCATATGCGGCGGGGAGTGGCATTAGTGAGATGAAGTGCATCATTGCGGGGTTTGTGATGAAGGGGTTTCTGGGTGCTACGACGCTGTTCATCAAGAGTATTGGGCTGCCGTTGGCGATTGCGAGTGGGCTGAGCGTGGGCAAGGAGGGGCCCAGCGTACACTATGCTGTGTGTACGGGCAATGTGATCAGTCGATTCTTCGACAAGTACAGGCGGAACGCGGCCAAGACGAGGGAGATTCTGAGCGCGAGCGCGGCGGCGGGAGTGGGTGTTGCGTTTGGAAGTCCGATTGGAGGCGTCCTGTTCTCGCTCGAGGAGATGTCCAACTACTTCCCGCTCAAGACACTCTGGAGGAGTTACTTTTGCGCACTTGTCGCTACAGCTGTGCTGGCGGTGAGTAGTAGTCCCCTGCCATCTCTACATACTATGTATATATGTTTACGTACTGATAGCTTAGTAGGCAATGAACCCCTTCCGCACCGGCCAACTCGTCATGTTTCAAGTCAAATACGACCGCGGCTGGCACTTCTTCGAGATTCTCTTCTACCTGCTCATCGGCATCTTTGGTGGCCTCTACGGCGCCTTTGTCATCAAGTGGAATCTTAAAATGCAGGTGTTCCGCAAAAAGTATCTGGCCAACTACCCCATCACCGAAGCAGTCACCCTTGCCGTCGTCACGGCCATCATCTGCTACCCTAACATGTTCCTCCGCATCGACATGACCGAGAGCATGGAGATCTTGTTCCAGGAATGCAAAGTCGGAGACGACTACGATAAGCTCTGCGACCGCGATCAGCGTTGGCACATGATTGGCTCCCTCGCCATCGCTACTGTCATCCGCACGCTGCTCGTCATCATTTCCTTTGGATGTAAAGTCCCAGCCGGCATCTTTGTCCCCTCAATGGCTGTGGGTGCTGCCTTTGGCCGCATGGTCGGCATCTTTGTACAGCACATCCATGAATCGTTCCCCAACTCGACCTTCTTCAACGCGTGCGAGCCAGACGGCCCATGTATCACGCCCGGCACGTATGCGTTTCTCGGTGCTGCGGCCGCGCTGAGTGGGATTATGCATATCAGCATCTCGGTGGTTGTCATTATGTTTGAAATTACGGGGGCGTTGACGTACATCTTGCCCACTATGGTATGTCCATTCCCGCATTCTTTCCTAAGTCTCCCAATACATGCGTTGTCCGCCTGAGCTTGAGTCATTAATGGCTGAATTGCTCGCTCATTTGCTAACAATTCCACTCCAGATCGTCGTCGGCACCACAAAGTTCGTCTCCGAACGCTTCGGCCACGGCGGCATTGCAGACCGCATGATCTACCTCAACGGCTACCCCTTCCTCGACTCCAAAGAGGAGCACACCTTCGGCGTGCCCGTGTCCACCTGCATGTCCAGCCACATCACCGCACTCCCCGCAACAGGCATGCAGCTGCGCCAACTCGAGCGTATTGTCGGCGACAATGCGTTCCAGGGCTATCCTGTCGTCGAAGAGGGCGGGGCCAAGGTGTTGGTGGGATATGTGGGCCGCACAGAGCTCAGATATGCGATTGGGAAGGCGAGGGATGAGGGCGTGGCGAGCACGGCGAAATGTTACTTTACGAGCATGCCGACGTCAAGCTCGGCGGGTAATACGTCGTTCGACACCATCCCCGCGACCTCGTCAACAGCTCATCTCGACCTAAGTCGCTACATGGACCCCACCCCACTCTCTGTGCACCCACGCCTCCCGCTCGAGACTGTAATGGAGCTGTTTAAGAAAATGGGACCGAGGGTTATTCTTATCGAATACCGCGGCCGCCTCACGGGTCTGGTGACGGTCAAGGATTGTCTGAAGTATCAGTTCAAGGTCGAGGCGGGCGGCCATGCGGGCGGCAGTGGTGGGGGAGGGGATGAGGCGGGCATGGAGAGGCTGTGGGGGTGGATCAAGGGGGGTGTGGATTGGATCAATGGAAAGGTCGGGAGGGGTGAAGTGAGGTTGACGAGTCCGGTTACGAGGAGCGCGAGGAGAGATGGAGGTGCAAATGATGAGGGAGTATTTGCTGTTGGCGATGATGAGGGCGGAGATCGGTACGTGGAGCTGGAGGATAGAGGGAGGTGAGCATAGATTAGCTGGTATGATATGATATGTTTGTTATATTCCGTGGAAATGTTCTCTATACATATCCATTCTACCTCTTTCTCCCGATCCATCCCACCTCTTACTACTCCCGCACATCGCCTCACTTCGCCCCATTTATAGCCGTGAACCCACCCGTACTCCGTCTCGTCGCCATCGTCGCCTTGGGCTGCTCCGGACTCTGCGTCTTCTGCCTCGGCGGCCCCCGCATCTCCATCTCCAACTGCATCGCCGCCGGGTCTTCCTCAGGATCACTATCCTCCACGCGCTCATCAACATCCATGGCGTCGTTGGCGGGTGCGGGAGCTTCCGTCTTTGCGGGCGCAGATGCGGGCGCCAACGCTGGGTCAGGGACTTGGACTTGTGTAGGCGCCACTTGTTCCGTCTCGACGATTTCCGTGTCATCGTTTACATCGATATCTGCGTCGACCGCTCCGTTCCCGTTCGCATTCCCATTCGCCACTTCAACTACCCCAGCTTTGCCCTTGCCCTTCCCGCCCTCTGCATCCCCCACCTTCTCCCTCTCCTCCTTCTCTTCCCTCCGCTTCTTGGCCTCCTTGAAGATGATTGTCCGCGGCACTACATCGACTGCAAACTCCAGATTGTCCGTCTTGGCGACGGCGCTGCTGACGTCTCGGTACTGTATGTTCCGCCGCGGCTTGCGCTCCGTCTTGACGACGTTGTGTGTGGTGGTTGCGAGGTGCTGGATGAACATCTCGGTCGCGAGGGCGATGGCGAAGGCGGCGTTTTTGGAGACGTTGAGGCGCTCGGGGTCGGCGTGGATGATTTTTTGGACGCGGGCGACTTTGGATTGGAGTCAGAGTTGAACTTCAAGCTCGTTGTGAGGAGCATAAGGTGGAAGATTGTGGGCCAAGCATTAATGCGCCTGGGAGGGGTGCAGGAAGAGGTCGCTGGATGCGGCATTGACTGTGCAGTGGAACATGCATTGAGAAGAGAGTGAAAAAGTTTATACTTACGAGGTAGCGAGACATGTCCAGTGATCTCTTTGGAAGGCTCAATCGGGGTGTTGTTGTACGGCATGTTTGCGCTCGAGCAATGCGCGGCGACGGACGGCGCAAGTACGACTTTGAGGTTGGCGCTTCGTGCAGCTCGTAAATGTGTTGACTCTTGGTGTCTGCGGTATGCGATGGATGATTGACACGTGAAGTCGCGTGTGTATAGGCGTGTCTCGTGAAGGGCGTTGTGTAGAGCGAATGGTGTTGAAGTTGGAGATGCCGTGCCCTAGCTGGAACATTTGGAAGCGTTCACTGTGGGTCCCGTCCCGCTTTTAGTGCTTACTGCTTTGGGGTAGCTGTTTGGAACCTCGCATGCTGCAGGTGTTGATGTGCGGGTCATCTTCTGCGCCCTTTTAATTTCTCGCCCTTCTGTGTCGCGAATTGTTGAATCCTATATAGCTCAGCGTCGCATTGTCCTTCTGCAATTGCTCTGACTGATCTCATCGATCCCCGCGTGGCGGTTTGTTGTTACCATGAAGCTGTCTTTACTCTCCCTCTGCGCCGCAAGCACTATCGCAACAGAATACTCGCAGGTTCCGTTTCAAGAGACGCTCGAAGTTGAAGGCTTCCAGACCTACCAGAGCCAGTTCTCCGAGCACCATTCCATTCGCATCAGGCAGCAACAAAATGATACCCTTTGTGACGCTCGTTCCAAGCAGTACACCGGCTGGCTTGATGTTGGCGGCAAGCACCTTTTTTTCTGGTACTTCGAGTCTCAAGACAAGCCCTCTGAAGATCCGCTGCTGCTATGGCTTACTGGCGGCCCTGGAGGCTCGTCCATGATCGGACTGTTCACCGAGATGGGGCCGTGCCGTGTCAATGACTTTGGTAATGGTACAATACACAATCCTTATGGCTGGAGCAAGCATGCCAATATCATCTTTGTGGATCAGCCGGCAGGCGTGGGCTTCAGCTATCTGGACAAAGACATACCATTGCCTGCAACAAGCTTCACCGCGGCAGAAGACATGCACCACTTTCTGCAGCTGTTCACAAGCGATGTGTTCCCAGATCTTCGAGGTCGCGAGTTTCACATCACTGGAGAAAGCTACGCCGTAAGTATTGCCAACCCGAGCCATGCTTCCAGCTGACACAAGTTCAGGGCCACTACGTTCCTACACTGGGTGCGCAAGTAGTTTCTCAAAACCAGCTATATCCGAAACGACCTCAAGTCAACTTGCAGTCCATATTCGTTGGCAATGGATACGTATCTCCTCTCGACACCGCCTTTGGCTATTGGGAGACCCTCTGTACCACTAACCCCGGCGTCGACTCCCCTGTCTTCAATAAGACGCGCTGCGACATCATGGCCACTAACCTTCCCCGCTGCATGGACCTAGCTAAAGTATGCTACAACCACCCCGACTTCGAGATTTGCCAAGCAGCAAACAAGATCTGCTGGAACGGCGTCATCTCACATTACGACGGCGAGTCCGGCGGTCAAGGGGGCCGCAATCGCTTCGACATCACGCATCCCTGCGAGACGAAGGACGACATCTGCTACAAGGAAGCAGTAATGCTCAATGACTACTTGAATCTCCCCTGGGTTTTCGAAGCGCTCGCCGTGCCAAAGACGATTAGCAACTACAGCATAGTATCAGAAGAGATTGCGTACGCCTTCGACCTCACCGCCGACGGCGCCATCAGCACACAGCCTCAAGTCCTCTACCTTCTCGATAGCGGCATCGACGTGCTCTTCTACCAAGGCAACCTCGACCTCGCATGCAACACGGCAGGTAATCTGCAATGGGCGAATTCAATGGCGTGGAAGGGACAGCCGGCGTTTGTGGCGCAGGCAAAGAGGCCGTGGAAGAATAAGGGGAAAGAGGTGGGATGGTTTAAGGAGATTAAGACGGAGACGGGGAGTGGGAGGGAGACGACGTTTGCGATGGGTACGATTGATGGGGCGGGTCATTTGGTGCCGTATAACAAGCCTAAGGAGGCTTTGGCGATGGTTGGGAAGTGGTTGGAGAAGAGGAGTTTTGCTTGAATGGTGAAGGGGAATGGATGATGGATATTTAGTTTTGTCAAGCATAGCTATGTGCTTGATAGGTTGTCAGCGATAATATGGCAAAATATGATAGTCATGTTGACCGTGAGTGTTCTTTCACGAGTTAAGCCGGCAGGTGGAGACATCGAACCGCAGAGCCGCACCGTGTCCAAACGGCAGCGATCCCAGCACGCATCACGATCACTCTGGAACATTTAGTCCAGTTCGTGCCTGATCATCACCGTGCGCCTCGCATTTGGTGGCCAAAAATTGGTGATGGTCCACAATAATGATCTCATCCAAAAATACTACCTACGTCATGGTTGAAAAATGAACCCCTCTTATAAACACCAGACACGCGACAATTGAAGCATACAAGCACATTCAGATCACATCTTTTTAATTCTTCTCCACGAATTACCTGCACTTCATCTCCACGAAACACTCCCACAAACACACAATCAACATGTCTGGAAACTCAAACGTCGGAAACGCTGGTGTCTACGAGGCTGGCGACCAGCGCACCGTCAAGGACTCAGTGCTCGAGGAGCAGAAGAAGGAGAACAGGTTCCACGAGGGCAAGGAGAACTCGCACTTGGCCAACGACTCCAGTACGTCTATTCCACTTACCATTTCCCCCTACGTCGTGCCTACACATTGCACGACCTCAAGCACCACCGCCATTATATCTTCAAAGAGCATAGTTGTCGTTGAGCACAGCTAACACATGCACAGAGGACGAGCGCTCGATCGCCAACAAGCTCGAGCGTGAGGCAAAGCGCGAGAAGGAGGGCGAGGAGATGTCTCTCGAGGACAGGCAACGAGAGCAAGACGCCACTCTGCCCGCGAGGGCGCACGGCAACGAGCCCAGCAAGGGCGCGAAGATCGACCAGCAGATTAGGGAAGAGGAGGAGGCTGAGCTCAAGCGCAAGGGCAAGGCGTAGATATACCCGTGATGGATGTGGACGGTACTGCACTGTCGAAAAGCATGTAATATTCTCGAAGCTGGGCTGTTGCATTTAGCTCAAATAATGAATCAATCATGACGAACAATCAAACAAAACACCATTCATCCCATCGCTGACAATGCTTGAGAAGCATATGTGGAATCTGCAAGGTACATAGTCTACATCGATAATGACGCGACCTACCCCTCGCGTCACGTCACGTCCGGTCGATTTATGTGCCCCTCTATATCCACAGCTAACATGACTCGCGCAGACCTCGGACTACCACATCCAGCAACCCCACGCCCGTCTTCGCCCATGCAGTCATTCAACATCCACGCCTCGCCCACCGGTCCATAAAACCCAATTGCCCTGCCTCTACCTCTATCGACCCGTACATGCATCTCCAGCGCGCAATTCTTACATCCACCGCCCTCATCCGCTCCTCAGTCCGTCCATCTCGTTGCCCCGCTAAGTCGACACCACTCGCCCAGCTCCTCTCCACAAGAATGTCCTCCAGCATGGCGCAACGCCTGAAGGGCAAGACGGTCCTCATCACGGGCGCGTCGTCGGGCATTGGGCGCTCTACAGCCGTCGAATTTGCGCGGACGCAGCCGGACGATTTGAAGCTGATCTTGACTGCACGGCGGGAGGAGACGCTCAAGGAAGTCGCCAAGGAGATTGAGGGGTTCGCAAAGGGCGTCAAGGTCTTGCCGGTCAAGCTGGATGTCAGCGATGTTAGCGCTGTGGAGGGGTTTGTAGGAAGCTTGCCAGAGGAGTGGAGGGAGGTGGATGTTTTGGTTAACAATGCGTGCGTATACAGCCCAACACGTCTCGCCCAAACGAACTGAAGAATGATGCTAATTGTCATTGTTACTATGTAGTGGCCTAGTAAAAGGCGTCGCCCAAGCCCCCTCCATCTCCCCCGCCGACATCAACACCATGTTCTCCACCAACGTCACCGGCCTCATCGCCATGACGCAAGCCATCTTGCCCATCTTCAAAGCCCGCCCCGACGGCGGCCGCGGCGACATCATCAACATCGGCTCTATCGCCGGCCGCGAGCCCTACCCCGGCGGCTCCATCTACTGCGCGACAAAGGCAGCTGTGCGCTCGTTTACCGACAGCCTGCGCCGGGAGCTCATCGCAACGCGCATACGGATTATTGAGATTGATCCGGGACAGGTGGAGACGGAATTTTCGGTTGTGAGGTTTGGAGGCGATAAGGAGAAGGCGAAGAAGGTGTATGAGGGTTGCGAGCCCCTGACGCCCGACGATGTAGCGGAGATTGTGGTGTTCACCGCGGGACGGAGGGAGAATGTGGTTGTGGCGGACACGTTGGTGTTTCCGAATCATCAGGCGGCGGCGACGGTGATGCATCGGAGGACGTAGGGAGAAGGGGAATGTAGATATTGCTAGACTTCTGGAGCATGAGGTGAAAAACAGAATCCGCTTGTATCAGGATGTAGGAAAACATGGCCATGGTATAGTGGTGTCTTTAAGGATTGTGGGCTAATCTCACAGCCTTTCAGTGATGTCCAGCGGACCACGCAATGGCTTGGAGCTAAAAAGCTCGATGAAAATAAGCACGGACAATGTCTGAAGGGTATGAAGCAACTCTAGAGTTCTTAAATCACCATCACATAAGTCTCGTCTCGCATGGTTCGTCTCTATCACTATGACAGAATGGGAGCCACAGTCCAAGTATTCCACAACCACAACGATGATTGCGAGTGAAATCAACAATGTTCAGCAGCAACAGCAGCTCAATCGGGTCCTCGCCCTTCGTTGTCATGGCGAGCCGAAAACATTCACGAGCTTGTGTCACTCGTACGGCAAGCTATCACGAGCACTGTGCCCGGACAACGCAAGTGAATGTTTGGGTCAGGTTATTTCATGTTGTATTGACATAACTCTTCACCTATCTCTTCTTTCCTGACATCGACTCCTCCATATCTCTGAATTTTGATCTGAATCTTTCTGCAACGATATTGCAGGAGAGTTCTGTTATTGCAGCACACGAGGGAACATTGACCATCGAAAGCGAATTTCACGCTGAATAGGCAGAAATAAAAGTCTATCAGCAACGACGGCACAATGTCTCGACTTAAGTCCATCTAGCACTCGCCGTCGAAGCGACCCCGGAGACCGGTGACGAATACGAACACTGTACACCTAGCTCCGAAACCGATCCCGTTGAACGTTGAACATATCTCCACGAAATCCTCACCAACCTCACCAGCCATATTACACGGCAATGTATCTGATCTCGTAGCGCTCGATCCAGATGTCGAGGTCGATGTACGACATTTTGTCTCTGGTCAAGCGAAAGCTCGGGCTAAAGTGGGACACGAATTGATCAAGCCTACAGGCGAGAAGTTTGTGTTTGTTCTCCAGATGGAAGAGCAGGAGGAGCATGTTGCAACGGACATCGGCAACGAAGCTAAGAAGGATGCGGAGAAGTTCATTCATTGGGATGGAGAGGCGGAGCATGATGGTGACAAGAAGCTCTTGGAGGTAGATATCGAGACGGAGGATGAAGGACAGATCGAGCTGTCGAATATTGGAGAGGGAGATGAAGAGCCAGCAGCACCGCTCATGTGTTCATTCGATGATGCAGACTTTATGATCGTATCTGACGCACTATCGAACCACAACAGCAACGGCGCGGGCCAACACGAAAGTCCGCCCACCGTAACGAGGAAGACCGAGTCAAATCAACCTCGTCTCCCGCGCACCTCAAACGGCCCATCTCTCGCCTCCCTCATCGGCCTCGCCAAAGCATCAGACTTCGACCCCGAACCCAATTCTTCCTCATCAACGTCCCAACCAGCCGACGCGTTACCACAGCAAACCAGCGGTCTTCGGCACAGCTCCAAAGGCCCCTCTCTCGCTGCTCTCATAGCTAGCGCGGATCCTGCTGACTTTCCTCTTCCCGACTCAGACTCGGACCCTGAGTCCGAATTCGGAGTTGAGAAGACCAAGGACCAGGGTGGCCACATCGTACGTGAGTACGAGTACCCATATCAGTATGCGTTCGTGGTGCTTAGGGAGCGGTTCGAGGTACGGATTGAAGGTGGAGACGGAGGAGGAGCCAGGGCATGGGCAGGAAAGAAGAATAAGCTTAGAAAGGAGTGGGGTTTATTGAGGGATGAGTGGAGCTTTGATGGAGACGGCAAGAAGAACGTGAGTATTAGATTTTCTTTTGATTTCTGCACCTCATCTCGGCAAGGTATTCGAGACTTCGGACTAACATTCTGGAATAGGATAAGAAGCAAGAAGGGATTGACATCAAGCCCAAGAAATTCAGAGTCAAGCGCCGCGAGCGAGGAGCTTGGTGGCTTGATGAGGCGGTAGAATTAAGCTCTGCGACACACGAGACCGATACTGTCATTGAAGAAGCAGTGAGTAAGGAGAGCGCTGCTTCAGAAGAGGTACGGCACATCCCCTATGAATATCACGGCCGCACAAATACTTACGACTTTATAGCCACTTACTACAACAGCCTTGAAGACCCATAACACCACTTCTACCACTACGAACTTAATCCCCTCGACACGCATGATCCCCATCCGCCATGTCTCCATGAACGATGTTTGGAGCGAGATTTCGTCACTCTCCACAAGGAACAGCACACCGATAACCAATGCGTCATTTGCGAAGAGCACGGAGACGGCTGCGACTGAGTATTCGCAGCTCATAGAGGCGTTGGATCTTCCCAGCTTGTCGCTTCCGATATCTGTTATTCATGTTCGCGACCCTGAGATGCCCCTTGATGGAGAGTTGCTGACACAACATCTATTGATATCGAAGGTTGAGCATGCAGGGCATTATTCCGGTCTCTTGACTTCTGCTTCCAAGGACGATATCAAGATCGGCGCTGAGGACGAGAAGAAACAGAAGAAGCATAGAGCTTTGCCTCTTGCGCGCCTTCTAGGCACATTCAAAGGCAAGGCGAAGAAGATGCGAGGCAAGGTGGCGGAGGTGACGAAGAAACTCACTCGCAAGTTGCGCAGAATTTTTGGCCGTACATAATTCCTACTTATTTGACTTGGAGTTCCATGGAAGCTTGACGGGGCGCAGGTTGTTAGCGACATCGTAAGGAGCGCATTTGGCATTTTGACGTTTTGGATATCAATTTTCTCTTGTTCCCAGCAGCTGATCGAGAGCTACAATAGGTTCGTATCAGGTTGGAACACATTTCCAGCAGTGTCTCGGGTAAACCATAGAAAAATTGAGTTTCAGGTCCTACCCATCAACCATGGTTCGCGACCCAACTTACCACAATTCAGCACCGATGACATAAGCGAATCAGGGTGAAAGTGTGGATACGATCACTGAATTGTAACCACAATGTCCACACAATGTTCCGCTTGCCCCACAGGACTCCCTAACACCTCTACATTTCCTTTCTCTCGCGCCATAGCAACAGGTGAATAACGCACGACCCACCCCACTCAGCCACTACCTTATACCTTGACTACACCCTGACCACTCTCCTACATAAATGCTTTCCATGTTTCTTTCGTCTCTACTCAAGCTAGTCCGTCTCAACCCAGAGCTTTCGATTTACATCACACACGACTTCCTCCTACACAACACACGACATCTCCATAATGTCCACCTCTACTATCTCTGCGCAACCCGCCTCCAAATTTAACTGGGCCGACGATGACGAAGACGACGACTTCGATCTCGAAGCCTGGAAAGCCACCGCAGACATCTCCGCTCCAAGCACTGAGTCGATGCCTCCGTTGCAGCTTGATGATTTCTCTTCACCCTGCTACACCACCATCCACACCTATACTTCTGCCCTCGCACCTAAAACCTCACCATATTCAACGTGCTCGCCACCACCAACTCCATCGCCCGCCGCTGCGATTCCGGCTGCTGTACTGGAGCAGTACCACGCCTTCACTGCAGTCGCTGCATGGCGCGCATTGCATCGCGTGCCGGATCCGCCCGCGTATCCAGAGCTGAGCGAGTGGAAAGGATTTCGGCAGTATTATGCGCGCGAGTGGAAAAATATGAAGGTGCGCAGTGGGGCTGATTGTAGGTATTTGGTGATGTATGGATGTAGTCTGCTGCGGTGGGGTTGGACTGCTGAGTATGAAGAAGAGATGCAAGATGTGGTTAGGTTGGCTCCAAATGAGCCTTTTGTGGCCGATAAAGATCCGGTAGTGGTTTTACAGGAGGAGAAGGATGCCGAGTCTGAGGTTGTGGTGCCGATCCTTGAATTCCAGGAAGAGGAGGCGGTCACGGTTACAGATTTGGTTCATGAAGAGGATCTCGAGCCTACCCAGTGCGCCGAAGAGGCTGATCTTGAGTCACCAATCGATGTCTCTCCGCCTACGCCTGCTGCGGATATAGAGATTTCTGTCGGGAACGGGGACAGGGCAACGGCAAACGTGCCTGACGCTTCCCTCACCGACAACATGGAGTGCGCCATCGAATCTCCCATCAACACTTCGTCCATCCAGGGCCATGCCCCCACCTCAGATGGCGCCGTTTCCCCACCCGCCATCGCCATCGACAACGATGCTGAATCCGTCTCCTCTTTTGGCCGGGACATTGAAGACCCTTTCCTATCAGATTGGGACTCAGACTCGGATGCGTCCTCTGTATCATCTCTCTCCCTCCCGATCTCCGCCCTCGATATCACCATATCTCTCGATACCTCACCAAAGAAGTGCTCTCCCAAAGTTATATCTTCCTCCCCACCCCTCTCACCCATCTACGACGCCACACACATTGGTCTCTCGACTGCATTCGAGTTCATCAAGAAGCAGCAGGCGCACAAGCGTCACGACTCTCAAGAGGCGCTGGACGAGTTGAATGATGGACTTGACGATATTGATGGTTGCCATGAGCTATGCGATAGCGGTCGTGAGCCACCTCGTAAGCACGAGACGAACAAGGACGAGCGTCAAGAAGAGTATGGACTGACATATGTTTGCGACAAGGTTGCGCAAGGCTGGGGCTATCTGTCGAACATGTCGTGGATGACGACTGCGGCTGTTATTGGTGTTGGAATGGTGCTGGGTGGTGCTTTGCGCGTTGCTCGTCGATATTGAGTGACTTCTTTTTCAGCGCTTTGGCATGAGCGGAGTTCTGTTTTCTTCACAACCAGTCACGATGTTACGATCAATATTGTATTGACATTTCAGCGTTCTTTCAAGCATAGCGATGGCATTCTGAACGCAGCCATAAGCAGCGTTCAAGTTATATACCCCTAATCGACATCGTTTCCGATAACAATCAATAATAAGAAATTTCAACACATCCCCGTGCAATCACAACTTGTCCCAACGCCTCGAACACAAGTGTTGGCCAAAGGCCGCAACACATCATTCAGCCACCGCACCACGATCAGAATCCACCGAAAGATAGTCCAGAACACATATATGAACAGCTCCCACAGGGTCCATGCCATGTCTCTGAATAAGTACGCAAGATCCTTCACGATGTTCCAGTACACCCAGCTGTATTTGCAGAGAAGCTCGATAACACGTATAGTGAAGTAAGCGACGAGACAGAACGCGAACGCGAGTCCAGCATTTCCCCAATCGAACGAGCCGTCGGGCATCGTGAAGAGCGAACTGTTTCTGGAAGCGATGTCTGCCTGGGACTTGTCAGTTGCGCTAGTAGAAATGTGGACAAGACGCATACCTGGCTGGGCTGAGGCGTGGGCGTGTAAGATACCATGGAGGCGATAGTGGGCGTTGGTAGTATAAGCATGGTGAGGTTGCGCAGGCTTGAGATCTGCTTGAACGAAAGAAGCGGTCGGGGCACTTTTGTCTGCGCGAGTGTAAGATACGCGAGAGCGATGAAGTGGAGGATGCGATAGTATGGCTGATTGCGTTGGAAATGATAGCGATGATGGCGATGCGCGTTAGCTGGTTGAAGAGCTGAAGATGGTCGATCGGAAGATAGACAAGAAGCTCGTCTGGAGTGGAAGGCGGCATGACCACAGGTGAGGGAGTAAGAGCAGAGGCGGTCGCTGCCCGCATCAATGAGCAAGTGTACCACAAACGATCTGGGTGAGTAGTAAGAGAGATGATGGCATTTGAACGCCGTCATTGAGCACTTGAAAGCTGCTGCTTCTGAAGAGCTGCTTTCCTTGATGCACATATTGATTGTCAACGGGAACTGATTCCATGGAATCCTGAACATACTTTCGTTCGCTTGCGATAAGCACTGCTCCTCCTTTTTCGCAGATACAAAGTTCTGTCTCCAGCATTTTCGCGAACCATTTTCGCGAACAAATTTCGCTCGAAACGCTCATCCTCAAAGCGTGATCCCACTACTACTCTTCCTCTCAGCCTCGCTCCCGCTATCCACCTTTCCATTGTCTCCGCCTTCATCGTTCGCCCTCATCGTAATCCTCGACCTTTCCCCCTCTCTAGTGATCTCTGCCACCTTCTCCACATCCTCAAGTTCTTCTACGGCACAGCACGAAAACAGGTTCTGCATGAGGCGCTGACAGAAAGTACCAGATCCATGGCCGCGATGAGCTTGCCAGATTGCCCAGAGCAGGTAGACGATGAGAATGATGCCGATGAGCGTGCTGGCAATGAACTCGCCGTGGAGAGGGTCGAGTGCAGTAGGGTCGGTGTCGTGGTCAATCATGGCATATGAATAGGGTACTAAGTGGTTTGGGAAGAGCAGTACCTGACTGGGGCAAGAGTTTTGGCGGACTCGAGCCTAACATGTGTTGCTTCCTGGTTTGGCTCTTGATATTTCGAGTGCGTTCAGTCGAAGTGTTGCCTGTGTGCATGTGAAGAGCAGCGCGCGTCATGAGCCTACAAGTGAAGCACATCACTTCACGAGCATCGTAGACGTCATAGAACATGCGCTTCCAATATGAGTAGTAAAGCCCGTCACCTTTGGCAGCAACTGCACGTTGGTGAGCCAGCCCTGCTTGCGCTCTAAAACTTTGGCTACTAAAACCGTAGGAGATCGATCCACAATCATGCCACCTACCAAGCTCTTCTATACTATACGCAAAGTCGGGTTGAGCGTAATGGTTGTATTCGAATCTGCATTCGTGCCATGATCACTGACTGGTGCACAGTTCTACGCCATATTCTGTGCTGCCTTCGTCGCCCCAGCACCAACACCTTCGCTCACTCCTCGCGACCGCTACTCTCACAACGGGGAACACAGATCGAGGAAGTATCATGCAACCTGGCACAATCTCGCTCTTCCAGCCGCCCTATTTGTCTATTTCTTTCTCATGTGGGTTGGGTCAGCATTGTGGGATGCGTCCAAATCCGACAAAAGCGTGCCATTCCACAAAAGGTTTTTGAAGGCGATGTGCTGTGGTAATAGAAGGAGCTTATTTCATAAAAAGTGTAGGACATGTCCAAGATACCACTTTTGTCAGGCGTGTGAGAGGGGGGCGTGTTCTTTGACAGTGCACAATACTGATTGAGAAAAGAGGATGAAAATGCGCTGAAAATAATGTATGCTGCTATCTTACAAATGAATTCCTATGTCATATTCTGAGTACGTTCTTTCAGGGTAATATTTGAACGACCTAATGCCCTTCCGCCCCTTCGCCTTTGTGCTTGAGCTGGCACATCCTCTGAGGACATGACACTTCGTGCACATGACATGCCTCCAACTTCGACACTGTCGCACAACTTTATTGTATTCAGCGGAGATGCTGGAACTTCAGTGCATCACCCACGCGCACCGAATACGGCCGCCGATTGTCCTTTGTGAAGAATGCGAACACAAGCGCGAAGAAAATCCACGGCTCAAACAGTATCGCAGAAGACAGCATGATGATGGCTAAAGGCGTCATTGTCCCTGTTCCTGGATTGGGATCACAAGTTTTGTCAGATATTGTGTGGCTCGAAGCGGCGTTCGCAGAGTACGTGGTCGGCAGAGTGGCTTGGGAAAGAGTTGGATTAGAGGAATATCAGGCCGAGTGGGGAGGTTCCACTGAAACGCTTTAGGGTGAGGATTGCATTGGTGACTGTAAACTGAAAAATGAGTTTTTGGCGCAGAGCGGCCCGATTTAGATTGCGATGTTAGTGAATCCGGAAGATTAGAAGGTGCAAAGAGCAAGGAGGCAGATAGCATGGTGAGTCACCTTTACTAGAAATAAGCATCGTTGTCTGGCAAGGCATCATTCATTCTCTTCTCTCGTCGTTCTCTATATGCATGCACGACATGATTACAAGAGCTTGAACCCTCCAGATACTTGTCTCTGAAACACACCTGCTGGATCATATTCCCTTGCGACCTCTCTCAGCCTATCCTTCTGCTCCTTGCCATAGCCGCCCAGCGGATCCTGAAACCACGCGGCAAAATTGAGATATTTGTAGTGATGATATACGCCTTCCGCCTTCGTTAGGTCTTCAACCACTTCGACAAGGTCCTTCAATCCCTTCTCCAGCCCCTCTGTAGCTTCGGCACCGTCAAAAGTGAACACGAGCTGCAAGAAAACCATGTTCTTCTCCGGCGTCTCATGCGAAGAGAAGCCCAAGCTATTTGGTGCTGAGCCATTTCGTGGGGGCGCGGGGAGTGCTTGGAAAGTCAACTCCGCTGAGGGACTGGCATACGAATGTGTTTCGCAGATTGTGGGAACGAGTTCGCGCCAAAGTTCGTGCACTTGGTGAACGATGCGGGAATTGACGCGGAATGAGGTTGTTGCCCATATTGTTCTGTTATGTGTTAGTTAGATACTGATCAAATCTGGTACAACCGTCACATACCTCCTCGGCGCAGCAATGACCTGCCGAGAAGCATTGCGCGTATGCTCGCTAATTGATGCCTCGACCATGCCATTTAAGACCTGCGGCTTGACCTCCGTAATTTCCTTCAGACCTCCGGGCCTCAATGCAGGTTTAGTGTACCACATGATCACAACTGGATTGAACAGCGCTGCTGAGTGATTGTATCGAATTGTTGTCCAGCCTGCGACATATGGATCAAGTGTCTCAGCAGTTTTGAAGTTGGTGAAGGCAGTAAGTAGATCACCGGCAGCGCTCGGCGCATACACTATCCTGCCGCCCCAGATGTTGGTCGCTGGATATGCTTTGAGGTCGAAACGAGTCACGATACCGAAATTATTTTGGCCTCCTTTGAGGGCTGTGAAGAGGTCGGATCGAGACGATGCATTGGCGTTGACAATTTCGCCGCTTGCAAGGACGACTTGGAAGTTAACGATGGAGTCGCAGGCCCAGCCGTGTTGAGGGGAGAAGAATGAGACGCCGCCTGATGAGGAGAAAAGTCAGTATGCTAATTGCGGTGCGAACAAGGTTGTGGTGGCGGTGTAACATACCTCCTGTCAGGAATCCAGCAGTACCCACAACTCCTATCCGACCGGCGAGTACCGTCAAATTTCTCTTCTCTGCCGCATCATATGCGTCCTGGGAGAGCGCACCCGCTTCAACTCTGACGACTTGATCCCCTCTTGCTACGTCAACCGCCTTCATGCTCTGCATATCAATTGTAACTCCGTTCTCGACATTATTGAAACCCGCATTGGCGTTGTGTCCTCCACCTTTGACTGCGAAGCGCGTGCTATTGTCTGCTTGCAATATCTGTAGTGCAACTGCTACATCCTGTGCTGACTTGGGTCGAACGACACAGCTAGGATGCAAGCGAAGCTGGATGAAGGGATAAGATGAGATGGTAGCATCATATGTCGGTGCGTCTGGGAGAAAAACTTGGGACGAAAGTTCAGAGGCAAGTTGTGAGCATACAGAAGTTTGTGAGATGTTGTTCGCCGCTGCAATCACGGATACGAAGCAGGAGGAAAACAATAGTCTTGAAGACAACATAATCTAGACCGAAAGCCAAGATGTGTAATTATGTTATTTGTGAGTGCGCACACTTTATAGACGCACACGCTCTAGGAGATCCGGATCGTACAGTATTGATTTAGTTCTTGCGTCTCACAGAACGTTGTGATGTTCCGACCATATACGAGCATTCATTTGTGGCGTCGCATTTTCGTAAGCCACATCCGATGTAGTACGAAGATCATTGGTCAGTTCATTGGCGGCTGAAATCGAATTAGGAAGATGGGGACAAACAATTGCAAGGTTTCGCCGAGGGTTCGTACTGCGGGGAGCCGTACCACTCTACCTGAACTGGAAGTATTTATCGTAGAGAGTATACACCGTGGACGGATTCCGGGCGTGACTGTTGACTCTGACATTTGGCTCGGCATCGAGGGTACCGCGAGGGAGGTAGAGCCATACTTCAGCTGGCAGACCGCATGCCTGCATTCGCGTGCACATCTACTGATCGCGTGCCCATTTGTGGTACACAACATAAGACTTCCGCACTACCCGAGGTGTATGCTCGCGAGGATCTCCGGCAAGCAGAACTCCATGGATCTTATGTCTTGCGCCAACGACTTGATGTTGAACCTAGAATGCATGCCGGAATGTTCTGGAGGAACGATACGTTTCCGTCTTGGAGGAATTGTTCTCAAAACCTACAACGCAAGGTTCCACAGATGTCTAGGCATTCCAGTTCCATCTATTTCATACTGGATCGGAGTCGCAAATTTGAAATGACATGGCCCTCTTGCCCATTGTGATATGTTAAGAACTGTAACGTGAGTGAAAAGAAGATCTCTCGGCGCATGGAAAATCGATATGCATTGGTAATCTTCCACTTGCGTACTCTTGGCTAGAATCGGGATTTGAACTCTTGAAATATATCTTTTCGCATAGATTTTGGCTTGGAGGATGGGTAGCACTCTTTTTGTTTTCTATAGACCACCTTTCCTGGCCGAAGGTACTCAATTTGGCTGAGCGGTAATGTGTCCTTGAGGTTGATGTCTATGGGCCTTCTTCGGTGTGTTCTTACCTAACTGCACGGAAGCTTCCTCGGTAGAATTTATGTCGGCCCGACATAACAATCACGTGCACGCGTTGACCGGGTCCGGGAGTATGTAAACGATATGTACATGAACAAGTGGAGCATATACCGTATCAACTTCGCTTTTACGAAAGATAATTCGTGCCAGAGGATCTTGATGGCCGCAGTAAAACCATCGATGATGTCATAGCTTCCAAAACTCCTCCCGTCTCTGAATGGAGTGATTCTTCGGGCAAGTTGATCACCCATACGAGCTACACGATTTGTTATCTCAAGAGGTATAATGCAGGCTCCCCGTACTACTTGTAAGGAGATAGAGGTGAGGGCAATGACTTCCCAGCTATGTAGAATACACACGTAGCTGACTCGAACCTTTAGGAAAATCATCGAGGAGTGTTTGACAAGATGCAATCGCATGTATTCAATATGGTCTGGCGGTATTCACACCTTTTGGTAAGGAAAGAAATTGGAATAACTGTATGCAGTGGACAATGATTGGGTAGATCCTAGTCGGCATTCGGCGAGCTAAATGCTACCCCACGTCAACCGCGCTACATTTTCTGTGGAGCGATGGAGACGTCCAAGACCGGCAATGACGTGGTGGTAAATATAAAGCGGCGTCCATCAAAGATACAACGTCTTCCACTATATTCTGAGACTTTCATGTCAATCCAAACATCGCAAACATGACTACAACCCGCAAAGATCTATTTGTTGGCACAGACAAGCATCGCTGGTGGAAAGAGGCCGTGGTGTATCAGGTTAGACTTTTCATCTCATCTCGACACACTTCGAACTTCTAACACCGCCAGGTCTATCCAGCCTCATTTCTTGACACTAATGGCGATGGATGGGGCGATGTTCCCGGAATCACGCAGAAAGTTGACTATCTGAAAGACCTGGGAGTCGACTGCGTGTGGGTGTCACCAATCTACAAGTCGCCCCAAGCAGATATGGGCTACGACATTGCGGATTACAAAGACATCGATCCCAGCTACGGGACGCTCGCTGATGTCGATAATCTCATTGCTGAATTGAAGAAGCGCGACATGAAGCTTGTCATGGATCTGGTCGTGAACCATACCTCGGAAGAACATGCATGGTTCCTCGACTCGCGCTCGTCAAAGACATCGTCAAAACGCGACTGGTATATCTGGAAGCCGGCAAAGTACGATGCTGATGGAAATCGTCAGCCACCCAACAACTGGGCTCAGATCCTTGGTGAAGCCAACTCCGCTTGGACGTGGGATGAGAAGACGCAGGAGTACTATCTCTCGCTCTTCACGCCCGAGCAACCTGATCTCAACTGGGAAAACCCAGACGTCCGCGATGCCGTTCACGACGTCCTACGCTTCTGGCTCGACCGTGGCTGCTCTGGATTCCGCATGGACGTGATCAACCTGATCAGCAAAGTGCAAGATTTCCCCGACGCCGCCATTACCGTCAAAGACAACAAGTACCAGCCCGGCGACAAGTTCTACGCCAACGGCCCCCGCTTACACGAGTACCTCAAAGAGATCAACCGCAAAGTGCTCTCAAAGTACGACACCATCACTGTCGGCGAGATGCCCTTTGTCCGCGACGAGGACGAAATCATCCGCGTCGTAGGCGCGCAATCCGAAGAACTCAACATGATCTTTGCCTTCGACCTCGTCGACATCGACAACGTGCCCGGGGACTTCAAATACACGCTGCATCCCTGGGACGCCTCGGATCTCAAGCGCATCGTGAACCGCCTGCAGCGCCTGATGCTCGAGCGCGATGGCTGGAACAGCCTGTTTGTCGAGAACCATGATCAACCGAGAAGTGTGAGCAGATATACAGATGACAGCGACGAGTGGCGCGAGTACGGCGCCAAGCTGCTTGCGCTGATGCAGACGACGCTCGCTGGGACGCTGTATGTGTATCAGGGCGAGGAGATTGGAATGAGGAACGTGCCGGCGAGTTGGGGAGAGGAGGAATATAAGGATATTGAGAGTATCAATTTCTTCAAAAAGTAAGTCGAATCCGTCGTGCATAACTGTCGTATTTGGCGACGAGGTATAGGCATGCTGACATGAGAATCCAAGATACCGCACCCTCTACCCAAACAACGAAGAAAAACAAAAGCTCGCGCGCAAAATAATGCAAAAGAAATCCCGCGACAACGCACGCACACCCGTCCAATGGACCTCCGACCCACACGCAGGCTTCACATCCCCATCCTCCACGCCCTGGATGCGAGTCAACTCTGACTACGACGCTATCAACGCAGCCGCCCAACTCTCCAACCCACACCCTGCGCCTGGCCACCTCTCCGTGCACGAATTCTGGAAACGTGCCCTCGCAAATCGCAAGAAGAACGCCGACGTCTTCGTGTACGGAGACTTCGAGATGCTGGATATGGCGCACAAGCAGGTCGTGGCGTTCAGGCGGTGGAGCGAGAAGAGCGAATTTGTAACGGTGGTGAATTTGAGTGGAGAGAAGGTTGTTTGGGAAGGACTAGGTGATAAAGAGGTGGAGAAGTGGGTTGCTGGGAATTATGATGAGAGGGAGTTGGATGGACGGGAGGTTGGGAAGGGGGTTAAGGTTGAGTTGAGGGCTTGGGAGGGATTGTTGGGCGTTGTTGCGAAGTAGATGTAGATGTGGTGAAGCGTGGGTGAGGGGAGGTAGGTTCTCGTATGATGTCGTTATTACTATATTCGCCCTGCTCGCACGTCGTTGGCATCATGTCATTGTCGTTGCAAATAGACACGCATGGGCTAAAGGGTAGCTCATCGACGTTTCTTCCTCTCGCCCTTCTCACGTTCCTGACCCTCCACACGTCCAGTGATCTTCTTCTCAAACACCTCAGGAAGTACCGTCCTGCCTGTCTTATCCTTGAACCTCCAGCTCACCCTCTGCCAAACCATGTGATAGTCCTGCTGCAGGATGCGCGCAACAAGCCTCAGATCGTCTGCAGAGAAAGTCCTATCAGGCTTGATTTCGAGCTCGAGAGGAGCAGCGGCGCGGTCCTTCGTTGAGTGGTGACCATGTGTGTAATGGTGATGAGCCGACTTGTGAGAGTGGTGGTGAGATGGAGCTTTGGATGCGGACTTCGCTGCTGGCACTGCTCCCCAGGTATCGCCACCAAAGGCACCGTCGTTGTTTGTGGTAGGGTTGTTGTCGCCAGCATTCGTGTTCCAAGCCTGGACATTATTGTCCTGACCCCCGTCACCAGTGGCAGGTCCCCGTGGGTTATCATTACCTCCACCCTTGTTGCTGGCAGGTTTCTGCTGAGATCCGCTCCAATCGTTTGCCCCGTCAACGGCCAATCCTCCATCTCCTCCAGCACTCTTCTTAGTGCCGCCGCTTTTAGTGGACGCAGCCGAGCCCCAAGCTACACTTCCTCCTTGTTTGTTGCTACCGCTCTTGTTGGACGCAGCAGCTCCGGGCCAGCCTGTATCTCCGCCACCGCTGTCCCAGCCCGGTTTGTTGCCGCCAGAATCACTGTTGGTCTGGTCCCATGCGTCATTCTTCGTGCTGCCATTCTTCTTCTCCTTCTTGTCCTTCTTGTCTTTCTTATCCTTCTTCCCTGCACCGCCCTTTGCATCTCCTCCGCCGTGCTTGTTTTCCCACTGATCGTTGCTGCCTCCTGTACCGCCACCGGTATCACCCCATCCACCTGGACCTGAGGTATCCTGCCACGCGGAAGTGCCTCCCGCGTTGTCATTTCCTGTAGTTTTGTTCCAGTCGTCTGTTTCCGCAGCCCAAGGGTTAGCTTGGTCTGAAGACTGGTTCTTGTCGTCGTCGCTTTTGTTACTCCCGCCGTCGGCTGCCAATGCGTTCGGATCAAAACCTCCCCACATATTATCGTTGTCATTTTGACCAGCGATGCTGTTGCCAAAAGGCTGTGCGCCGCCGTCGTTGTTCTGGCCGTTGTTCTGAACGTTCCCTTGAGCTTGGTTCTTGTTCTGACCACCACCGCCTCCCTGCCTCATCGCTTTCTTCTCCTTCTTTGTCAGCTTCTTTTCTTGCTGCTGGTTTTGCTGACCACCGCCACCTCCGCCGCCACCGTCGCCGCCTTTCTGTGCCTTCACTTTTTCACCAAAGTCTTTCGGTTGGATGTGCTTAAAGCGCTCTCTGCACTGCTCTTTCGTCTTTCCAATGTCGTCGGCAAAGGTCTGCCACGGCTTGCCATCGTTCGCGATCCTCCATTCGATCATCTTCTCGTCTTCTTCTTTCGTGAAGCCGTGTGGATTCTCGTCCTCGCCGGCATCGTCGTCAGCTTCTCCCTGATTATCGTTCTTCTTCACCTGCCGGCCTTTTACAGCCTGCGCGCCCTTCTCAGAAGTTGCCGTGCGCTCAACCTCACCATAAGCCCTCGTCTTCCCCGGCCCCATAAGCTTGCCTTTGCGGCCATCACTAGCAGCCCACTCGACAATGCCGCCCGGCGTGCTGACCTGCACAACGTCAGCTCACTACAAATAACACTTTGAAAATGGGCACGACGTACCAGATCACCGAACCCACCTGATCGCGGCGGCTGCGGCGGCTTAGGGTCCTTGAAGGGTTTGTTGCTGAAGCCAAGTAGGTAAGACATTGATACGCGGCGCGGGGGGATGTTTGGCGCGGCCATGACTGCGAGTGTACGAATGGTAGCAGAAAGACGGAGGTGAGAATGGAGGTGTTGCGGGGTTGGGGTGTGATGCGATTGCCGCTGTGAGGCCAATGCGCAGAGGGGAGGGTTGGATTAGCTTGCGTTGCACACCTGCGAATTCGGAAGGGCAGCGAGGATGAGCTGAGCGGTATGGCGGTGCTGCCAGTTGTGAGGTGAGCGAAAGGCGCTGTCTTCGCGATGAGTCCTATGACTGCAGTGCTCATCCATGAGCAGTGAGTTATCATCACATAGCAACAGCGGGGTCACCCACGTGCCAGCCGACGCTTCTGTAGTCCCAGGCTGCCGCCAGGTGAAAGCTCTCCCCATCCCCAAACCCTCTCCGACTCACCGTCCTCCCCACTCCACAAGTCGAATATAGAAACCCTCCCATCCACGAAATCCCCATCAGCGCCCAACCACCAGCTCCAGGCTCGCCTTGCACAATTGTCGCAGCGGAATACGCCACTCTCTCAAGTGGTACAGAGTCCCCCTAAGACGACGAAGTATGCTATACCGACTGGACCTGGGAAGGCGTTTGTTCGAGTCCGGCAACGAACTCACAACGGAAAACTTATTAGATTAGGTTTACACGTCGCTTAGACCCTAGGAGCTTATTGGGGGAGAAGTGCTTTTTTGCTGGTTTCTTTTTGGCAGTGTTTCTCTTTTTACATTGCCGTTCGTTGTGGAGGTTTGGGTGTAAAGAGTGAAGGCTGTGAGTAAGGTCATCTCCATGAGGGGGAGGAAAGGGAGATAGAAGAGATGAAGATGATGGTATGCATGCTTGTATTGAGATAGAGGAGAGGATGGAGTGACCCTCATTTGAGCTCTGTAGTAAGAATAAATGCATGCTGATGAAGGGAGCGAAATTTGGAGGGGAGAATAAGGCAAGGAGAGAGATGAATGAGGAGGGAAGACATGCGCGAGCAAGCTGATTGGATTGCTAACTATGTGTGAGAACTAGAAGTGGTCTGGATAACGACAGGCACTTGTTGTAATTAGCACACATGACCATGATAAAAATGCTGTTTTTGTGTTGGTGCGTTAGAGGTGGTGGAAGTCCAGACGAAGGGTCCACGCTAGTGGTTGTCGCACGGACTGCGCTCTCGACCCCTGCAGCATTGCGGGCAACCTGGCATTTCCGCGATCAATCCATTGAATCTCCAAACACTAGACATCACAACACAGCAGCACACAACGTCCACCCACCATGCTGTTTCCCTCCCTCGCCGTGCTCGCTGCAGCGGGCAGCTTTATCTCCTCCGCAGCGGCCCACAACATCCAAATGAAGGCTCACCAGCGCGAATGCTTCCACGAAGCCCTCCACAAGGACGACAAGATGACAGTCACCTTCCAGGTCGGCGACAGGGAATTCGGCGGCAGTGGCAATCTCGAGATTGATTTCTGGGTGCGCAGATACCAACAACCTGGAGTAAGACTGTGTCGAGACTAATTGCTTGAATGCGACAGATCGAAACACCATCTCGCGCCTACCAGATCCACGAACGCGGCGTATCTTCCGGCGACCACTCATTCACTGCGACCGAGGATGGCAAGTACACGTACTGCTTCAACAACGAGCATTGGGGTGCAAACACGAAGGAGGTCAGCTTCAACGTGCACGGCATCGTCTACGTGCCAGAGTCAGAGGCGCCACAGGATCCGCTGGAGAAGGAGGGTAGGTTCTCCAGTCATTATATGGCATTGGGAGGACAGACATAAGAGCAGGAGCTGACAAACTGACAGTCCGCCAAATGTCCGAGCTCGTGTCGCAGGTCAAAGACGAGCAAAGCTACATTGTGGTCAGGGAGAGGACGCACAGGAACACGGCTGAGAGCACCAACTCGCGCATCAAGTGGTGGAGTATTTTTCAGCTTGCCGTGTTGATTGGGCAGGGTTTCTTCCAGGTCTGGTGGTTGAAGAGGTTCTTTGAGGCGAGTGCATGACATTGTGCGTCCGAAACGTGGCATGCTAACATGTTGAAAGGTCAAGCGCGTTGTCTAAGCACTTTCCGTGAATATTCAAGCGGCAAGGGGAGCGCCTTTGCTCGTGTCTTGTATTCTTGCTTCACCTGGGTCAGGGCTTGTGGCTTATTTTGTGGCGTTGGAGCACATGGCATAGGAGGCGGCATAACAAAAGGCGCATTTTCGTTAGAAATTCTAGTGCCTCGCACACAGGCTTCAGTCTACCCACAGCAGCTCCGACCACCCCAACCTGCAGATCATTGCACGATTCCATGTCTCGTTATATGGCCACTGTGCAGCTCAGTCTTCGTGCTAGGCTCGCAAGGTCCCAAAGTTGCCTCTAGCTGGATGCATGCAGCGGGCGGCGAGATTGTGTCCTTGTCTCAGCCATAGCTTGTTTGGCTGGAGCGCTGCTCAGGCAAGTCACGCTTCACTCATCTACTACGAAGTTCAAACTCCTTATTTAAACTTTCATTCAACATTGTGAGAATGACTTCAAAAAGGTTCTATCAATGCCGGGCTTCAATGTCGTCGCATCTCCCATTTTTTGTTTGCTTTGCACGGGTTATATCAACCCAATTTCCTTCACTGCAGCTACCTGTCCTGTTACGTCATCCAGCACACCGCACCGCCCGCGACCCTCCTTTCACTGGCCCAAATCACTCTTATAGCGCCTCAATCTGTCGGTGAAAGACTCGCTACGTCGCATGTCATTTACTCGCATGTTTTGAACACGTTGCTAGGGTTGCGGTTGCCTCACGACGCTTTCACCGCGCCTGCCCCCGTACTTTCTCCGCGTGCTATAAAACCTCTCCCCACCTCTTCGGCTTTTCAAACCATGCGAAAGAGGACGATCAACAGATTCACCCTGCATGGATTCTCAACACCACCCTGACATCCCTGTCAGCTACAAACGCTCCAGCTCGAATGGAACAAACAACACCGCCTATGCCGCAGCCAAACATGGGCAGGTGCACTTTCCTCCAGGTCAAGACGCACGTGTGATAGCACATGGCCTCAGCCCACCTCATGAGCTTCAAGAGTTGCGACGAGGACAACCGCAAACATCACCATTGGACCATCAGCATGCTCACAATGCTGCCATTCCAGGTCCCCCTGGACAAAATCCTCCTCCGACCCCGCCCATGCGCGATGCGGATTATGCCGCACTGCAGCTCTGGAAGATGCGCCAGACACATGAAGCTGAGCAGAATTCGATGGGCCATTCACAACATCACGCTGCTTTCCAACCACAACCCCAGGATGCAAGCCCTCAAGGCTATCCTTATCACACAGGACATGACCCATACACCCATGTAGAAAAGGCTCCCCACTTCAGCTCGGGACTACCTCATGCCCATCAAATGTCGCCGTACGCATATCAGACGCAACCTCCTCACTACCCTGCCTATGGGACGCAATCCTATCCTCCACAGGACCCATACTTCGACGCTGCGGCTGAAGCACACAAGAGGTACCTGGTGGCGCAGCAGGCGCAGCGGGCGCAGCAGATGTCACCTCCCAATATGCCTTTCCATGGCATGCATCATCCCATTTATGGTGTCCCAAATGTTCCTGCAGCTTCACCAGCAGTACAACAATGGTCCACCCGCACATTGGGACAGCAGCCGTCCAGACCACCTTCATTAGACTTAAGCAATCGTGAAATCTACGCCACAAGTCCAGCAGGTCCGTCTCCTGGACACGATGGGAAGACTCCACTTGACAAGGTGACGATGAAGAAGATGGCGAAGTATGAGAAGAAGGCCGCAAGTCGTAGAGCATCACTCTCGTCTCGTGAAGTTGTATCGCCAGTCACGCCAAAGAAGGGTACCAAACGCAAGAACTTCGTTCAGCAGACAGACCACGTTGCGGCCACGCCGCCTCCGTCACGTCGTCCTCCAAGTGCTCAAGGTGGCTCTCTTGGCCATGCTCCACTTGTTCAGTCTGGCAAGCATGGATATGCCGTTGATCATCTGGGGCCGCTGCTACCACCCATCAACTTGCCTCCTCTGCATGGCTACAATGTGTCCAGTCCATACAGTGCAGTGCCTTCAGCGCATGCTCCAAAAGCCGGCCCTTCTCATCGATCACATTTTGAAGGGCAGACTAGGGGCCATTCAACAGATCCCATATCATGGTTCTCCCAACCTTCGTCACTGCAGCCAACTGCGAATAACATGAGCTTGAGTCCACAAGCACCATCCTCACAAGCCGCACCAGTACCCACGCCACGACAAAAGTCTCGTTCCTCTATGATGGACCCCATCGACTGGGACGCCATGAACTTGTGCATCGCTCGTGACTATGGTGAATTCAAGTACTCGGTCTACCACTACGAAGTCCAACCAAGCGCAGGCTATCATTACGCACAATCCTGGCTCGAAGATCTTCTCGCCACTAACCTCAAACCAGGACAGCACAAGTGGCACTCGCATACGTCGCCCGGTTTCATCGTCGACGGTACACGCCTATCCGTGCTGGTTTTGCACAACGCAGTGAACCCATTTGAATGGAAAGACACAGCCGACAGCAGCATGACGATTGGGGCATATGGCATCGAACACGACTCCATATACTGGAAAACCATCGCGCCCAGCATCAAATGGATCATCGACTTCAGCACACGCCCCGACATCGCCACACTCTCGCTCAAGCACAAATGGTCCTCGAACGAACTTGAGGCGAAACGAAAGCGGTTTCACAAAGCGTACTGGCTCGCAGCTGCGCGTATGCCGCTACGAGGCATGCTGAACCGCCCCGAGGCCGAAGCAGAGGTCGATACTGACCCCTTCGTCGTTTCGGACCAAGATTATGCGTATCCGTACGAGTTTACGAAGAAGGACCTAACGAACGTGTGGGGGAGTGCTTCGGGCTGGGAATGTAATGAAGACGAGGCGGAAGCTGCGTTGGAGAATGTGAGGGAGGAGATGGAGGGGTGGGATTGGGGCGAAAGGGGGTGTGTGGTTACGGGCAGTTCGGAGTGGGAGTGATGAGAGGTAAGACGAGGTAGGTTGGCAGCATGATTCCGGTGAATTGGTTGAAGTCATATGATGTGATGTGGCGGACCGTATCTAGTGCAGATGAGTATTACGAGATCAATGAAGAAGAAAAGAGAACGAAGAAAAGAGAACGAAGAAAAGAGAACGAAGAAAAGAGAAAATAAGAAGATAACCTCCACCACCTGCGTCGCGAAACCACTCACTTCTCCCCCATTGTAAGCTGTAACAGGATCGAAAACAGTCGATAAATGATAACACTCTTGAAACAGGCTCTTCATATCTCTGCCTTTGCCCTGCTTCCTCGGCTTCCACTTCCACTCTAATTGCGCTGGAAATACTTCATCTCGTTGCCACGACCAAAGTAGCCTGGCTTTGGAAGTGTGAGCAAGCGGGCCGCGAGCGAGAGCATCTTCAGTAAGTTACTGAAGTATGTTTGCTGAGAGATGAATGTACGAAGAATGGGTTTTGAGTAGGGAGTGTTGGTGTTTGGACTCCATGCATCTTGGGTGTGGAATTTATCTGTATTGTGTAGAATCGTAAAGTGATCTCACGCGTCCAGATAGGAAGCATAGAGGACCTAAATATGAAATAATCGCAAAAAAACAAGGTTCATGTGCTCTGGTATTTCACGTTGCAGTTCATGAGACGGGCTCTGGATAGTGGAATTTTCTTGTTGATGCTGAGCCTTGTACGGGTAGAATAGATACAAACGCTGGATGCAGAATGTGGAAATGTGAGGTGTTTGGCAGTAACACTATCCAGAGCTATCTGTCGCCCCCCTTTCCCGCAGCAATTCGATAATATCTAAGCGGCCGAAAGCTGAAGCTGCGCGCAGTGCGTTACCGTAGAGTCCGCCCTGTGCGTTGACGTCGGCGCCCTTGTCTAGCAGCACTGCCACAACGTCTTTGAAGCCGCTCACTGAAACTGCCTGCAGTGCGTTGCCGAAGCGTCCGCCCTGCGCGTTGACATCGGCGCCCTTGTCTAGCAGCACTGTTACAATGTCTTTGTGGCCGTCTATTGAAGCTGCCTGTAGTGCGTTGCCGTAGTAGCCGCCCTGCGCGTTAACGTCGGCGCCCTTATCTAATAATACTGTTACAACGTCTTTGTAGCCGACAGCTGAAGCTGCCTGCAGTGCATTGCCATAGTGTCCGCCCTGCGCGTTGACATCGGCGCCCTTGTCCAGTAGCGCCACTACTATTGCCACATCTCCTCCTTCCGCTGCTGCGGACAGCAGGCTCTTGTTGTATTTGTCCTTGCTATTAATCCAAGCAGATTTTACGGCGAGCAATAAGCTCACTGACATCCTGCAGCCGTTCCTGCAGGCCCACCACAGCGCGGTTCTATCTCTCGAATCTTTATAATCAAGCCTGGAATCCCCTGATTTGATCAGAAAAGCAAGGACCCCGTCGTGCCCGAGCTCTGCTGCATTCAAGAGAAAATCGTTTGACTCTGAATACTCAAAATGGTATCTTGGAGCGCGGCCAATCGACCCCGGTTGGTATCGGACTCCAATGTTTGCTAAACACACTTCAATAGCCTTTTCGCTCCTCGTCGCAGCTGCAGCAAAAAGAGGACAGCCGTAGCGCTCAGCCTCAACATCTAAGCAGCGTCTGCTAGAACCGAGAACTCCAATGAGGTTTGCCAGATTGAGCTCTGCAAGTAAATACAAGAGACTGACATGTTCCGCGTGTCTACATCTTTTATCCACCTCAAACATATCGCTGAGCTTAACCCATTCGCGAGATAGGAAGCTGTTAAGGAAGCTCGTCTGAGACACACCTTCACCTTCTGCTTTGTCCGCGTGGTATAGCACACTTTGAACAGCATACTTTAGGAAGGGGTCCTTTCGTGTAGCTAACTCGCGCAGGCCCTCTGCCTGTGGAGAAGAAGCTGGTGGAAGCTGACCAGGAATCTTTAAGGGCGTGGCAAAGTCAAGTCTGACGTATTCGAGGCAGTACTGCTTCAGTCGTTCATGGCTCTGACCCTCAAAATTGTTGCCATACTCTGGCCAGATCTTGCCAAGACCGTTCTCTTTGAGCAGAAACTCCCTGACTGACTCGTGTATGAACTGAATTGTCGGTCGGTCAGAAAAGGTGACTTCAGCAAGGCCTTTTGAGGAATTGAGAATGAACCGCCTGATGTCGTCCATTGTAGTCTCCTCAGGATCCCATTCTGAAACCGCGCCTGGTTTTATGCTCATGAGAAGAGCATAATACAGCTGTTCAGGATTGAGTGGCTGCTTCGCGAAAAGTACCCATTGGATACACAGCACAAGTCTATCCTTGTTGTTGTCGTGTAAATTTCGCGTCAAAATACTGCGGAACAATTCGTGCAAGTCCTCTGGGATTGCCTTCAGTTTCTGTCGCATGGCATGAACTTCCCCAGCGTCATAATCTTTGTTCAATATGCCCACAACGAGAACAACCCACATAAAGATCCCAGATGCCTTCTCTTGTAACTCGACTCGTACCTGCTGCGCCATCTTGCTATTTCCTATCTTGAGCTCGGATCTGATATAATTGGCAATGTCTTGTGTGTGGCCCCCCTCGATCTCGAGAACTAGCTCTAGTCCATTGCGTATCGTAATATGGGGATAGTGTCTGCTTGAAAGACACACTTGAAACTGGATACCGTCTGCAACAGCAATATCGCCAATGCGTTCGAAAAACTGAATCATATCTCGCACCTGATCTTCTTCGCATTCGTCCAATGCATCGATAAAGCACACTATCGAGCACTTCCCAAGCGCGCTGACAACCTGCTCAAGAAGGACCTTTAGCGAATCGATGTCCCACCGATGATTTGCAATCAGGCTTGACGTCGGAACTTCAAGCGAGCCAAAAAGCCTTTGCGACGCTGGAACATATTCCAACAGCTGCAGCAGCAGAGAGCGATAAGTTCCGATAGTTGACTTTTCTATTTCTTCTCCACGTGCATTGAAGAAGAACGCTATCGTTGTGAGGTCTTTCATCGTCTTTCGGGCGTTGATCATAGCAGTTTTCATCAACGTTGACTTTCCCGCTCCAGCCTTGCCTTTGACCCATAAGAATCCGTGGTGCTCATGCAGCTTAGTCGCGTTAAGCCACTCAAGGTACTGTGGGTGTGTGAGAAGCCACTTGCATGTCTTGACATGAGCGATCTTAATCGTCATCTGGCGCGCGTCGATCTGCTCGAATCTGAGCGACTCCAAAAAGCGGCGCTTCTGCTCGTTGTTCAATAAGGATCCATTTTGAAACCCAACTCCGGCAGTAGCTAGAAGTGTTAGATTGAGATCAATTGATTCTTGTGTCAATGGTATCACATACGTGTGTATGGTGCTTCTGTACTATCGTTTACCAAGCTTCGATATGGGACTTCATACACGTCTGTTCGGTGACGCTTCGCTGATTCGTGCTCGGGCGACGATGGTGGCGCGCTGCGTTCTGCTACTCCGTTAGTCTAGCCAATTCTCTTGTGAACCTACTGTACTGACTGCGTGTGCTCTCCTTCATTTCCTGCCGCTTGTGTATCAGCTCCTTGAGTCGCAGAGTCGCATGCTCCACTCCTTCTCCATAGATGAGCGGTAGGTAGACCCCAAAGATTCCCAGCAGGCAGTACGCTCTGTCTTCTTTCTTTGTTGTTACACGTCCTGCCGCCCAGCTCATACGTTCTTCGATACGGAAATCGTCGAGGTTTCGGCCTCTTAACGCATCCGTAGGAATTCTAGTGACCTCGCATATTTCTCGCTCGAGTGATATCCGGCTTCCTAGCCGCTTGCCTTCCCGAGTGAAGAATTCAACGCTAGCTGGTGCAAGCAATTCCTGTAGCGTCCAGCCTCGCGCAAACCATCGGCTGCATCGAAAAGCGCGCTCCCATGAAATGGGATAGGCCTCAGGGCTGTTGACCTCGTCTGGCACAGAGACATCTGCCAGGTATACGTAGCACTTCTCAGCGCGCTGGTACCAGCGGAACATGGAATTAATCGCCATGCTCAGCTCATCGCTAGTAGCCTTATTGATGCAGCAGGTGTCCACCCAGAAATAATCTAAGCCATCCGCTGCGGCGCGCTCGCTGCAGAAGCGGAGCTTAGCATAGCCGCTCTTATCTGTGCCAGTTCCAGCCAAAAGCTCATTGTATGTGATTTCCTGACCCTCGTTCCAGGTGTGTGAGAGGATAGCATACGGAGGGGGTTGGTCGTCGTCGAAAGAGGTCAGCTCAAAGCCCCCGCTTTGGAGGCATTGGAGAAGGCGGATCATATTCTTGCATGTTTCACTAAGGGATTGCTTGCGGGCTCGACCGGTCGTCGCAATACAGATGTAGTAAGGCAGGAGAGTTTCAGCACGAGGCGTCGATCCCTTGTATATGTATGGGACACCTCAGCCGCGCTGACAGCAAGTGGGGTATAGACTCGCGAGGCTGAAGCGCTGCTTGGCTGCAGCCTGATGGCTATGCACTCGCAAGCCTCGGGCGCGTATATCCTGGTCGCTGATTCTGAAAACCAAAATTGTGAAATGTAAAGCAGGGCGCCTGAGCCCGTTATTGCAGGTCAGTACAGTCAATTTTGGCGATCTCACAAGCCCGCTGGAAGGCACAATCCTCGCTCCCATGATAAATTGACCTTAAGTGCTAGACCCTGCCACCTGTAGTCATGTGACCTATACTCTTGCTACTTCACCTATACAGTATGAAGCATCTCTCTGAATATTGACCACTACATAATATATTCCGGATTTGTCCGTGTATACGACTCAACCCTCTGCTCAGGCGATAGAGTGTACTTACGAGAATATCGCCATGTCGTATCGTACAGGGTGTCGCATTGAGCTATCCATAACCCGATAGAATCAAGGTGTGGCGCTTGCTTCTCAAAGCAACCATTCTAGCCACGACCATGCTATCATTGGACAGTCAACCCTGAGACTCGCACGTGATTGATTGGCATAAGCGCCCCCGCAGCTCGTCCGGCCCCAGCCTGACCGCACGATCCTTCGCATCCAAGTACGCCCACAACAATGACGGAAGCATTCATGATTAACGTAGGTGGTCGCTTGTTCACTACACTCAAGTCTACACTTGAACGGTCACCATTCTTGGCCACAATGCTCTCCAGTCAGTGGGCTGGAAGTGCTTGTAGCGTCAATGGTGTACCCTTCGTCGATCGAAGTCCTCTTCTCTTCGAGCATATTCTAGACTTCTTACGAAGCTCCGCGCCACCCATTTTCTGGACGCGGACAAATGGCTTTGATCTTCCTTTATACGCGAGCTTGCTGCGCGAAGCCGAGTATTTCCAAATCGAGGCGCTCACGACCTGGATCCGAAAGGAGCAGTATACCCACGCAATTTGGGTCACTGCGTCTGTAGAGGTGGTGCCGCTGAGCGACTGCAGTCAGGGAAAGTCGCATTTTGGAGACATCGAAAAAGAATTTGAACCTGGGACCTTGTCTAAACCCGGCAAGTCTACAACTTTATATAAACGTCTCCTTGGGCGGAGGACAAAGTTGCGGCTTCCGGTAAGTACTGATGTCCTTGCATACATGCGTATTTCGATTAACACATACTTCAACAGGACATACTATGATAGGAATGCCTCTTCCCAATGCACATTGGGCACCCCATATATTGATCAGCGTTGTCTTCGCCTTGCTGGTTGCAGCAAACCTTGACTTAGCCCCATGCCCGGCTCCGCGCTCGCTGATTAGTATGACGAACACGTTAAGTTAGCTGAATTGGACTTTTCGAGAAAATAAATGCGGTTCCATCCACCGTATCTATGGGCTGAGTGCATGCTCTAGGAAATGCAACCAGGCGCAGTGTGTTGAGCCACAAGCTTTGGCTTTCGCATATAACATCACCTATCTTCTGTTACAGGGCTATGTACACGTCGCAAGGAGTTTTAGACTAGTTCAATGTGAGTGGCGCATCCTGCAGAAGTACCTGCTGCTGGTGTCGATCTGGATCAACAGGATCGCCGCACATACACGCCACGGATCTAGTGTCCACTCTTAAGCCTTACCAAAAGTGTTTTTAGCTGATAGAAATTCATTTTTGATTGTACGAAATGACTTTGCGTTAGTTGAGACAATTATCTGGATATAGATATTTTCACGCTCTTGGAGAGACTCACTTCACACGCACGCGCGCATCACAACGCGACAGTAATCTAAATAAGAAGATAGTGCTACAGCAGTAGTGGTTATAAAAGAACTTGACTCTATTACAACGTAGTAAATTTAAGCATTGGTCGAAATGTCCATAATTATGGTTGAGGTACCCCTCAGAAGCACACAGATAAGCATTAAGTTTCATTTTCTAATAACGTTGCTTGTCTTGACTCAGATTAACTACGGCAGAACAGCGCAGATTCCAGGTTGCAGAACTGTCACCGCGACTGATCTCATCTTTCAACTAAACTATAAAAGACGCAAGTTTTAACACTTCTACAAAAGCAGGTCTTCAAGCCTGGATCTACTGGCACTACCTCCAGAACACATTTGGAATGATAAAAGTCTATAGAGGCAGACATATTACGTGTGTTGTAGAATCTGGGAAAAATGAAACGTCTCACCACGCTGTGTTACAGATGACCATTCCTCTTAGACTGCCAGCACAGACTGTCCACCATCTTTGGTAAGTCTTTTCCTGATGTTCACATTGATCATCTTGCTTGTGCCCATAACAAGACTACCACTTTCGTCATAACCAAGTACCGCATTTGGTGAATATACGATCGCCTTCCCTGTCGTCAGTCTCTCGATTCTTGGCATGAGGGTGTCACGATCGTCAGCTGCAGTAGGGATATGACGCCTGATAGCCGATAACCACGTGGGACTGGAGAAGCGGTGGATCACTGTGATGGAGCACAGCGCAATTAAATCTGTCAGAAGGGTGGGTTCCTGTGTGGATATGACAACACGGGCTCCGTAATGGCGCTGCAAGCGGATCGTGCTGAGAAGCATTTCATTGAGAGCCTTCGCGCCCGGCGCATCAAGCATGTACTATGCAAAATTAATTTCAGGGAACAGAATCTGGAGATGTGCGTTATAGTTACCTTGTGTGCTTCGTCCAAAACGATCATCTTGCCGGTGCCTTCCGTCTGCAGGTAGAGCTTGAGTCCAATCCCGAAGAGAATACATGCGGTATTAGCATCGACGAAAGGACATGACATATCTATGATCGTAATCTCTCCGGGGCCGAAGTGTGGCTCGGGACAATTATCAGTTATGTCCAGAAATGATTCCAGCAGATCTAAGCGCATCTGCAACATGTTGGACTGTGTAGGATTGAACCTTTTCTTCTTCAGCTGTTTTTTGAATGCCCTGTAGTCAAACGCTCCGCCTGCTGTCGACATCTCTCGAAGTATTTGCATGACCTGTGCCATGTATAGAGGCGTTTCATCGGATGCACTGACATTCATCAACGTGAGCATCACGTCGATATCTAGGTCGCGAGATCGTATCTTGAAGGGAGTAACCGAGATGTTAGGAAGCTTCAGGTAGAGCTTTGATATCCGCGCAAAATTCGACGGTGCGACCAAGACACGTACATGCTTGACATGAGCTCCAACAGGCGATCCGGGATTGGGGGAAGCCAAGAACGCAGCCTCACTAATAGTGAACCCGATGCCATCGCCGCTGAACGGGGCATAACTGAACACAAGAGCAGAGAGGGGATTTGGAAGCTTTCCAAGATGCGGAGACGGTACCAGTGCGTTTTCAAGGACACAGGATGTTGTGTGCGACTTGCCGCTTCCTTGTACACCGCAAATGAACATGGAGAACGGAACGTTGGTATTTAGCAGAAGCTTAGACATGGAACGTCTGGCTTCATCATCGTACGATCCAAGTAGGCCGTATTGTGGGAGGAGATGTTGCGTGTTCTTTGATATGATGATTGCGTTCAACAGAGGCGCGTGTTGGATAGAAGTGGAATCTTCATTGACACGCATATCCTCAACACTCTCGTCTTTGTGCGTGCTAGATAGCAAGAAGTCTAGTTTCTCGAGGCGAATTTTCACAGATGCGGTATCGTCCTCGCTAGAATCGCCGACTTGTGTGTCAGGATCTGAGTGAGTGTCACCGCCCAGGTGCCGGGGCATCTTGTCTGTCTCCTCAAACAGCAAGTCTGTCGATTCGTGCACCGAGTCCGATGCGCAAACAGTAGCCATTAATCGTTTACTGCGCCGGCGATCTTGTGAAGTCGAGCTCAAGGTTTGGTCGTGAATCTCGATTCCCCCTGCGAGCGATTGCGATGGCATGATCTTCATGTCGGTAGTGGTATCGGTGTGGATGTGGCCCGTCGCAGTGTGCTCGTCGATCTTGTCGATGCGCGCCAGACTGTACTTATGCTCAGGGTTCAGGAGACTGCTGGATGTCAGTAAAGGCACATGGCTGTCAACATCCGAACAGAAGAATTTGTGTTAAATCTAGGTGGAATCAAAAGGCAGTCATGATCCATTGAGACAGTCTATCGAATTTGGGTAACTCATTCATGAGACTTACCGAGAAATGGATTTATTGATTCTGGTCTTGGTGAGCCCTGAGTCAAGAGAGTACAAATACCGCTTGAACCAAGGCAGACCCCTAAAACTGCCATCTGGGCGGGAAGCGTTCTGGAGGTAGTGCCAGTAGATCCAGGCATCACGGCCAGCTTTTGTAGAAGTGTTAAAACTTGCTTCTGTTGTATTTTGGTCAAAAGGTGATGTGATAAGTCGAACTGGGGGTTCAGCAACCTGGAACCTGCGCTGTTCTGCCATGTTGAATCTTCGGGAGGTGTTTAAAACATACAATGCTACAATTCTAATAACGAGAGCAAAATTGTGAGAATTTAAAAACCTAAGGTTTATCTGTGCGCTTGTTGCACGAAGAACATTTTCCTGCCTGTGCTACATTCCCCTACTCACCGGAACTGCTCATAAGCACACAGTGTTGCCCCGTCATCTTTGCTTGAAATGGGGTAGCAGAGCCCTACCACTCATTTTCTCGCTAGCCCCTTGCGCTGTGTACCTGTTTACAATAGATTCTATGCATTCCAGTATAGCGATCCGAGAAGGCTTCCGCGACCCAAGTCTTGAGCAATGGAGATCTAACACACATAGGCCGTACCTTACGGCCATTTAACTAGAAAACAAGTGCGAAAGCCTACAGACAGCGAGGGATGAGCGAGGGATGGGAAGGGTCGTCAAAGAAGCTCCCGCGGTCAGGTTAGAGCTCTCGACAGAGCTAAAGGATGGCAATGAGACATGGCTTGTTATTGGTTACTGAAGATTTGTCCGCGAGTGCTGTACGCTTTTCGCATTGAGTAGGCTTTTCGTTCGAGATCGCGCCTGTGTACCTCCTAAGAGGAGAGAGGGAGGAATGTTCTTGATGCATACGTGCTAAGCCGACAGCTAATATCTTCAAAGAAACAATTCCTCCAAAGGTCAGTCCATCGCGTGATGATGGAGGGTACTATGATGGAGGGTACTATGATGGAGGGTACTATGATGGAGGGTACTATGATGGAGGGTACTACGAGCGTGATCTGCCAGGGCACGCTACGATCTACGCCACCATGAGCTCCTCGTACTGATATTTGCTCTGCATTATCTATAAAATGTGGTTGTAGTCTACATTGCAGACGCTGCCTCATCTTCTAAAGGTATCGCGTTAACAAAGGACACATCTTCGGCTGGAGACGCATAGTGCGCCGGTTTTTCTTTGGGGATATAGACAATAAGCTCTTCTCTGTCTGACAGACCTCTCATTCCCCCCTTCTATTGCCCTGAGTGATGTGATTAATAGATATGATAGTTTGCGAATAAACAGGAGCAAACTACTCGGAGGGCGACTAAAAGCCTTTAGGAAGCAATAAACCACATACCCAGTACCGCAGATGTCCTGCTCCGAATCCTTTCTCTCAACAAGGAGGTAGCTATAGGTTCATAAATATTAACAAAAGCTTTGTACATCAGCAGAAACCTTATGCCAAGGGTCTAGAGCGCAGAACTGTCTTGCCTCAGGGTTCGTCTCGGATGGACATCAGCGCAGGTGCGTGGACGATATTGACGAGGAGGGAAAAGAGGTCGGCAATGGCAGGTATGAAGGCATCCGAGATGGATTACAATTCTGGTGACTCAGGCGCATGTCCATGTAGACTACGGAAGTACCGATAGATCAAGTCAGGGTTATCCAAATCCAATTCGAGCAATCAGCTTTTGCCCTGTCCTGCTCAAACATCGATGTTGTAACAACAAGAACGCAGGTAATTTGGCCGAAGCCCGCGCATCGCCTCTTCCTCTCCCTTTCCCTCCTCTCGTTTCTACTCCCCGCGTTCACGGCTACTCCTCAATCTCCAACTCCTCAACGCCGTCAACCAGCCCATCTACTCTCGACTTTCCCATCCCATTTTGAGTAGGAGTAGATTTGCCCGTCTTTTTCCTCCTCTTCTTGCCCGTTCCACTCGTCTCGACCGCCTTGGCCTCGCGCACCCAGCGGGTAATGGCCTCTGCACGCTCCGTGGAAATGGGATATTCTCTGCCGTCGTCCTGAGCCCAGCGTTTAGGTTTCTGAGATGCTTCAGGAGGTGCGCCGTTCGTAGTTGTCGTCGAAGATGAACTTGACCCGCCCACGCCAGCCGCAGATGATGACTGCGAATTAGAACTCGAAGAAGCTTTCTCATCCTCCTCATTCCTTCTCTCCCTCGCCCTCACCGCGCGCTGAAAACTCTCTTCATCCACCACCCTTTCATCCGCCAGCGCCTCAAGTATCGCCTCATGGTTCTGCCGCGCCTTCTTCTCCTTCGCAGTCTCTTCCTTCTCTTTCTTGCCTGATTCACCGCCATGACCCGGTAGTGGCGCGGGCCGACATAGCGTCTCCCAGCTACTCTCCAGGCCCAAGAAATTATGCGTCCGGCGCAGAACCTCGATCCAGTCAGCTCGCGCAGGGGAGCGCGCGGCGAGGAAGATGGGATAGCCGTCGCAGATGCGCGCGAGGCGGGCGGCGTTGTGCGCGTGCCGGAGATGTTCTTTGGGTGGGGTCTGCAAGAGGCAGTGGCATAGAAGTAGGCTATGTAGCGCGTCGGTGAGGAGCGGGTGGTAGGTGATTTGTTCTTGGGAGTCGGCGAATGCAGATGCGGCTGCGGCGGCGGGGGAAGTCGGGGGTGGTGCAGGATATGGGGGTAATGAGGAAGGAGGCACTGCGTCGAAGAGGTGCGAGACCTTGAAGACTTCGGGCGGGGGCATCTTGGGCCAGGTGGAGCGGTCGGAGCCATTGGCGTTAGAAGGGTTTCGACGCACGAGGGCCTCGGACACGGGCGATGCGGCGGACGAGGACGAGTCGAGGAGGCGGTTTAGATTCGGCTTGACGCTGTCTTTGAGGGCGTTGGCTGCGGGATGCCCCATACGGCGCAGAAACTCCTCAGCCAGCTCGGCGGAGAGGCCGGGCGTGTAGTCAAAGTGCGCGAGGAAGGCGTTGTAGTCGCGGAGGGCGCGTTTGGCGTTTTGGCGCACCTGTTTCCTGGCTTCGGCGCGGCGGCGGTGCGCTTCGAGCTCGTCTGGGGTCTCTGGTATGGGCTCTTCGCCGGCTGTGGTTTGGGAGTTCCTTCTGGCTTTCGACTCTTCCGCCTCTTGCAGTCCGTCCAGCGCGGCATGTACGTAGCCGCACGCTATGGTGAAATAGACGCCGGCGCGGTGAAATAATAGCTGTGTCTCGAGGGAGCTCGGCTGGTCCTCTTCAGCAATCTTGATTTCCTGCTTCCAGTCCCGCCCGTACTGCTCCTGGTACGTCTTGGCTAATACCAACTGGTCCTTACCAGCGCGATGCTGCTGCATAAGGTAGCGGGCCGCCGCCAGCGCCTCGGTCAGGTCCTTGGCCGAGTTGACATAGTCTTCCTTGAAGATGCGCGTCAGGGCGCGGGTGCGCAGGGGGCTGCCATCATTGGGGCGCTCGGCGATGATGTCGTTGAGGGCGTCGAGCGGAGTGCACTGCGCCATCATTCGACTCGGTATCTTCTCGTGGAAGAAGTGCACATACTTGGCGTCGGGGTCGTTGGGGTTGCGCTGCAGGACCAGCTGGGCGACGTTCTCGAGGGTGCTGGCGCTCTGCATGGTCGCGACGCTGGCGGCGATCTCGTCGAGGTGGTAGGCCTGGCTCAGCTTGCTCGTGGCCAGCTCGCGCATGCGGTGTTTCCTCTCCCTGCTGAGCTTGCTGTTCCCTCCCCCGCCCCCGTAGCCTATCCCCAGCGCCGCCGCCCCGCCCAGCATGCTGTTGCCGGCATGCAGTGAATTGTTCAGTGCGGCCGACGTCAGTCCCGACGTCGCGCGCACGGCCAGATTGGTGGCCTCGTCGACGGCCTTGCGGATCTTGACGAGGTCATAGAAGACGGCGGGGTCGATGGGCTGGGGCCGCGGGGAAAGGTAGTTGGAGTGGGCCAGCGACTCGAGCACTTCTGGCGGCAACTGTAGCCATGGACCATGGAAAGACGATATGTATCTCCAGTGCCTACACCGCGCCCGTCAGCCTCTGGTTTCGCACCGCAGGCGGGTCGCATCGTTCACGTGCCTCGGTATGCACTCACTTGTTGCGACAGATTATGAGGGCCGACGTCGATGGCTGCTCACTCTTTGCTGCTGTCGACGACGTGCCATTGCTGCTCGCGCTCGTGGGCGGCGGCGTGCTGGATGCGCTGCCATTGGGCGCTGCATCTTCCGACTGCGAGGCTTTCTTTTTTCGTGCCATGGCCTTCCATTCACTCTGCGCGGGTTTGCGACTCGTTGACTTTGTCGTCAAAGCCAAAAATTCCAGGCGTCTTGGCGCTTGTAGCGTTCGCGGGAGCTGTCACTCTGCCGATCCCTGTCACACATGGCTGTCGTTCACCTCACACCGATTGTCGCCCTTGGACATTTGTCTTTTATTATAGGTAAGTCAGATGTCTTCATCGCACTTACTGGGACCATCTCTCAGGTCAGATGCTGCGAAAGAAACGTGATTGGAACGTGTCGCTGCTTCATGCAACTATCCGCCGACCAGTTCATGCCGAGGGGGCCGTGCATCCAACTCGCATCATCGCAAGACATGCCACATTTTACCAACAACAATATGCCACAACCACATGTCGGGCGCCAAAGAGAAGATTGCACAAATTTACTAGAGATTTGATCCACGTGATCATGGTGACGCCTCGGATGTCTGTATTCCATCGAGCCACTACTACCTGCATATAACTTCACCTCGGACGTTCTCTACAAGTGTCGTCGCTCCACCCGAGAGTTCACCGAGCATCTTCAGGATATCACAAGTGCTCACCGTAATTACCCGTCATCTTGCCCTGTCGCCTCCTTTGGGTCTCGCACACACCTCGGATCTGCTTCGCTGAACTTCTTCGAGGCTCCTTTCGCCAGCATTCGACCCACATCAAGCGTCTACAAAAAGTAGCAATCTCCCTTTCTCACGTTGCAAATCTTCCAGAAGTACGCCAGTGTCCCTTCCCCCTTTATCATGTCATCCGGTACCATGGCGGCAGAAACCACGTCTCTTTGCATACAACATTTATCTCCGACGTATGCACGATTAGATCGCACCAGTGATACGATACTGCTGCAAGTCAGACACGCTGCGCAACAAATGCCATCCCCAGGCGACCTGCACGTCACCAAGCATCGACTTCACGATGTAATGCATTCACGATGCTTCCTGGACATCGGCCTATCCGGACAGTGCACCACGAGACGTATTTGTGGCTGCCCTCCAGAGACTGACCAAGAGGCTGGCCGCAGTCCGACACACATCAGAACAGCACACTGGCGCTATCCAGGCAGTGTCTAAGTCACGTTACTGAGGAGGACACGGTTGTGACGGCAACTCGAGCATGTCGACCGCCTGATCGGCTGCATGGCAGTATGCGGCCGCAGACATGGTTCTGATCCCAGAACGCCTCAAGATTTGAGCAGGCCATCGCACGCCACACTTGCTCGACTCCATGCAGTTGGCCTGCCGCAATCGAGAGGCATCGATACTGCTCATTGCTGGCTTCAAGAGATTCTATGCCGTAATGGCTTTCACTCTCGACCGGACACAGTCCGACAATATCTCACTCAGCAACGAGACAAGCATCAGCAAGCGCAATCATCAATATCCAGCAAGCATCCCGCGGACAAGTATAGCTACCCCTCACCTGCGCGTAGCTAACTGGACGCCATGGTTCCTCTACATGAGCCGCGTGTTCCTTCCCGCAGTTACATCTACAACACTTATTGGTGCATAGAACACTGACTCGAGGTGAGTTGAGTCGTTCTTCCAGGTTTGATCATGTTGCGCAACCCCTCTTGACCCACAATTGTAATGTCGTTGTCGCAGGCATTACAAGGGCCAGCCACACATGTAAGACAGCTCGGTGTCTTTGCCGTCATGACTTGATCACACAGTTCAGCGAATAGAAAGTCGAACACTTGTGGCAAGGGACATGTCAACTGCCGCATTCGATATGACAATCACACACGCTATTCACGCCGATTCCATTTCGTCCACGTCTAGCCGGTGCACCTTCCGCTCGGGAGATAAACGACAAGGATGCTTGGCCAATGAGTAGCAGTGCTTGTCCTAAAGCTTATTTGGAGGTGCTAGCACGCGGCATCACACGGGGGGCTGACGGGAGCTAAGTTCGATGCTGATGCAAACTGCGGGGTAACCATCTCCAACTTGTCTTCGCTGTCGGTCCAACCCCAAGCCAGGTGAAGAGTAGGTGCAGAATAAAGATGAAGGCATAACGATAACTGGAGACGGTATACTGAATCAATCTGCCTAGACCCCTACAATCCTTTCATCTCCCGCCTAGAACATACTGTCACGACCTCATTCTGCATGCTGCTTAGCAAGACAGTTTCACGCAAGGAGCATACCGACACTGAGGAATCCCGTGCAGCTGACCACTATTCCTAGCTCAATGCCAGACATGCAAGCGCCACTTCACAATGACCCCAACGTCTCGGTCCTCACTACTGGGGCCGCTTTGCCGCCAAACCTCGACATGGAAGGTCCATTTGGGCCTTGCCTGCCATGGCTGTCGCTCGCTGCCTCATTGACACTGGACTGGCCTATATGCTAGCTTCAGATTTCTCTATTGGCTCGTCGACACCGGGTTATTCGATTATCGTTCCAAGTATGTTTCCATGCTGGCTGACAGCCTTCTTAAGGGTGTACTGCCCAACCATCTGGTAGGTGCGATATCCTTCGTCTCACGCAGGAACCCATCGAAGAAACCAGCATATCGCTGCCTATCTTCGTTCAAACTTCGGTCTTCTCGCAACCGAGCAGGATATATCTCGTGCGGGACTTATCTCGGGTCCCTCGTTCACTATTCATTATCCATCCTCATGATTTGAGCTACTGTGCTCAGCTACATTCTCTTTCGACTTATCTTCTATTCTGACAGACAGACTTGTTCCATCATGGATTACTTTCGCAAAGTACCAGGCCGTGTTAAGAATTCTTTGGCAACTGATGTCACCATTGAACGCACAGTGCGTTACGGCGGGAAGGCTATACGAGCAACCCCATCAGTAGCAAACCAATACCTTCAAGACAAGGTGCCCATCATCCACTGGCTGCCAAAGTACAATCCACGATGGCTGCTCAACGACGTTCTTGCAGGTGTCACGGTCGGTGTCCTGTTGATTCCTCAATCACTGGCTTATGCAAAGATTGCCACGATTCCCGGTGAATATGGCCTCATGTCGAGCTGGCTTCCCAACTTCCTCTACTTCATCATGGGTTCATCAAAGGGTATGTCTCTCTACTGGCATTATCAACTGCATACTCACAATCGCGCAGACATGTCCACTGGTCCCACCTCACTCATTGGTCTTTTGACAGCTGAAATTGTCCGTGACGTTCAGAAAGAAGGCTACAAACCACAGGCCATCGCGTCCGCAGTAGCACTGTCCATGGGCATATACGCTCTTGTCCTCGGCATGCTGAAGCTGGGGTTTTTGCTTGAGTTCATTTCCATTCCCGTCCTCAGCGGCTTCATCAGTGCGGCAGCCATTGTCATTATGCTTGGCCAGATCCCATCGCTCTTCGGTGTCACGGTAGGCACAGGCACAGCCAACATTATCCGCGACCTCTTCCGCCAGATCCCAGACTTCGATGGACCGACAACGGGCATCGGTCTTGGCGGCATTGTGCTCCTCGTGCTCATGCAGAAGATGGGTCAACGATGGGGCAAGAAGAACAAAGCCATCTGGCTCCTTGCACTTGGACGCAGTGCCGTAGCCCTCGTTCTCTTCACCGGCATCTCTTACGCAGTCAACAAGCACCGTGTCAATAACCCCGTCTGGGCCCTCAGCAAGGTCAAGTCCAATGGCATCGCCCACCCCAAGGTCCCAGAATCACCCCTCATCTCCAAAGTCTTCGCCCGCTCCATCGCTCCCTTCGTCGCCGCCGCCCTCGAACATCTCGCCATCGCCAAAGCCTTTGGCCGCAAGAACAACTACGTGATCGACCCCGCCCAAGAGCTCGTCTACCTCGGCGTAACCAACTTCTTCAACTCCTTCTTCTCCTCCATGGGCGTAGGTGGCGCCATGTCTCGCACAGCCGTCAACTCCGACTCGGGCGTCAAGTCTCCCACCTACGGCCTCATTGCAGGTGGCGTCGTCATCCTCTCCATCTACGAGCTCAGTCCCGCGCTCTTCTGGATTCCCAAGGCCACCTTAGCCGCCATCATCGTCACCGCCGTCTGGCACATCGTCGTACCACTGCGCGTCTTCTATGCTTACTGGCGCACCTCCCTCGTCGACTTCATCTCCGCTATGCTCGCCTTCTGGCTCACGCTCTTCGTGTCCAGCGAAGTTGGCATCGGCACGGCGGTGGGCTTCGGCATCGCATACCACCTCGTCTTCGGCGCCTTCCATCGTGTTCGACGCATCACGTCTCTCTCATCCACACCACAAACACAACAAAAGCCTGTGCCGCTGGATACCCAGGTCTTTGCGATTCATCAGCCCATGCTCTTCTACAACGCATACCACGTCAAAGCCCAGTGCCTCGATGCAGTCCAAACGTTCAATTCAGGCGACGTCGCGACGCTGCAGGCTGCGCAGCGTGAGCGAAATTGGAGCGTAGCTGGAGACCGCCGTGCGCAGCATCTTCGCACCAAAGCGGAGATTGAAGATGAGCCTGTGCAGATCCGCAGTGTGGTGCTGGATGTGAGCAAGATGCATAATATCGATACGACGGGCTTGACTGCTTTGCGCGATTTGGAGATTGATGTTAAGAAGTTTGGCGGCGAGAGCACGCGCTTGGTGCTGGTAGGCGTGAACGAGCGCGTTAAGCAGCGATTTGATAGGTTTGGATGGAAACTTGGCCTGAATAAGGGTGAGACACGGTGCTTTGATAGTGTAGATGAGGCGCTGAGTCGGAGGGGACGAACGGGGCAAGGGAGCATTGATGGGATTGAGCCGGTTGAGGTCATGGTTGTTGGGGGGGATAAGGAGAAGGTATAAGCTCGTCTGGCGTTTGCTTTCTTGAATGACTCAGCGGGTTTTTAGCTATATTTCCTTATCATGACACGGCTGGATGGGAGCCAGGGTACATATCTTGGATTATGAGGGGATATTTAACATAAACATCACATGAAATATCTTTGAACATATAAGACATTACTTCATCACGCGCAAGACTGCAGATTTGTTGCTAAGACATCACCATTGATCCTTCTCAACTCATACCATGAACATGTAGAAAGTATCACGTCCAAAGCGACTTGTCCATATTCATACGAGAGAAGACAACATTGTTGTCTTCGCGATACTACGTAAGTTATTCTGACTCCCTCTGCCCTACAGTCCTTGCGCAGCTGCGCAACATATAAGCGAATCCCAACCTATTAACGGCGCATCAAAATGCGCCTACAATGGCAGGTGGAATGGTATATTCATGCTTATTAATCACGAGGTGTGATACCAACACCACCTATGTCTCCCATGTAACGATGCCTGGTACACGAATTATGTCAGCAAGTACAGCATCAAGTTCCGTTTGCTTGGTTGTTGGATGCGGGTACCCGGGCGGTGGGAAAGATGGTCTGGGAGCTGCGCAAAGAATGCGTCTTGAACCGTGATCGAGGACAGGGGGTGTGGAGAGCAATCGGACATGACGTGAACCTTGACGCTGGAGTAAGCCGGCATGTAGGGCGTTCGGAGAAAGGCTGCGGTTGTGTGTTGTGGGGGCTTCGAAAGCAGCGGAGTTGGGAGCCTCCAGGTCGGTGTTGCTTGGTGTAGTGTTCTTTTCGTCGTGGACGAAGTGTGTTCCCAAGTCGTGTAACGAAGCCGCATCGGCTGCACAGTCTTTAGCCGACATGACCATCTTCTCCATGTCGCTCCTTGGAGGGAGATGTGTCTGACCATCTTAATGCTCGTCACGACCCAATGATTCAGTCGCAAGGTCGACGCCGTCTATCAACACCCAATCGCCTCCTTGGACCACGTCTTCCATCGTAGTCCTGCTGTCGAAGACGACGCCTTCCTCATCTACAGTCCCATCCAATGTAGTTGACTGCATTCCTTCCAAGATATATGCGTCCGTCTCCGAGATATAGCCACCTCCATTCGTCTCCTCGCCCTGTTCATCGTTTATCTTCTCCTTCAAGATCTTTACCTGCTGCGCCTTCCAGCCCTCAAATAGCTTCATGTGCGGCGGCAGCGTAAACACATTGAATCTGCTCCGCGCGAATTTCAGGAACCGTATCCGCAACGATCGCGGCATACACGTCTGCTTGAAAAACCTAACCTTGAGCTCCAAGCACCCAGCATCACTGCACAGAACAACTTGAGCAGACCGCATCTTCGTCCGCTCAGCCTTGTATCCAGCGCCCATCGCGCCACCGCCCCTCTTCACGCCCGCTTCCTTCTTGTCCTTGAACATCCGCATTCGCTTGCCCGCTGGTATGCTCTGTGTCGACCCAAGTATTGCGCGCCACGCGACATGGATCCGCGCTCGTCTTGCCTCAAAGATGCCGTCAAAGTCATTTTGCGAAGAGTCGGGGAACTGGCAGCTAGAGATGTGACCAATGCTTTCGCGGAAATCGAGGAGTTCCAAGGAGGTGGAGCAGATAGCAGATGGGGCAAGGGAGTCCTGGAAGGTCCCTAATGCAGTATGCCAGGTGGGAGAGGGCAGCGATAGGGTCTAGATTGGCTAGTACTTTGGAGCAGAGAACGCATGTGCTCGTGGACTTGGACGTCGGAATTATGATGTCCATAGATGGGAAAAGTGTCAAATGCTCAATCTTTACCATATCGTTGGTATGAGTGCCGGAGTCTTCAGTGGCAGGTGGAGCTGGCGATGGAGATGGAGGTGAGTACTCCGCACGCCGCGCAATCACCTAGTCCAAGCCGCTTTGAATGGCGCCATAGATGTCCTTCGTAGCTTGGATTCCACCCGTCGACTTTTCCAGCAAGAGTTCACATAGGTTACCCGGTCGCCCTTGGCCATAGACGAGAAGTCATGATGACATATTCCGCATTTCGACTCATTCGCTTGTGTGATGGATGGGAGGGGCTTGTCTTTCGTGCTTGATGGAGCATCCAATCTTGACAAATTTTCAGGCAAAAAGGAATCTGTGTGTTAAGCGTGTCCGGTGCAAGGGTAACAACAAAATGGTTTGCCTTGGAAATTGTCTTCTCGTCTGCTTCGACAATGGGCACGACCTCTGGTAAATTCTCTTCTGGAACCGCAAGGAATGGCGACGGATCATCTCGCGGAGGATTGGGAAAAGAATGAGGATTTTCTGGGGCCAGATTTGAAGACGGTGGAGCAGTGGGAACCTCGAGTTCGTCCAAGCTGTCCTGGAGCTGTGTGGATAATGGTATGTCCTGCTCTTCAACACCATCTTGCACCCGACTCGCGACCATCGTAGTATCGACAGTGTCTGCGGGCCTCGTTGTGACGCTCAAGTCATCGTTCAAGTCGATGGGTATAGAGGTGGCATGTGGGTTGTTGCGGTGTTGAGAAGTATCCGATATACGTATCTACCGAGATTCGCGATGGCCGAGACGTGAGGATTGAGGCTGACAGTGCTTTCGTGGACAGAGATGATAATGGAGCAAGTCAGTACAGGGTAATGGAGACTGAGGTGCAGCGAGCGCGCACAATGACCCAGAAGATATGCGTGAGAGCATGCTCGCTGGGTTTCACATATCGTTTGCACGCTTTCCGGTGGCAATTAGACCGTCGAAACAAAAACCTGTTATTCATATGAGATGCGGCAGCAGTACCGCTACACGGCGAAATATCTACCAGAGTAATTCACAAATGCGTTACGACCTTCTCGTTATAACTCAGCCTCCCACCGTAGCGACGACGGCCCATTCCTCATCCCCTTGTCCGACCACTTCTTCATTGATTGAAACCCCTTGACATTTTTTTTATGTTGTCGGGCTACATGGTCGGGATATTCCAACAGGCCCCAGATGAGGGCACGCTGGCCTTCAAGAGGACCATATATCTTGTAAAAGCACTTGTGGCGGTATGGGACACGGCATTTTCGTGCCTGCGCTGGACTTTCATCGGGGGCGGATGGGCTAGTCAACGGTGATGGCTCACATGGGACTAGTTCTTCCTCTTCGTAAATGATACCGTCGTAGAAGAAAGGCTCGGTTTGCTCTAGTTGTTGGTCTTGTAGAACTTTAATCTCTTGAGCCTGTCGCTCGATTTGAGCCATGAGATCGGCGAGGGTCATCATATTGTTTGCGTTAGTAGGCTTATTGAGGTCGTGATTTCGAATCAGTTCAGACTTCGTTACTGTTTGAGTTGTTGATCGTTTGTGAGTGGAAATGAAGAATATGTACTCATCAAGAGGCGATACTTTGTTCACCCACGATGTCAGCATCTATAGATTTGTACTTAGGCGCAATCACAATGCGATGGAATATGTAGTTTTCACAATGTGGACATTCATTACGCTACATAGGCCAATGTGCATACATGACTTGGTAAAGCTCAGATCAATCTTTTGCAAGATGTACATAGCCTCTTCGACTGCAAATTGCCAACGCGCTGGCAGAACAAATTAACACGCCGCGCACGAAAGCATAACACTCTTTCGAGCTATGCAAGTGATCAGGACCACTCTGTGCTCATCTTATACTAACACACAAAAAGAAAATGAATAGGTATGAAAGCTACCCCGTTTTTCAGCGAGCATGCACAATGCATATAACAAACAAAGTATTTGTCACCAGCATAACATATTATCTCAACTCTTAAGACGTACCGCCAAGATCGACGTGAAGCTTTTGTGGGCTCCTCCTATTCCTAGACCCAGTTCGGCTCGAAGTTGAATGAGACTGAGGGATTGGACCTTGGTCACTCATAGATATCTGCACGCAGATTTCCAATGGAGTCATTGTGCTGATCTCAATTCAAAATCACCACGGCAAACTCGTGGGGCATAGTAGCTGGTATCAAGCTCACAGCTCGGTTGTTTTTGTTTCTAATGTGAAGGACTGGGAACGATAAGTGAGTGCGTCGGATTAAAGTGTGACACAGGGACGATCATTGAACTTGTCCATGCTACTACATCTTTGCGCACTTAAGTATAGAGCAGGGCTAGCTTTATTACAATTCGTGTCCAGTCCAGCGGTGCTTACGGACACCGACTATGGTCACATACTTGAGATATTCTATTGCGTTGCCGATACCCTTTCTTTTTTGGTGTGTACACCCACTCATGGCAGCGACGTGACACGAACGTGTCTTGAAACAGTAAGGATGGAGGTGGAGAATCATACATCAGTGCTCTCCGACAAGAATCGCCAAGAAATCAGAACTGCTTTCAAGCTCTCTGGTGAAGCATAACGCCTGTACTCCTGCACACTCTCTGAACGCAGTAACAGCCCGTTGTTAGCTCTCAAAAACTCACTATGTCTATCTCAAAATCATCTTCAACCTACTTTTACAATTGCAATATCACTAGTCAAGATCGTTGCGCTGTACAGGTATGGAGGTCAAATCATTGTACTCGTCGCAGTACAGCGTCGTTAAAGGCTGTCTCCTACGACTACCCGTCGACCAAAATAATCTATGTATCAGATCTTCTAGATCTTTTTATGACGTACATGAGAAGGCTCCGCATGGTCAGGCGTCTAGCTGGATCGACTGAAGAGCGAAGCCAAAGCCTTTACGTTGCGCGGCCTACGTCATTGACTTCAAACCGTTGAGATCAGGAAAGTATACGAACCGTTTTTAATTTGGCAGAATCCAATTTGAGAGTCATGAATCGTGACAAAACCTGGAGATACGAGACTCCCGGGTGGTAATCTAAATTTCCTCGCTTACGTCTGCCACGCAATCTACGCATATGAGCACTATGCTGAAGAATGTCACTCGGCCAACCAGATTCAACAAACACGACCAGGCTCCGAGGACTGGTGATAGTCGGGTCGTCGCGAGATTCATCCAGGACATCAGGTACGACACAGGAGGTGTATCGGGATCTCGCATTGGATACTCTCAAAGTTGCCGTATCGTAGTTGAGCTATCTTTAACCTTGAATTCGAGAGTGATGACACAGCTGCGGGATCGTATGGATGTCAGTGGCGCTGTAGCTTGTTATCTTAGGTATAAGAGTCGTCGCATGGTTGATGTTGGTTTCGCAAGTTCAGTCAAGCTACACGCCGATCATCGACAGACTCCAAACTCATCTCAACATCCACCTCTCGATATCTACAAGCATGAGGTTCTTCATTGTCGCTGCCGCCATTGCTTCGGTCGCTGTCGCTGTCCCAACCCGAGACCCATACCCAGCGCCTTGCGGTCGTTCTGACCCATCCGGTGTCTGCACCACCAAGGCAAGCTGCGCCAAGCAGGGTGGCTTCTACGTTCAGCGTGACTGCACCTGTAAGTGACGCCTCAGTCGCTTTGTGAAACACAAGCTGATCAGGGTTTCTGTTTCAGTCTACAACGTTCTCGACATCGGTTGCTGCTACGACATCCCCGAGAAGAAGGCATAGATGTTTAATGTGAGAGGATCGGGGTGATAAGGAAGATCTGGGTGGCATTTTGTCGTTCTTGTCCCGATTGAGGCCCATGATAGGAGTAAAAGGTCAATGTTAGCTCGACACAATGCAAGAGACTTCCTAGCATTAGTGAAGAAATCAGCATACAGACAGCAAATAGCTTAAGATACGGACCATGAACGGTCAGCTCGAATCAAAGCTTAACAATGCGTAGTTGCATTGGAACCTTTCCAATTGTGTTACAGTCCCAGACCCGCCGAAGAACCGATTTCCTTATCTCCATCACGTGGGCCCGTGAATCGCAGAAAGCCAGGTACAGTTGCCAGCATTCAGGGGTCTCACTACACTTGAGAAATATGTAGTGGAGCTTCTCTGCACATAACAGATCGTTTCCCTCATAACCGATGATGTGAGTTATAGACTGAGACGGAAGGCAGCAGCCGGAAGGTGTGAGCGTAGTACTATCAATGGGCAACTCAGTACAGCGGCGTTGAGATTGAAAATAATTCATCTTAACAGTAGCTGATGAAGAGGAAGACGGTCAAAGGGATCGCATTGTGACAAGCTTGTTAGGACCGAGGCTAGGTTACATAAGCACAACCTTGAACGCAACCGGAGGTCGGAAGCACCCGGAGATAACTCCGCGATTTTCCGGCGCAATTTTTTTCGACCTGTGACATCTCGTCGCGAGGGCATCAGTACTAAGTCTTACTCACCCTTTGATCGGACACGTCGCAGTTCATTGACCGACTTGACACTCCATGCTACAAATTCTCACGACGTTGGATGACTTGCTCCGATTTGGACCGAAACGGCCCTACATGTATGCGAACAAGGACAGGATATGGCACTGAATATCGCAAGCTCAAAATATCTATGTTATGAAATATCACTAATAGCGAGTGCGCAATTGGTTTAATTGCTGGAGGCGAGTAAAAGTTGGAAACTGTTCTCCGGGCTCCAATTCACCTCAACGCAAGCTTCAAGACCCGCCGTTCACCGCCGTGCCGCTGAGACCTTACGCGGAAACCTCGGTGGAACAATTCTCACCCTCTTATTTTACTGTGAACCTGTACCATTACATCTTTTCCCCACTCTTCTTAATTTTCCCTGCCATCACGCCAGGACGATACCAAACCTTATGATGCTACTAGGGCATATATCACTCCAGTAACGCCGTCTTCCGTCACCTGGGTGATCTTCCGAAGATGAAGCGCAGGCTTTCGCGAGACGACTCTAGTTTGCGAAGTCCAAAGCGAATATGGCAGAGCAAGACCAACAATGTCTGTATGGCCCACCCGCTGGCTGTTGTTATGCGACAATACGGATTACTCGAGACCATCGTGTCGAATCTTCGGGCAAACGATCTATTTGCGCTGGCGCTTAGTTCGAAAGCGCTATATAAAACCATCATCACAACATCCAGCAGCCTGGAAAACCTACTTGGTCGAGTAAAGTGCTCGGGGCGAGGCGTCGACATCCGCAACAAGTGCCACATGAAATCGGCCTTCTTCTACTCCTACAATTGTACCGAGCATGTCCATTGTGGGAGCGATACAAGTCATCAACAGATCGAATCGAGACCTTGTGTCTCGTGCAAAATCACAACTTGCAATGAATGTCGCATACACTGTGTTTACCAGAGCATATACGAAGCTCCAGGTGATCCAGATGATGCAGCCGAGTTGCCAAACTTTAGTGGTTTTGTGCTGCTGCAATCTGCGGAGCAGCCCATACTTAGCCCGCATCACCTGGTTTCTGAAAATCCAAGTGCTACGCCGCGCTGGGGGAATCCTGCTGAAGGTCAAAACCGTCCCTACCATGACCAAGGCTACCTTGATGTGCCATTGGAGATGGGCGCAAGTGCGCCACCGGAATGCATCGAAGATTTACTTGACCTCGACCTTGGGTGTCACTCTCTTATCTCCATGTCTGGTGACTCTCGGTATGCAGCGCCATCGCCAGTATTATCATCCCTCTATCAAGTTACAGAAGAACGCAAGATCGAAGTCTGTGACTCGTGTACGGGGCACGGAGCGACACGCGAAGTGCTGGTAAGGCAATCGAGTGGTGCTACAAGATTGCCAACAAACAAGATCTCCGGCCAGACCGTGGCGAAACCGACCAATACCTGTCATTGCACCCTGCGAGAACGTATACTCGACCGGTGGCTGTGTCTAAAATGCTACTTGGCCGAAGAATCAGCCATTAAAGCCCAGGCACGAAAACAAAAGAGTGATTCGGAGGGATTCTGTCGTTGTGGTGAACTTGCCAGGCATGTATTGTGCCTGTGGTGCTTGGGAAAAGTAAGCGAGGGCAAGAACGTGCAACTGACATAAGAGAGAAGGAAATGACATGCGGTGTGAAGTCTCGAGTACACATGAGGACATTACAGATCACGAATTTCATGTATGATAAGATCGCAGGCCAGATATCGGTCTCAACACGGCAATCTTGTGTGCGCACTGCGCATTCGGGGGTTGCACCATCTCCACTACTGTAACAACATGTACAAAAATATTTCATATTAATGGATGTAATGAACATTTGACAAGATCACAGAAGGGGCGATCAAAGAAGGGGCGTGTGGCAAAGACGGTCCATTGGGAAGCAAAGAATAGACACTTGAATCATTTATGATGTAACAAAAGATATTTGCGCGATCGCGAGGAACCATCATGCGTTTCCAAGGAGGACCAAGAACGAATGTAATTTGACGCATTGTGTAATGTTATCTCATATAGGGTATCTCCTTATTACTGGGTCAGACACATCGCCTTCGAAATCCCACCAACACTGGATCTCAGAACTACCGTATACTTGTGCTTGCTTGAGTCTAAGCGTGGCGTGTGTTCTCCTCCGCAATGCTGTGCCTGCGGTCTTTTCCTACATACACGGAATCAGGAAGCATGTTGAGCTGGTCTTCCTGCTTATCCGTTGGCCTCTGGTGGAACCAGAAGAGAATGCCACCAATGAAAGCGAGAATGGCAACGGAAGTGTAGTTCCACACCAGCAGAGGATCCTCAGACAGAGACACGAAAGCCTGACCAAGAGCATTGGAGAATGCAGACATGAAGTGCCAATACGAGGTGACGAGCGACCTCATGTTCTTTGGTGCCTTGGTGAATGCAAATTCCAGACCAGTGATTGAAGTAAAAATCTCGGAGAAACCGACAAGGACGTATGGCACGGCTTGCGTCCAGACATTTATGGGCGCTGCCTCCTCGCATTTGTTCATGTACTTGCCACAAGGGCCAGTCTTGTAGATGAAGTGCTGGATGACGGCTGCGCCAACCATCGCCATGGAAGCCAGGATGAAACCAAACGCCATGCGTTTAATAGGGGTGAACTTGATACCAGCTTTGCGCAGAGCAGGGTAAAGGAAGTTGTCCACAATGGGGATGAAGATAACGAGCGAGATAGGGTTGAGGTTGGTGATAATGTCGTTGGGCACACCATTGCGTTCCATTGTGGCAGCCTGCGATGTCAAGTTGTTGTTCATCTGATTGTAAGACAGCCCTGTGAAATAAATCAGATACCGGGCACGAGCATCAAGTACAACGTAACTCACAGTAGAGTGGAATCCACGTGAAGCAAGAGCAGGCACGGAGACCACGAGCGACTTGGTCAACCCAAGCATCATCGAATTGCATCCAGCCGGGCTTGTTTGCGCCAAGATGACTGGGTTTGACATCTTCCCAGAAGCGCTCGTTCTTGAAGTTCTTGCGCGTGGTGACCGGGTTGACAGACCATTTTCCTTTGCACGCCAGGGCCAGAAGTTTGACCGCTCGGATCAGAACTGAACCAGTGGGAGGGCTAAGGTGATATTGGTTCCTGCAAAACCAGAGCACAAGTGGGCAGCAGCAGAACAAGATCGTGGGAAGCAACCAGGCACACCAGAAGCCTATGTACTTCTGCGCAAATGGTTAGAAACCCGATCGTTGGGCACGGACATAACAGGCTTACCTCAACGTATACCATGGATATTTGACCAGTCAGACTTCCCGCATTGATGAACATGTAGAAGTACACTGATCACACGATGTCAGCAAAAGTCATCAACATCCAGGGATCGATGATCCCGAACAAACGATGAGACTTACAGAAAATTCGCGAGATCGTGATGTTGGGGTCAGATATCACACGCTCGCCGGTCTTTGGGTCTTTAATCACACGGGGCTTGCTTTGACGGTATTGTTCCGCGATCAAGGGTGAAATGTTAGCCTTAAAGGCACCAGTACCGAAGCCAAGAGTGATAACACCCAGGATGAAAGGGGCGATGGCCTTGCCACTTGTCAACACAGCCGGGATAGCAGAGATGATGAGTAGAATATGGCCCAGAATAGAAAATGCGATGGCGATGAAGATAGTGTTGAAACGACCAAGGTACTCATCAGCAATGATGGCACCAATGATGGGTGTAGTGTAGGCCCAGAAAGAATTAAATTGACCGATGCCAAAGGAGGCTCGTTGGCCCATATTGAGTGCGCCAGGTTGACCATTGAACGTGGGGTCACGGCCGGTGGTTTGTACTACACCATCGATGACAGGAAGGGGCCTCTGAATGAAGTTGGTGTCTGAAATGTTAGTGCGTCCCTTTTATCATTAGATAACATTGAGATGGTTGCGCTTACATAGCACTTGGCATCCGTAGTATCCAAAACGTTCGCAAAGCTCAACGAACGCAATGGTGAATGCAGTCCAGGGAATCTTTCCGGATACACGACGGAGAGTGAGCAGTTCTTCTGGCGTGGGTTCCTCGCCCTCCAAGTCGGCTTCAAACTCAACTGGAGGCGCGACATGCTGCTGGCTCCCTGTGGTGTCGGAGCGCGCCACGTGGTGCTTCTCGGATAGGGCTTGCTTTTCGCTGACTTCATACATCGGAGTCGCGATCTTCGGCTCGTGGCTCATGGCCATGTCGACCGCGTTCTGGGCTGTGGAAGAGGTCATCTTGACGACAAAAAGCTGTCGAATGCCTGAAACTAGCGATTAAAAGCTGAGCTCAAGCTCTAAGAAGACGACAGACCAAGGATCGAGATAGAGTGCCTGTTGAAACGGACGCGAAGGGATGGAAGGTCGCGTGCATTTTAATACCACCCTGCGGCAGACAGGCCTTGGCCAGCATTTCTGTTTCAAGAAGGTGGGCGAGCTGCGAAGAGATACAACCTCTTAGCCTGCAACCCTTCTATCATTTGGAAAGCTTGTCGTTATCAGTCCAACCAACACCTTGCAGCCACTGACAACGGCTAAGACAAGGGAATCAGTCTCCCAAGACTTGCGGCCCACCAGCGCAACTTCACTTGCAACTTGGCAATGTTGATCACAAGCTCAAACTGGCCACGAAAAGATGTCTTCGCACTCTAGCTTTTCCTTATCTGCAACAAGTGCTTGCTGTGCCTCAGGCGCCAACACAGCGAGGAGGGGTAGAAGCTTGTATGCGATCGCGGTTGACATCATGGCAGAAATCGGATAATCGGTCGTGATCGATTGTGAACCCATCTGGGTTGCAGTCACCCTTGATTGTCGCGAAGGGTGGAGGACCAATGGTGGCCATTAGCCTGCTCGCGATTGGAACTTTCCCGTCAGGCTCGAATGCCGCTCCGCCTGGGCGCCGAGCGGAGAACTTGGCGGCCTTGAGGGGCAAAACACGCTCCGCAAGCCTCCTCGGCACATCTCCACATCAGCAGCGGAAGCTGTGGAGCTTCTGAACCGTCTTGACCACTCTTGATCAGGCAGGCTGCCCTGTCCTCATATATAAGACGACCAATGACCGACTTTCTCCACCACAAGAAATGCTCGGAGTCGTCCCGGCGTTCTGCTTGGCTTCGAGATATCGCGGCACATGTGCTTATCATGGTGCCTTTTGAGTTTATACCCCCGAAGAGACCGCCCGCTGATTGGCGAATGCTTGGAGGTCACGTCCAGTTAATACCACTCTCTGGGAATGTCGTTGTGATCCTTCGCATGTGTCGGCAAGGCCGCTGATTTCCGCCAGCTTGGCTGTTGGAATCGCCCCATTTCGCGCATCGGTGCTAGAAACATGCAGTTGGCGAATCGTCGGCTACTGCAGTCAAAGTTGAGTCGAATGCTTGGTGGGAAAAATCTTGCGCTTGGCGTCTGCAACATCAAGACTTGCTTAACCGTGGCGCGGGGACTCACGTGTCGTACAGAGAAGTCTTCGAAGCGTGATGTTTGACATCGACCCATGGTGGAGCCATCGACTCGTTCTGGTAGAACGGTTTACGGGGCGAATCTTAGTCCACACTTCGGGAGGAAGCTTCTATGGATTCATCCTTCGCTATTAGCGCGAGATGATTGCCATAAGTCGTTCGCAGGCACCCGTAGTCAGCATTGGCCACTGGACCTGTTCCGAACGCCAGGTCAACAGCGCAGCTTGCGGAGCTATGTTTGCCTTCCGGGTCGGTTAGGTAGTTCTTCGGGTCAGCAATAGGAAGGGTTCGTTTACCATGCAATATTTAGGACTTGCCTACTCGACAGGGGATCGTGTTGAATGGAATCATCTACTACAGAGATAAGCACTCACTGACATGACGAGGGAAATGGATTGGATGACTATTCATTATCATTATTGTGGACTATCTGTGCTATCAACACACGAATTAATGTAGAGACGTGCTAGACAAGGCTAATCGGGAGCTTGTCTAGTTGCCAACAGGCACATCATCCAAAGGCGTACCCTTGGAGTAGTGGTTGATCCAGTTGAAGATCTCGGTGTGCCAGACCAAGCTGTTCTCTTGCTTCAGAACCCAGTGATTCTCATCGGGGAAGTTCAAGAAGCGCGAGGGAATGCCACGGGCTTGCAGAACGTTGAATAGCGCAAGACCATCGGCTTCGGGCAGACGGTAGTCGAGCGTGTTGTGGACAACAAAATGGGGAGTCGACCAGTTAGCAATGTGGTTGAAAGGGTTCCACTTGTCATAGGCATCCGAGTCCCAGACGTTACCATCGTAGTCGTGGCGGATGAACCACAGTTCCTCGGTGCCCCAAGCTGCCTTGGTTTGCGAGATACCATCATGGGTGACGAGAGCCTTGAACTCTTTGCCAAGGGCGTTGCTTTGGATCCAATTGGTCATGTATCCTCCGTAAGAAGCACCTGCGCAGATACCGTTCACTGTGTCGATCTCGGGCATCGAAGAGTTGACGTAGTTCCATGCGTTGACGAGATCGGTGTAGGGTGTGCCTCCCCAGTTGCCCTGGATAGCGTCGGTGAGATACTGTCCGAAGCCAGTAGAGCCAGTTGGGTTGGGAGCAACCACGATGTATCCTTGATCAGCCCAAGTCTGAGGGTTCCAACGGTTGGACCAAACGTTGCCGTTAGAGCCTTGTGGGCCGCCGTGAACAATGAAAGCGAGGGGGTAAGTCTTGTTTGACACATAGTTGGTTGGCTTGACAACCATGGCGTGGAGCTGCTGCTTCAAGTTCGGGTCAGAGCCGTTGAAGAAGATCTCTGAAACCGTAGCCGAGCTCAGTCCGGCAAGGTTGGGGTCAACGGTAGAGGCATCAAACAGCGTCTTCTTAGTACCGTTCACGAGAGTGTAGTACTCTGTCGGTGTCCAGAGAGCAGTGGCAGTGACGAGGAGCGAAGAGTCGGGTAGCAGCGAGAAGCTTGAGACCGAGGTGTTGGATGTCAGGGGCTTGAAATCTCCGCCTCCAGACAGAGGGAAGTTGAAGACTTTGACACGGGCGTAGTCCTCTGCTGTTGCATAAATGGACTGGAGATCATGGGCCCAAGTCAACGGTCCCTGGACCCAGCGGTCAAAGTTGGCACTCAGAGCCTTCCAGTTGCTCGTGGCAACTTTGCTACCATCGACTGCGACATCGATGGTGTACAGCTGCCATCGGTCGGACTCGTAGTAGTCCTCATCCTGCTGGATATAGGCGAGCTTGCAGCTATCGTGGGAGAACTTGGGCTGGCCTGACGCGCCCTGGTGGCCTGCCTTGTAAGCCTCGGAATCGGGGCCGTTGAAAGCTACTGCGGTTTCTGAGCTCGCGAAAGAACCGAGATAAATGTAGCTGGCAGTGTAGTTCGCCTTGTTCAGCTGAGGAGCCTTGCTGAGGAAGGCGTACATGGAGCCATCAGGGCTGATGTCGTAGTCGCCGAGGTCGCCAAAGGGCTGCACGGGCGTCTCAGACTGAGTTGTAGTGAAATTCACACCATGGTTGAGGTTGCGAAGTCCAGTGCCAGCCAGGCTGTAGCTGCCGTTGGATGAGAGAACACCAGCAAAGACATTGTAGCGTTGCTTTGTCAGCCAGGTGTCCCAGTGACGAACGTAGACGTCCGAGTAGTAACGGGCGGTGCTTCGCGCCTTGACTGCGGTCTCTGGGTTGTAAGCCGTTCCGTTGGGATACGCCAGACTGTTGACTAGGAAGTGCAAGTCGCCAGAGGAGGTGTTGGCGACCTTCAGTCCAGAGTAAGGCGCGTCCAATTCAGCGACCTTGGTGCTACCATTGGGGCTCTTGACATCTCCAATCCACACTGAAACTCCGCCAGGAGTTTCACCAGTACCATTGATGTAGACAATGCCTGAGCCCGTACCAGGAAGCCATGCATACTCGTTGACTTCGGAGCTGTTCCATCCAGACTCGGAGATAGCGCCCGTCTTCAGATCAATGATCTGAATACTGCTGCTTGACTTGTGCTTCTCGAAGGAGTATTGCGACTTGGAGAACAGCGCGAAGGTGCCATCGGGACTGGGGTCAGCGGCACCGCGACGGGGGGTGCTCAAGAGCTTTCTAATTACAACGTCAGCTGTGAAGCACGTCAACGTCATGGGCTATACATACTCTGGTGTAATGGCAAAGGCGCCAGTTGCAGCCAATGCTGTCACAAAACCCAAGAAACGAGGCATTGTCAACGCGACCAGCTTCTACAAAGCTTAATTGACTAAGGTCGATGTTGGGGACATAATGGTTCGCGAAGGGCACACAGCTTATTTATGATAGCCGGTACGCTGGAAGACCCCAGGTCCTGGCTATGCAACCCAACTCTTCTAGCCAACAGGGGTCCATGTCGTACCTGACAACTACCGCAACATTGGTTGCCTCCATCGCCATTGACGCCATCAGCACCGGCCCTGGCATCATTGGTACCGACCGTCTCTATCACACGATGTATAGAGTAGTGATCGTGCGCGAATCGTCACCTCTCCTGCCTGTTGGAGCTTACTGCAGCGGATTGCAGCGGATCAACAAACAAGCTCGGCCTAGGCATGAGCTAAAAAGCATGTCTCTCGTTCGTCGTATGGTAGGCCCAGCCCCGCAACATAGGGCCGCTTGGCTGCTTGTGTGATGAGCATCTCACGTGTGTGGAGGCAAGCAAGGTGCTAAGATTTGGAGCTCCCAATGCCAAGAGACCACGGCTGCAAAATTCAGGTGGCGGGTTCAACGGCGCGCCGGAACAGGCAGGTACCAAAATCGAAATTTGGCCACCATCGTATCCACCTCGGATCGGACTGATCCCTCGAAGCCAAGGATTTGCTGCATCTGCATAGCTGTGATATTGTGAAGGGAGGCATAGCATGTATGTATGTAACAAGCATTTTTATGCCTCGAAAATTGGGGAAATGTTTTTGTACGCCACCCAGTGTTCATGAAGCCCCTCTGCGAACAGAATGACAATGCGTACCACGATTGCGGCACAGACCTGGTGTCAATCTATCGCGGAATGGTCAAAGCATTACAATCACCTGCCCAATCGGGCACACTCCGCAAACCAAACCTTCGTCCCTCAACTTGGCCGAGCTTCTGTCATGAGCAAGTAATGACTTCCGCCAGTACCAACTGAAGTCAACACACCGAGTTCTGCCGTCTCTGCTGACGCTCGTGATAAGGGTGGAGCGTCTCGTATCCAAGATGCCAGGATGTGTGTTGGAAGTTCCTCGGTAACTAGCGCTGACGCTGATGCTTCCCGACCGCCGACATGCGCAATCCGCAACCTGGGTTGGCCGTGGACACTACAACGCTTCTATGCGTCTTCTCCACGGCGCTGTTCTTTCGTCAACACATTCTCTTAGCTGAGCTACCTCCCAAAGTCTGTCTCGCCGCACAGTAGATGCACCGGAAAGCTACAGTCTTCGTTGCATGTAGTATGTCATCCAGTAAGTCTCGCCCTGGAGTCCTGGAGCCTAGATCATGCAGTCGCTCTTCGTCAGGCCGAACCCATCCCTCGCATCTCAGACCATACTCCAAAGAGGGGCTCAACGCACTTCGAACGGTCAAGCCGCCGTCTAGTCCTAACTGGGGCTTGACTGAGAGCTGAAAGTGGCACCGGTTCGACCATCTGGCTTTGTGGAGTGACTGTTTCAGCAAGATGTACGAGATGCAGCATTGTACTCAAAGAAATGAGGGTAGACACAATGCCGTATCCTCTGCCGACTAGCCTGGTGCTATTGTACTGGTCGTCATTCACGCGAAATACCCAATGTGATGACTTGCAGTCTTTGATCCCAAAGGCTTGCTGTCCTACTAGTTTACACATCCGCTAAGCACTAATATTCTAGTCTACCGGTAGCCGAGAATGGCACGGTTTGCACTACCGATGGTGGATGCTCTACCACAAACGTAGGATTAAACCTCCCATGGAGTGTGTAGGACCTAATTTTTGTAGGACCTGCGCAGGGTCACTCCAAGCCATCATGGACAAATCACGCCCAGAATCCCATTTTCTTCAGCCCCTCAAGGGTGGCTCGACAGCCTACAACTTCATTCTTGTCAATCCCTAGCTCATCGGGACTGATGTGTGCTTCCGTCACCTCCCATGGGTCGCATTCCTCACCATACTTGAATTGCATAGCGAGCTCGCTTCCCGCGTCGCCGCACAGATTTGCGGCAGCCTCAGCTGTGATTTGTGTGAACACGCACTTTTTGCCAGTAACATCGGACCAGACGTCAACCATTTCCTGGAATGTCATTTTCTCAAGCGCAACATTGGCATATTTTCCATACGCCTTGTCGGCTGACGCAATGATCTGACGTACCCAAATTCCGGGATTCACAGCCATATCGCCAGCTACCAGTATTTTCGCGTCCGGCTTGGTAGGGAGCGTCTGGATGTATTGTCCACTATCAGGCTACTTCTACGTTAGCATGGGTTCATCAAGCAATGTGGAAGGTAACACACGTGTGCAACAGGCTTGCAAAGAGGAAAGAACGCCATGTTTTGAGGGTAGTACCCAAAGTACAGGTACGAAGTGATTGCAGCCAATGTGGGCAATTCGGACTTGATGCGGGCATCAACGTTTGCCTTGTAGTCCATGTGTGGCGCAAGGAGCTTACCGCCAAACATTTTCTTTGCGCTGGGAGTGGTCGACCATATGTAGTGGGTCAACGAGGAAGTGGCGGCAGCGGCCCGGGCAATATTCATGCCTTGTTCCTCTTCAATGACTCCCGCTTCGTCCTGAGATTTACCTTTGAAAAGGTGCTCCCACCACTGGGTCACGGCAAAAATCGCATGAACGCCCTATTAGGAGTAAGCAAAGGAGTAGCCCGTTTGGTATTGTGTTTATGTAGCTAACTCACCTTGAAAGCATCCAACAGAGACGCCAAATTGTCGAAGTCAGCTTGCACGACCTCTATGCCATCGGCAGCAAGCTTCTTCGCTGCTTCGCTTTCAGGATTTCTTGTCAAAGCTCTCACTTTCCACCCTGGCGTCTTCTTCATAACGTTGATGACCCCGCCCCCCTGAGATCCGGTCGCGCCAGTGACAGCTATAATCTGTGGACCATGGCCTGGCCAATCCTGGATAGCATCAGGCAAGTCGCTCTTTTCACCATGCATCATTGCAAACCAAGGTTCGAAAACAGCCTCAGTCCGCTTGGAAAATGCACCACTTTTGTAGCCCGGATGCCCCCAGTCAATTAGCTTATCATGCGCAGCTTCCAACGTTTCTCCAGTTCTGACATTTTCTCTATCCTGCACAAACACGTCATAGCCAGCCAATAAAGTGGACCGCAACGTCATTTGCTCAGGCAAGAAAGCTTGGCTGAAGCCAGGCATCGCTCTGGTCGAGTATTGAACTGGCATTCGCGATTGTATGCGGGAATTTGCCGACATACGGGTCCCTGGTTCTCAACGAGTACGACTGCTTCGGTACCGCCGCATCATGGTACTCTAGTGTTCGCGATACCTTACAAACGAGACCGAGAGTCTTGTCTGGCACCGACTCCGGACCTGAGGATCTTAGGTATTATCACGAGGACGCATGTGATCTCACGAAGATAAGCCAAGAGAACTCAGACAAACCACGACATTCGCTCTCCGTGGAGACGCTGCCAGTCGAGGACAGGGTAGATGTTTTCCCAGACTTGGACATTAAGGTACCAAAAACCAGGCAATGACGTATGGGAAGCATGACTTCCTAGAAATTGGCCATGAACTGGTTCGCAAAACGGAACAATCTGCTCAACTACCCAACACACACGAACATTATGCCTGGGAGAATACTCAGACCTTTCAGCGCTCTATGTCTCCAAAGAGTATGATTCTCCCTAACTATGGGCACTACAATCTCCACTATCCCACACGCACCGTGCGCTTTACAGGTACGTAGACAATGTGTGCATGCACCTGTGCAGCGTGTTAGGACGGACTATGAGATTGTCACTCACATCAAGTTCATTGCCAAACTACTACGACTTGCATAACACTCCACGATAATCGACATGGCACCATGCATTGATTCCTTCATCGAAGAGCGAGCGTTGCGAATTGGCTCTCGTGCAGGCTTGCCAACTTGAGCAAAAGCTGGGTTTTGACGAACTCCGCATCTTTGACCGCCAGTCAAGCAAAGGAGGTATACTTTCGACGCATAGATCGCGCAGTTACTGAGACCGAGTTCACTATGGATTTGGTGGATCGATCGCATCCTTAGGGTCACTCGAGAGGCCCTGCGGGTCGACACAGTGTCACATTCTTTCGTCGCGTGATGCACGGCATTGCCTGAGATGATCCAACATCTCTGTTGTGCAGTGGTGGAGGTGTAAGTGTCGGCTCTACACTAGACCAAAGTGCACGTATTCGAGGTCAGTAACCAAGCCAACTATCTCTATATACCAGCCACAGTTATTTCGCCGTCAAAAAATGCTGACACCACGTTAGGAGCGTCACGTGCATTTATATAGCGAGCTTCGCCGAAGATCCCTACATTCCAAAGCACAACACATGAGGATTTCAACGAATAGCTGTGCTTCTGCCAGCTGAGATTGAGTCTAACGGATTCCTTTCGGCTTAGATGCGTCTGTGAAACTATTACGTCCTGGAGACGGTGAATTTATAGTGTTACGATATTAACGATGAAACCCCTCCCCAAACCCCAAAACGCATCTCGTCACTCGTTCTTGGGCGCACGCGCTCCTACTTATTGACTTCACTTCCTGGATAAGCCTTCTTAACAGATATGCGTGTCGCAATCTACTTGGCCTTGACCACCACAGCCGTTCTCGCACAGAAAGTGTCTCGCGATGGGTGTTGCGGAGGAAGTCTCGGCCAAACTTGTCTGAAAAGTTCTTTTGGCGAATGCTGCAACAAAGATGGATTCTGGTGAGTGTGCTCTGTGCATGCGAACTGACTTGCAGGGATGACTGGTTGACCCTGCAATCACAGTGGTGCATCTCCGGCATACTGTCGAAGTGGTTGTCAACCAAAATTTGGACACTGCGATAAGAAGCACGACAACAACAACAACAACAACAAGGGTCATAGCAGGCTCAAATCTAGTCATAATGGTAGATGTGGGAGCGGAACTGGCCTGACTTGCTTTGGGTTCAATCATCGAGACACCTGCTGTTCGCGACACGGGTTAGTGGCTCCAGGTTCCTTCCCCCTCCCATAGCTAACACCACCACAGGAGATGTGGTTACTCTGATGCTTACTGCGGAAGAGGCTGTCAGGTGGGCTTTGGAGAGTGCCATGATGCGAAGCCTTTGCCAGGGAAACCGTTCTTGACGACATCGACATACTCCCGCGGCTTCATTCCCAACATCTTTAGTGGACTTCCTATCGCCAGCACGCCTGTCTCGATGAGCCCGATCCTGGCACCCGATGCTATCCAGCCTAGCTCGAGTACGGCGTCTTTCCTATTCGCCTCCTCAGCTCCTCTGTCGTCAGTAGTCACTGCATCTTCATCGCCCGTCTCGGCAGCCTTTAACGTCGCGCCAATCTCAGGTGCTCTGTCGTCCTCGATCGCTTCATCGTCTTCAATTGCTCTATCTTCTTTGGAGGATGTGTCATCGATTGGGTCATCCTCACATGTCAAACCTGCATCTGTCGAACCGTTGCTGCCAATGCCCACCACTTCCTTAGGCCTTGTGTTTTCATCCGACATATCGTCCAAATTCATCACGGCAGATTCATCCCCCTTATCTTCCTCAGATGTTATGTCGCTAGTCGAGTCTTCGTTGCCTATTCAGAGCTCATCCTCCGTGCAGGGGATCTCATCTATGGGGTCCTCCCCTTCTCTGGAACCCTCTATTGCGTCTTCCTCTTCAGCTCAGGTCGCCTTTTCGATAGAGCCTTCCTCTTCGATCGCATCTTCTTCGATTGAAGATAATCGTTTTGTAATACTTCCTATACCATCGTCATCTGAGGTAGTTTCAAGCTCCGAGGTCTTCTCTTCAGCTCAGGTCGCCTTTTCGATAGAGCCTTCCTCTTCGATCGCATCTTCTTCGATTGAAGATAATCGTTTTGTAATACTTCCTATACCATCGTCATCTGAGGTAGTTTCAAGCTCCGAGGTCTTCTCTTCAGCTCCTATGCCCAGTCCCACAATCGGTAACCCAGGCTTCGATGATTTCCCAGCAAGAAGCAACGCCAGTCCCTGGATATTGTATGGCCCTGTGTCAGTGGAGGCTTACGATTTGTTTCCAAAGAGATCCTTGCCAAACGCCGGGTAAGTCTGGTCTTGTAACACACCGTCGTCTGCATTTCCTTGAGCTTTTCGTGATAACACGCTAACGCGGTATCTGCACAGTTATTTCTCAGGAGAGAACGGCATAAAGTCTTACGAACAATATATCGATAATTTAGACACGACGAAGACCTACCGTATTGTGTTCTATCACGCACCATTCGGTACGCCTACGGCCGATGGTTGCACCCTCTACACGAGAATAGGTGGCCAGGTAATCAGCGCCGTGGCGCTCCAACCTTCGGACGTCGACGGAGTCTATGTGCAGATTGTCTCAGATCCATTTAAGCCATCGGCATCATCTCGATTGTTGGACATCTCGAAGGATTGCAGGTACTCTATTCGCGATGTATCCCTGATCGACGACGTGTCTATTGAAGAGGTTTCATAGTTCATGAAACGAAGGGGTTCGGAACATAGTGTGGCGAATTACAGGCTTTTACTGTGGGCCCTTTTTCACATGAAGATGTCCAGCGACCCAGAGGCCAATACCACTCTTGTAAAGATGTTCAGTCAAGGATATCTATCCACAATCATGAGAGGTACTCACCGAGGCCCCAGTCACGATAGCAACCCGACCGTCGGCCTGTTGGACTGAACCCATGGCTCGAATTCCAGCGCTAAACACGATAAGATTGAAGGAAATATCACAAGCCTTGCGGTCAGGGAAATTCGCTGCACGAAAGATCAAGTGCACTAGAAGAGGTCAGAAGAGCGAGAGGGGTCCTTTGAACAGTGCTAAACCCCTCCATGCACGCCTCGTGTTTACCATCATGTCAGTGTAGATTGTGCTCTTCTTCGTCAAGGGCGTCGTTTCGCCGAACCGTAGCAATCTAAGCACAATCACTGCGCCCTCGGTTGCAACCATATGGGATGGGCTCGTATGTGTCTCGTCGGGAGCCAATAACGATGACTTGATTGATGTATAGATCACATCACACTCGCATATACGTAAAGTCGAAGGCTCGTTTGGGATGCCTTCATTTTACCGGAGTGGTGGGACGTAACACCACCGAGATTGACGCGCGCATGTGCATGAACTAATCTAAGCGCATCCGCGGATGTGGTCAATTGGCATCAATGCTGTGAAGGATGCATATAGGCATGAATGGAACTCGGCGTGAGCGACATGCCTTGCTGAGCTCGTGCATAATGAAAGTACCCCATCTTGCGATGACTATCTACTCATGGACCTAAAATCGTGCGTGTAAGATGCACATTTTACGAGTACTTGTCTTATGAAAAGGCTCGAGGCCTCGTCGTAATGAGGTTCTGTGCCGCAATCCTGCGTTTTGGCTGGCATGGTGTCCATCGGCTCGCCCATGTTCTCGGGTTCCTCGATCGGCAAGTCGCTCAGCTCTTTTTGGCGATCCCCTATGCAGACTGAGGTTGTTTAGGGATTTGTTCCGTCGTCGTAGCTGTGCCTCATTCCTGTGGCGTGTGCAGTAATTTCGCTCAGCTGCGCTATCTTTCGACGGCAAGTATGGCATGAATCCATCGAGAGATTCTAAAGTCTTGCAGATTAATTGAGCCGCAAAAAACCCATCCCCAGACATTCAAGGGGCTGACCCCCATGGGTATGGATTTAGTGATGAATCGTCTAGCACAGAGCAGTCTTCAAATATGTCCTTTACATCTACTCTCTTCCATCAGTAACGCTGTCAGATCTACTTGTTTCGATTCTCACAATGGCAAGTCCTATAGAGAATGGATTCCAGATCGCCATTCTTATGACATCCGCTTTATCAATCTTTATAGCAACGCTTTTTGTTCTGCTACGTATGATCGCTAAATTCATAGGCCTAGGATTCGACAAAAGCAATTACTGCATCATAATTGCCCTCGTATGTTCCCCTCCATATCCGAATTGTCTGTTGACAACGCCGCTAATGATATTCAGGTTTTCAATAATGCTTTGCATTCCTGCTGCATGCTACTTGTCACTCGAGGTGGATTTGGGTTCCACACAGTAGACATTTTGAGGCGTTTTGGACCGGACACTGTGAAGTTCTTCTTCAAGGTGCGTAATGCAACTTCACTAGAGAAATAGAACGGTGGCTTATGAGTCAGGGTATCATGTCCTTCGCTTTACTATGGAACGCTACTGTCTGTTTCAGCAAGTTATCCGTCCTACTGATGTACTCGTCGCTCATACTCGTGCCATCTTTGATCAGATTTGCGAATATTATTGGAGCTTTGATCATAATATGGAACGTCAGCGACGTCATCGTTGGATTTCTTATCTGCCGACCCATCGCGAAGAATTGGGATCCTTCTCTGCCTGGAAATTGCGGCAGTCAACCCGGCTTCTACCTCGCTATGGGCATGATAAATCTCATCACAGACGTCATGGTCATAGCACAGCCCATCCTATACCTTCTAAGATTGCGACTAGCGTTGCGCAAAAAGATATTCGCAATCTTATTGCTTAGTATCGGCATAGGGCGAACAATCTGCATCACTTGTTCGCTGCGCTAACCAGGCATAGAACTTGGGTCATTACAATTTATCGACAGACACTGCTTCCAGACTTGGATTTTGCGGACATGACACATTCAGGTGTACTAGCTACGATTCTGTCGGGCCCCGAGCCTGCCGTGGCAATCGCGTTGGCATGCATACCACTTCTTCGGCTCAAAAGCATTTATCGAGACCGCACAGTGAATACATCTACAATAACAGCAACTCCGGTCTCTATACCTCGAAGCGAAAAGGGCAGAGCACGAAGAACGACGGCATATCCCTCTTCACCGAAGTGGACAACGATAATTCATCCGAAGTCCATCTTCAGCCAATTGCACCTACGCACTGTCCAGATACTGAAGAAGATTCCGTTGGAAGGGCCCGTCGGGCGTCGATTCTCCTACCAGCCCGAACTATCCTGGTGGAGAGGAAATGGGAGGTACACTGAGGTTGAAATTCACATGTGGTCATGAAGCGACCTAGGATATTCTGCATTTGAGATGCATAGCAGGGAGGCAAGTAGTCTTGCCCGAGACTTCGTGCACAGTGAGAATTACCTGGATGATATCGCATTACAATCAAAATTATGTAGACATGATATCCGAGCTCAATCATTGCTGAATTCGGCATGCAAAATGCCTTGATTATAGTTTTGTGGTGGGTAAACTCAGATAGCTTTCATATGCGCCACCAAAATGCACCTTATGCTCTCCAATGTTCAAAGAATGCTCGTTTGTTCCAAAGTTCGCAATCCCAGGATAAATTCCACCCACTCGTAATTCTAGGATCTCACCAGCCTCGAAAGCTATACCGGTGGCCCAAACACCAATCTCTAGTCGTACTATCTTGCCTGGTTGTATCTTCTCTTCCTTCTCGTGAGGGTGATATGGCCAATTCTCGTGCATAGATTTGCTGCTGTCGATTGCACGGTGCGAAGCCCGGAGTACACCAATTGCACCGGTATATAGAATTACCTCGGTACGTTTGTCGGATGGAATCTCTGCAATCGATTTCGGCGGGATATTGGCCCATGGGATGTTGAGTGACAAGAGCTCTTCTCCAGACGCCGAAAGTTTTCTTAAGATAACGTACACGTCCATGTCATCTGTGGCAGAGCAAGACATGTGTAGAACGACTTTTGGAATGCCAATTACCGCAGTCCGCGCTGGGAAGGTATGTCGAAATGAGGCAAAAGAGTCTTTGCTGGTGGAGTTGTACGATAGAGCGTCGTTGCTGCTTGCCTGGCTGTTCGATAGCTTGTTGTTTGGCGCCAGGAAGAACTTTTGGTATTCCGTATCCGGAGGTGGGAAATCTGCAACTGCAACGTTCTCGATAGGGCTATGTTCGCCAAATTGTAGGTAAGAGACTCGTACCCGAGGCGTAGATTCCCAGTCGTTATCAACGTCTTTGAGGTAGCAGTCGAAGAATGTCAACAGCTCGTTCACCGAGTTTTGGTTACCCCAGATATCGTACCACTCTTGTGTACCGTGAAACCTGAGCCATTTCTTATCAGTCGCACATTCCAACCATCCTCGTATAGCGCCCATCCCTAAAGTCGTAAAGTTAGTTATAGACCTCCTGGAATGGGTGGCTACTTTACCATGCATTGTGTTACTCCAAGTGCCTGTGATGTAGGTTGGTACATTGATCTTCTTCATGTCTGGTCGCTTGTCGTTCCACCAATCATTGGCCAAGGGATGTTGCTGATACATTTGTCGGAAGCTTTCTAACCCATGTCGGCCTTTGAGCATGTATTTGATGATGAGGTTGTCGAACAGGTCTCCACCATATATGCCACCACGAGCAAATTGTTCACGGTACAAGTCTCCACATCCTTCCCATGGCGCGATAGCAACCAGAGATGGCGGGTTTAGCGCTGCGATGAACCACTGGATAATGGCAAGATGTGAGTTTCCGGCCAGTCCAACTTTGCCACTACACCACGGAAGCTTTGCAGACGCTTCAATGACATCGTATCCATCTTCTGCTTCCTGCGTGCCCATTATAGCCATGACGCCTTCCGAGTCATAGGCACCTCGCGAGTCGATGTTGATGATAGCATAGCCACTTGGAACAAAATCCGCCGGATCTGGAGCCTCGAACTTCTCAAGTCCGCTCAGCGCTTCGGCTGTATCGACTCCAAGATTCCATGGTGTCATAAGCTGTAGCGACTTGATTCCATTGAACTTCTTGCCAAATGGACCCCAGCATATTATCGCTGGGACCTTCTGCTCGTTGGTTGCAGGTCTGTAGATATCCGCATACAGCTTCGCTCCATCACGAACCTCGAAGCAGAAGTCGTGCTCTACCAGGATGTCGCAAGGTAAAACTTTCGCATCGTGTGGTCTCGACCCTTTTCGCAGGGTTTCGGTACGCAGTTGTGGTGGCTTGTATTCGCCAGCCGCCGGAGCCTCAAGAGGCTGAATAGGAACGTCGATACTCCACGATTTCATGGTGATTTCTGCTGTAAAACTTGACAAAGCCTTGGTGCTTTCTACACATGTGAAATACAAGGCATTAACCTGAACGACTCCACATCCCGAACAAGAAAACATGGTTATTCAGTTCTGATCCACTGTCGCAACGATGCCGCGGAGTTTCGCGGTCCGGCAGTCGGCTGAGATTGCGCATTGCGTGTTGCGCACCGCGGCACGCTACTGAGCCGACACCGAAGTCTCACCGACCCTACGGTAGCGGGTTTACCCCGACATTTTCCCCAGATTCGCTGTCTTTTCATGCGGCAATCACTGCGGAGTGTGGGGGGCGGTGTTCTCGACCAGTCTCAAAGGGATGAACAGACAGCAATAAAAGTCGCCCAATTGGCCATCAAAGGAAGACACAACACCTTCAACAGGTTGCCCTTCGTCTCTCTTCCAATGGCAGATACAAAGCCGACCTCGATGTCCAAGGCGGAAGTGCACCGTCTAGAGGAGACTGGAAGCTTTTCTCCAGCTATGGAAGCCGAGAGAAAGGAGATGGCGCTTGGTGGTGCAGGCAACGTGCAGCTGATCCTGAACAACGAAACTGTTCTTATTCCTACACCAAGTCCGGATCCAAAGGGTACGTTGACCCACATGGAAGTAGAAAGACTTCTGACGATATCACAGACCCTCTTAACTTACCTTCATGGAGGAAGTGGGCGATTTTGATCCTCGTTAGCATCTTTGGCTCTACCGCTATTATCCTGTCAAGCGGCATGGGTGCTATCATCACAGCCGTGAGGCAATCGTATCCCGGCGAAGAAGAGCGAACGAACGATCTCTTAACCTATCCAACACTCTTCATGGGCATCGGCAATCTGGTTGCTATGCCTCTTGCTGTTACGATTGGTCGTCGGCCCATATTTGTGGTCACCATGATTGTATTGGTAGCCAGTGGAATTGGTTGCGCCTTGGCTCCAAATCTCAGTGCCCACATCGCTTTCCGCAACATTATGTCTATGGCGGCCGGACAGTCAGAGGCTCTATGTCCATTGGTGGTGCAGGAGATTTACTTCCTTCACGAGCGCGGTCGGAAGATTGGGTGGTTCGTCTTCATTGAGAATGTCATCGCCGGCATTTTCTTCATCACCTCTACCTACATGGTGGAAGCAGGAGGATGGCGATGGTGGTACGGCACATATACGATCATCAACGGTGTCGTCATGATCGTATCGTACTTCCTTCTCACAGAAACGATGTACGAACGTCCGGACGACGCTACCGAAGGAGCAGTACACTTAGACTTCAACGAAGCCGGTGAAGTCGATCCAGCGGGTGATATGCACCGAGTCATTCGTGTCACCACTAAGCATGGCAATGTACTGGAGCCAGAGCGATTTGGACCTCGAACATGGAAGCAGGATCTGAAGATCTTCTCCGTCAAGCCGGATTGGTCTCGCCTAGGCGAATTCTACAAAGATCTCTTCCGAGGACTCCTGATTCCCACCATTCTGTGGCAATTGCTCCTGAACGGCGCATTCCTGGGCTTGTACATCGTGGTCACTGCCGTCTTTGCAGGCATCCTCATTCCTCCTCCTTACAGCTGGAGTTTCAAGTCTCTTGGGTACATCTTCGTTGGTCAAATCGTAAGCGCGGTCATTTTCCTGCCCATTTTGGGATATGGCAATGATCTCATCGTCAAAGGCCTGTCCAAGCTGCACAACGGAGTCTACAAGCCCGAATTCCGATTCTTCAACCTTGCAATTCCTGTTGTCGTTGGGGTCGTTTGCGGAGTCATGTTTGGTCAAGCTGGCGCCTTTCCTCAGAACTACCACTGGTCGGCGATTGTAGTAACCTTCAATGGGGTGTTCTTTGCCTTCTTAGGTGTTAATGTTGTTGGCATCACTTACGCAGTTGACGCGTTTCCTCTGAAGGCAGGACCATTCCTCGTTTTGATCTGTGCTGGAAGAGGCTTGATAAGCTTTGCGCTGAGTTATTCCGTGCTGCCAGCTGTTGCAGCCCTTGGTTACAATGGGACTATGAACGTCGAGAGCATTATCGCTGGGGTCTTGGGTGCGATGGCAATTCCTTTCTACTTTTTCGGACCAAAGATCAGGTTAGTTGCACACAAAAGGCTGAAGACCGGTGGTGCCGGCGATGTTGCAGAGTAACGCAGCTTTGAAAGCTTTGTAGGGAAACGGAGGAGCTTTTAGGTCACTTAAGCAGGATTATGTATATTTCAATCATCGCAAGATATGCATCTTGAAGAACATACTGAGGAGTGTCCATTGATGCTTGTGTGATATCCTCATCTGCAGTATGTAATTCCTAGCTTTTGACAGTCGCTTATAGTGACAAAATGTTCGTACATGCAATATGGTTTGTATCTGTTGTGAGTTGTGACTGTACAAATCGTTGAGGAAAAGTTTGTCTCCGAGGCCGTCACATTAGCAACAGTACGGTCAGATGAATCGTAGAAGATTGCATATCATAAAGATGCGAGAAAGTCACACAACATGAGCCGCTGTTTCACGCTTGTGAGAGTGCATCGATTCCAATGATAGAGATCACCTAGGGTAACGCCCATTGAGATATAAAGATGAAGCAATGTGTTCAAGTTACTATATACCAGAAGAACCCAACGTATGCGCTCATTGGGATGGCAGAGCGTAGGTTAAGGCTAAGGTTTCCCAGTCTATGTCCATCAAGTCCATAGCATCGAGCGGGAACTCCGTTGCCATTCCAAAACCTGACATGTCGGTGGAGAAAGGCTGGTTGAGGGAGATCAATGGTTGCGTGTTGACTGTAGCCACTGTGGAACGCGTTTCCGGTTGCAGCGCCGATAGTATGTCCGTGTGATCTGTCGTCGTGAACGCCGAAGGACTATGATTGCTAATCACACTGTGCTCTCCTGGCAAAGGACCCGTGGGTGCATTCAACCTTGCCGCAACTTCAGTTTGCAGAGTTGTTAAGAGAGCACGGAGAGCCTGCGATTCCCTATCATCTTGAGTTCCGATCTCATGTTGATGCCTAGCGATCATTGCCGCACCACTTGCTAGTATCTGTTTTGCTCTCAGTATTGTATCGCGCTCGCAGCGGCAATGACTTACCTCTAAATCTGCTTTGGCAAGTCCGAGCCGGGGGTTTCTCATTATATGAATGCCCTAGCCACTGTCAGAATTGAATATTCGACATCCTCTTGAAAACTTACTAATGCATACACAGCTATTAGTGGTGCATACGAAGACCTGAGCACACTTGATGCCCCATGCTCATATGCATTATTCAATACAGACACTATTGTCCTGGCGGAGCTGCAACAAATACTGTAACCGGATTTTATCCTGAAGCGATAGGGTTTGTTGGCGCAATGCTTATCTGCTGAGCCTGTCACGATAGCAGGGTTGAGTAACAATGCGTTTCGGTGCAGTAGAAACAATGTCTGCCAATATTGCAATGTTAGAAATGGCATTGCAAACCTCAGCTCTGGCTCACTGATGGTGTCGCTTAGACCCCTGGGCAAACGTCAGCGAGCACCAGTTACAAGGCTGATATAACCTACTGAGCATGAGGCGGGAGTGATTGTGTCCAGTCTAGAAGCTTCTGGTCCAATTCGCCAACCATTGCCATCTTGTGTCCAATCGCGGACTCAATGTCGTCGGTCGTTTCTTCCATGTGTCTTGATGAGGCGAATCGTTCGCTCATCTCACTTTGCAACTTTGCAAGTTGGGTAAGAGCTAGGAAAAGCTCGTGTTGTGAATGTGATGGAAACACATCCGTTGCCGACCATGCCAACTGATTGCACTCAAAGTCTCGTATCGTGGAGAGCCGCCCAAGTTCAAGGGATATGATCTTTTCAAGCGTGTACACAGACCACCAAACCAGTATGTACTCTTCGCTCTTATCTTTTCCGAGATCGTGAACCTGCCGTCGTGAGAACCGGCGGTGCAGACCTAATGCTTGGGCGTGAGACGCGGCCAAAGTGATCATATTAGACGCAAGCACAATTTCATCGCGACATCGATGTATCAGGGAAATTAGAAATAATGCTTGTATAGAATGAACTGATGGATACTCGTTGGCGACATGGAAATTGGAAAGTGCGACATCCAGGAACTCGTTGGCAATGTCTGGTTGTGTGGTCTGATAATTGGCGACAACAAGGAGGACCATAACTATGGGTCTTATATCGTTGAATTGTTCGTCGAACGAACAACGACAAGATACTTCCAAGCCTTGCACAAAATGGTTCATAGAACTTGGTGTGAAGATTGGAAAGACCGTGTTGAGAGATCCCATGAAGGTTCCTGCATGACTTGTAAGGTCTGAAACAGAGAGACCTCTCCAAATGCCAGAGGGATGCCCTGCTCTACGACTTCTGGGAGCTCTTTCTTCGCGCGTAGAAGCGTCACCTCCAAGCTGTCTTGCGATACCTAAGCGTTTGAATGCGAGCTCAAGCCATTGTGATAGCATTGAGAGGCTGCTGCCATAACCAGAGGCAAGCCTCGGAAGCGCAGGAAGTAGCTCTTCGTTAGGTGATGAGCGTCTTTCTTGGGGTGGTACGAACGTGCTCGGCTGAGACTGGCTTGCTAAGTCAGGCTCGGATTGTTGGGATCGCATCGAACACACAGGAGAGGCGAGAGTCTGCCGAACCGGTTTCTGAGCCTCTCTTCGCTCTACGGCGACTCCAGGATTTCGTGGGTCCAGTGTAATGCATTCGGTACCGGCTTTGGTGCAGTTAGTACACTTTGGATGTGCTTCATCACATCGTATCTTTCGAGACCGGCATTGGGAACAAGCGTGCGTCAGACGCTTTCGCTTACGGCCCTGGTCAGCTACCGCTCCGGACGGCTCGGACATAACGTGTCAACTGAGATGTTGGTGAACATGCACGCGAGCAAAACTCTGGGGCGATGGGACCAGGTACGGCTCGGTTCAGCATATCAAGGGTAAGTTCTTGAGAACCGAGAATTTGAACCGAAAAAGCGGGGATGCCACCCCCTCGCCTGCGCGGCTCAGTAGCGCCCGAGTCCGACGCCGAGGTGGCGAGGCCTCACGAACCGCTGCCATGCACTTCCCAAGCACAATCGTTATGGCGGATCCTGGGGTAGTGCCTGGAACCTGCACCACGGCTTTGCAGAGTATATATGCCGCTCATGCAAAAGAAGGAGGCACTGTTCTTCTATCACAGTCATCATCTCCTATTTCCAGAGCATATTTGCAATGGCCACCCAAACTGAGACCGTTACTGCCACCAAGGCGCCAGCACGCCCAGCAAAGAGAGCACCAGTAGATTTCTCGTCCTTTGTGGGGTGCTCCAGTCCTCTCTTTGAACCCGAAAACAAAGGCCGTGTCTATGGCGATTGGCGAGACGACCTCGTTCGGGACGGAGTCGCTGTTGTGAGGGGTGCCATCCCCGAGGATCGCGCGAAACAATATGCAGACAGGATGTACAGCTGGCTCGAAGACTTCAATCTTGGTTTCAAGAGAGATGATCCCAGCACTGTTGGTGTTGACCACTTGCCAGCCATCAACGAGAAGGGAATGTGTTTCGGATATGGTCTCGCGCATGAGCAATTCGCATGGGATGTGCGTCAAGAAGAAGGTGTCGTTGGCGCTTTTGAGAAAGTCTACGAAGACAAAGACCTCATAGTCAGTTTCGACGGAGTGGGTCTCGCGTTCCCCAACAGGAAAGACCTTCCTGCAAACAAGCCTTGGCCACATCAGGATCAAGATCCAGAGAAGGGTGGATTCCGTTGCTTACAGGGAATCGTGAACATACTGCCAAACGGGCCTGAGTAAGTTACCTTATGCCACATCAATGCTAAGGACCTGCTGCTAAATGTTTACTTCTTCTAGCGACGGTGGACTGATCGTGTGCAAGGGCGCCCATCAAGTAAGCGAAGAATTCCATGAAGAATTCAAGGATGAAGAGGACCCGGTCTGGGCTTGGACCAAAGAGTGGTACGGCTTCACCGACGCTGGGATGAAATGGCTCGAGAACCGTGGCTTCAAGTGGGAGAAGATCTGTGCTGGACCTGGAGACTTGCTCATCTGGGATTCAAGACTGCCGCACTACAACCTCAGCCCCACCAAAGACACACCCAGGTTCTGCTTGTACACATGCTACATGCCAGCCAAAGACGCGACCAAGGAAGATCTGGAGAAGAAGAAGGCAGCATTCTATGGTAAGCTTTCATTTCATTTCGAGTCATCCTTACCGTGCTAATGGCGACCAGATTTCCGCGGCACATCGCACTGGCCAAATGCTCTGCAGACGATCCAGCTCCCAGTGCTCCGCCATGGAAAGCCCGACCCTCACAACTTCAAGGAACCTCGTTCTGGCGCACCGAAACTGACCGAGCGTGGTTTCAAGCTGACTGGCATTCCGTACCTCTCAGCGAAAGCATAGTTTATAAGTGTGCAACAGATATGTTTGCTTGTAGTGTAAGAGAAGAAATGATTCGAAACATGAATACGCATTTTGGTGCTTTCGAAAATATTGATGCCAACCAAAAGCTCTGTGTGATCCTGTCTGGTCCTGATATGTGATGAGCCGAGTCACAAATGTAATTACACTTCTGAAGTACAGCAAGCTACCTCTGACCTTCTACGGCAGCTTTGGGATTTGTTAAACACAGGCCACGCGGTGCTGTGGTTGAGTCTTGATGCCTTCCTAGCTACTGTAGAGCTTGAGACAATATACAAACAAATGGCTTTGTTTCTGCGAGATTTGCCATGACACTATACTCGGGGATATTCGTAGGTGAAGATGATCTTGTGTATTGTTTGGTCGAACATAACGGTCGAAATCAACTTTGTAACACTATACTGCAGCGATGGCCCTTGGGTGCAATGAGAAAGTGATTCTCCATTTCCATCATTTCATCAGTCATTGTAGAGCTGAGTCTGGCACCCCGGCACTCTCTAAAGAAAAGAGCTGCGCTGAGGCGCAATTCCATCCACGCTAGGTGAAGACCAATGCAGATCCGTGAACCTGCGCCAAAAGGAGAGTAGGCGAGTCGTTCCGCACGAGTCTGAAGAGTCTTATCCAAAAAGCGACGACCATCGAACCTGTGCCACCTAATTAGAAGACGTCATTTGCATCTGAGATGTGGAGGATTACTTACTGGAGCGGTTTGGGAAAGATGGACCCGTCTCTGTGTATCGTATATGCTTGAGTGCTAACAATGATATTTTCGGGGATGGCATATCCATTGATGTTTGTGCCACCTCGTGGAACGACTCGAGGGAGAGCACCAGGTGCGGCACCATACAGTCGAAGTGCCTCTTCGATGGCACTATTGAGCAGAGGAGCGTTCTTTAGCTCATCTAGCCTTAAATCTGGACTTAATTCCGCTACTTCCGCTTCTATGTCCCTCTGAAGAGCTGCGTTCTTCAATACGGCCCAAATGAGGTATGTCAAGGTCACTGCCGTCGTGTCCGATCCAGCTACGATGAGATTTCCCGCTTCGAGACGTATGCTCGAATCAGTAATCATGGTCTTCTCTTGTCCTTCGTTGGCAGCCATCATCTGAGCGAAGAGGTTCTTGCTATTGTGGTTTTGATCCTTCATGTTGCGAACTGCAAGTGCACCGTACTCGTAGACGACATCGTCAGCCGTCACCAACTTCTGAACAGCTGTGATTGGAAGCCATCGACCGATGCGATGCGCCCATGGAAGCTCGTTGCGAAGAACTCCGCCAAGTAAAGCGGATTGTACAGCGTCAATGTATGGCGTTTGCTGCAGGAATATGTCAGTCCTACGGCCAAGTCTCAAATAATGATCGTTCGGGTACCACTGACCTTGCCAAGCTCGAGCATGTTGAAGGACTCTCCGAACGCCAAATGAGCCACAACATCCGTGGCCATAAGCGTCCACCATTTCAGAATATCCGCTTCTATCGAAAGAGCATCCGACTTTATTCTTGCAACAGCCAGACGGGCCTTTTGCTGTATCTCCTGGTCCCAATTGCGCTGCAATGCAGAGTTACTAAACGCTTGTGCGAAGAGTCTTCGCCGAGCTGCATGCAAGCTTGGATCACGTAGTGCAAAGAGTCCGGGCTCCCCTCCTTGGATGATAGTATCGTACCATGGCGACTTCAAGAAGCCACCTCCGATCTTGTGGATGTTTGCAAATCCTTCCAGATCGCTGACAGCGACTTCGTCGGGTGCAATTCGGACCACGGAGCCATACTTTTGATGGAGGCCATCAACATAATGTATGCGCCGGCCAGTGATGATATAGAACTTCAAAACCAGATGTGTGAAGCGACTATACCATGGACCAGGTATAGATGAGAGATTTCGAGATTCGAAGCCCACGTATAGAGTTCGAAGTATCGTGTAGCCAACGAGGCTTAGGAAAAGCAATGGAACGATAGCCATGCTGCTTGCAGTGAGGTGAAAAATCTCCACAGGTTTGGACGCTCGTGACCAATGGCCTAGGTGTATCCTCTTCTGCATCCATTCGAAAAAGTTCTTATATCGATACAACAATGCACAAAACCGGCTGTCAACGTGCCGAGGATCAGATTCCGGAACGTGGAGGAGGCGTTAGCGGAATGTGGAGTGGCGCTTTCCCCGCTCAACACACAACCATACTCCGACACCGACCACCTGTTGTGCAAGTTTTCTTCACCCAATGAACACGGCTTAATTATTAGTCCGGCTTTGGGCGCCATGCTAACATTCAGCTATGATGACGATAAATAACATGGACATCAGTTATGCTTGATAATGCTTTTGAATACTTAAACTGCCGGAGCGATGATTCGCTCGACGAATTGCGTTAACCCCATTCATGAAATTTAGAAAAGTTGAGCTATCTACTTCTGCTATACATATGCTATGTCCTTGTGTCATGTCATCCTCCTCCGCCATTACTGGCTTCCAAGCTCACCGAATCGTGAATGAAACACCGTCTCAGCTAGCAGGCGTGGTCTGTGCTGGCCTCCGCGTTGATGTGGCTGTCGTAGTAGGTCTTCTCGTACTCGTTCTCCTCACACTCCTGTAAGTGCTTGTTGTTGTTTCGGGCACCGCAACGGTCGGCCGCTGTCCAACAGTAATGTCTGCCTCTCCAGCACCCTGCTGTCCCTCGATGCCCATAACCATGTAATTTTGAGTACCAAGCTTCAAACCGACCTTCTCCCAAGCACGGAAGTGGTTGCCAGTGTTGATAGTGCCGCCAACGTGCATTTTTGTGCGGATGGACCAATATTGTTGAAAGTTAGTCTTGTCGCCAATGATGGAGGGCGCGTTGGTGCGCTCCTTTTGCCAAATCTCGTATGTCGCGCCGTCGGTGTCAAAATTGCCAAAGTAGTTTGCGCTTGCGTTGTCGGATGGGTTGTGTGCGCCCACTGCGTAGTGGGTCGTGATTAGCGATGGTACTGGAACAGACTGGGGAAATTGGGTACACTGGGGAAATAATACGTACTGGACTCAATAACATAGTATTCGACTAGAGGATTTGTGGTCCAGCCGTAAAGAGCCAGGTAAGCCCAGGCATTCCTCTCAAGATCGAAGGTTCCTGTGTAGTTGAAAAGCCTGTCGTATCCGCACGTTAGCTAAGTATATGGCATTGATGCTGCGTTCACTATAGGGAATCGTCCGGAATATGCATCCACACATACATATCTCTTCCGGGACGGTAGCCCTTGCCGACAACAAAGTTTCCACCGAAACCATTGTCCCATGTTACGTTGAAGTTACCACCAGCATTGTTGTTGAAGTCAACATCCGCAAAATCATTGGCCCAGTATTGGATTGAGTTGAAGTTGTTGTTGTTCTGGCGGGGTCCGATCTCAGGTTGAGGAGCAGCACCCGCTACGCTTGCCAGAAGGCCAAGAGTGGCACAGGCTTTGAAAAGCATCGTGGCGATATAAAAGGCTGGTTGGGAAGACTTATAGTTCTATTGCATGCCAGAGATACCGACCCTTTATACAATCGCAGCCATTGCTTAAACTCCAATTTTCGCAGAGCCAACACCAAGGCCGTAACTAAACAATCGTGAATGAAGCCTCACTATCCCACACCATCTTTGCGATGCCTCCACGTACAGCCGCAAACACTATATGATGCATCTATAATGATTATCCATACGATGCTGAGCAGTGATCCCGGGCTCTTGGACGCCCTAGACCACGGTAGCGACTGGGTAAATTTGCTATCAATACCGATCTTGTCTCGTTTCAGGTAGCGAATACCCGGCAACCTGGAAACACGATTTACAGCGCATGGAACATGTAAGATTGAGATTTGGACCGGTGGCTAATATGACGTGTTTGGAAGGCAGACGTGCGCTCAGTACCGTTGGGATGCAACCACCAACACATGCGCACTCAATGTACGTCTATCAATAGTCACGATAAGCTAAGCTACCACGCTGACAAGCATATACGATGTCGACCAGTACTGCTAGCCATATCGTCGGGTAGGAGACAGATGAGATCTGCGGACTGGATCTTGCGCAGCGAGCGCACCATTAAAAGGGTCTAGCAGGAAGAGCAGGCGGCGCTTTGGGCTTCGAACGATTAAGGAAAGAAGGCAGGGTAAACGAGGACTTGTCGATACTAGACGTCGTATCATGAGACTGGTACGTACTCATGGTACTTGAGTCGATTTCGCCCTTCATCGCGCTAAGATCGCGCAACTTGAAGTAGATTACCGCGGAACCGCAAGAGATGACACCGATTTTTGTTTAGCTAGTATGCTTCAACAAGGTCATCCATATCTAACTTCACCACCTTCTTCCCTGAACCAATCGTCGCTTTTCAGCCCTTCCTCCGTATTGGCATAGTTGATGATTGTGCTTTTCGTAGTTGTATATGCATTGTAAGCATCAATGCCATTCTCGCTCCCAACGCCCGAGCTCTTGATGCCACCCCACGGTGAGCTAGGGTCATTGCGGTGATGCGTATTTACCCAGCAAATGCCGCTTTCAATACTCTCCGATATCCTAAATGCCTGCGAAAGGTCCTGCGTCCAGATTGCAGCTCCAAGCCCAAAGTCGCTGTCATTGGCGAGCGTAAGCGCTTCCTCCTCGGTGTCAAAGCCCACAACAACGATGACCGGACCGAAGGCTTCTTCTTTCCAGATGCGCGTTTCCACTATCTTCCGCGAATCGCCGTCAGCGAGAATTGTAGGCGGATAAAAGTATCCTTTACTAAAATCGGTGCCGTCTAAGGTTGAGGCGCTGCTTAGTCTTTGCCCTCCGGTGACGACTTTGACGCCAGAGTCCATTGCGTCCTTGACGAGTGCCTCGACATTCGACAATTGCTTGCCAGAGATAAGGGGACCCATCATTGAGTCAACATTCTTGGGGGATCCCATTCTCCGCTCTATACTTTGCGCTTTACCCTTCAATTTCTCAATGACCTGCGCAAGGATATTGTTTTGGACGATGATGCGCGTTGCCGCCACGCACGTTTGGCCACTGGCGATAAAGCTGCCGAACGCGATCCCATTGACAGCGAGATCTATGTGAGCTTGCTCGAACACGATAAGCGGGGCCTTGCCTCCAAGTTCAGCTGTGTAATGTGCCAGATTGCGGCCAGCAATGGCACCAATTGCTCGTCCCGCTGGGGTCCCACCAGTGACATCGACTTTCTTGATCGATGGATGTTCAACGAGCGCTTTTCCAGTGGTGAGGCCATCCCCCGGGAGGACGTTGAAGACACCGTTAGGTAGACCAGCCTCTTTCAGGAGCTTTCCCAACTCGATGCTTGTGAGCGGCGTGAGTTCGCTCGGCTTAAGCACGATCGAGTTGCCAGCGGCCAAGGCGGGAGCAATCTTCTTTACTGCGATGAGCATCGGATGGTTGAAGGGTGTAATTTGCGCAACAACTCCAAGAGGAACGCGGTCGATCCAATTGTGCAATTTGCCCACGGTTGGCAATACTGATCGTTCCTCGGTACGAATCAAGGCTGCATAGTACTTGAACCATTTGACCAGCGTTGGGACTTGCGCATTCATCTCACGAATGGCACGTCCAGTCTGGCGAACCTCCAGTTCAATGAGGCGGGGGAGGTTTTTGGTAAGTAGTTCTGCAACACGATCGAGCGTATCTGCGCGCACGTGACGTGGAGCTTTGGACCAAATACCGGACTTGAAGACCTTGTGTGCCATCTCGACGGTCTCGTTGACATTCTGGGAGGATGCTGCATGGCAATGTGCAAATATTTCGCCTGTAGAAGGATCTTCTACAGTAAGCCTACGATCCTTACTGTTAGTGACCGGCAGGCTTTGTGGTGGGGGATAGGCTAACTGACTGCTCCGCATCTCCTGCAACCTCTTTGCCATCAATCCACATCTTGTATGCCTCGATAGTCGTTGCGCTCATCTTTGCGATATGGATGAAAGCTTGTGGACGGAAGTCTCGAGAGCAGATGAAGCGGAGGTGGCCGATAGGTGGTGGGGCGACGAAAAGATAGGCGATAGCTCGGCTGTCGTCTGCAGCCAACGCCCGGTGGCTTCGATCTCTAGAATACCACCTTCAACCAACTTCTTTATCTGTAATACAATCTTCCTCTCTTGCGTCACCGCCTGCTGGTATCGATCTCCCACCATCATTACTTCACGCGAAAATACGTCTCATACACATCTGTTCCTCACGTCACCGCGGCTCTTTTCCAGGTTTTTCGCTTTGCCGTTGATCATGTGATTCCTAGTATACTTCTCCCCTTCGCATCCCCTCGCTTGCACTCCAAATCTCTTGAAACGTCGCTGGCAGCGCCATAGGAGTGCAGCAATTCGACCATGCGACTCCTTTCCCGCCCTTCTAACACTTTAGATGTTAACGCTAGGTAAAGCGGTGTCTCGCCATCCTTCGTTTCGTGGTTAACATCTGACCCCATGTCCAGCAACCACTTGGCTGCTTGATATGCTCCGGGCGCCTTGATTGCGGAAACCAATGGCGTTTCCCCCGCCTCATTTGCGATGTCAATCGAATGGCCCATGGCTGCAAGATATTTGACTGTGTCGAGACGACCTCCCATTGCTGCTGCATGCATAGCGCAATGATAACGATTCGGCGGCGGAACTGTCTTGGTTGTGTCGGCACCAAAAGCAATCAGGACCTCGAGCACCTTGTGTGACATTTCATACGCTGCGCGAATGAAGAAGAAACCATAGTCCTCATGGTGCACCATTGGATTTGCGCCTGAAAACAAAATGCGCTCAACTTCTGTTGCCGTCGCCTCAGCGGGAAGATTGGCCAGGATACGGTCCACTCCGACTCTTGAGCTGACGTCCAAGTTCTTTCGGTTGTCTTTCGCGACGGCAATCTTATCGCATGTCAGTTTCTTATGGATGATGGATACATTCGAGCTTGCAATCGACGGAGTGTATTTCGAGGGCACTTTCGTGGTCGATGAGCTGTGGGTCGCATATTGGGCAGTTATCCCAGATGCCCAGCTTCGCGTTTTCTTGAGTCGCCCTTTAGGAGACAAGAGTGCATTGGCGGGTACATTCTCGTCCGCGAGGAATGTCCCCCGTGACGGCGAGACTTCTTCGCGTATTGACGACTTGGACTTGCTTCGCCTGCTTGGTCTAGGCTTTGTCATCTCGACGATCCTCGAATGCCGCAGCGGCTGCGCATCCTCTAGGCGCGGGATGCCTGCCAACCATGTACCTATGCCTTTGCTTCCAGAAGTCGAAGCTGTTCCCACAGCCGATGTTGGTGTCAAGCTGCGCGGCGTCTCGCCTAAGGAAGGCTCCAGCGAGTCTGGTCTTGGCGTGGTTGTCCGAACACCTGGCGGTTTCTTCCTCGCTACAGCGGTGATGCACGACCGGAGCAAACGGATAGCCTGTAGAAGGGAAGGAAGTCGTTCCCGTGCTATGTGGTTGACCTGGATTTCGTCTATGTCGGTCTTTTTCAGCAATTCGTCGGTCGCGGTGTGAAAATCACTGGTGTAGCCACCCTGAAAAGAGTCGATTGTCGTTTCTTGCCCAGGAATCTGGACGTATAGCGCGAGATAGTCCAAAGAGAGTTCCAGTACCATTCTTGATCCCTCAAGGTCCTGTCGCATGCTGGCAAGGGGTCCATCTTTGCAGGCCTTCCAGTCATCCTGGGGAAGCACGCTGCACGATAATTTAAGAAAGATCTTGTGCAGACGCTCGCTAGTTACGTCGCAAGAGTCCAATATTTGCGATGTAGCGTTCAGAAGGGCATCCGGAAAGGTTGACTGTGAATTAGAGAAGTCATCTTGCGCAATGCCGAGGCCAGTCCGGATGATCAACAGGTCGTTGTTGATCGCGTTCAAATCATGTCGCGCATCGCGCACTCTCCGCGCAAATTGCCCAATGTCTGGTATGACCTAAATCCTATGATGTCAGATCAGAATTGGCGATCGTTGGTGGGAAGACTTGCTTGCGCGATGGAGGTGCCTAAGGCAGCGCACCTGGCGCTTACGGTGCTCGGTCGGAGCATCAGTCGCAACAGCGACAACTAACATACGGAACACATTAATAGCACGAGTTCGGATTCAGAGGAAGCAATGTTGAAGTCCTGTGTAGCCTGAGCCAACGGTGGTCATGCGATTGGAATTGAGGTTGTCTGCATCCCTCGCTCGTTCGTCCACAACCCCTTTGGCAGAAAAGGTCCGTTCACAAGCAAAGATGGGCCAAGGATGTCAGCTACACCTCAAACTGTTGGCGTCGAACGAAGCGCCGCGCACGGGGCTGCGACCGTTTCCGCACCTCTCGCAGGCATCACCATGTCAGTTCGCCTTCATCAAAGAAGCAAAGTGCGTGATATTTCCTCACCGTAAGATGCGACGCAGCTTTCTGTCGAGTAGCTGAGGCCCGGGAAAGTTTGGCGACATTGAGCCGGCGAAAGGCACCAATCGCCAGCGTTCCGATCTCGAACTGCGGCTTGCGCACAGATAACGTCGGTCAGCTTTGGGTTAGCAAGAGCGGATACCGGCGAAGGCTGGAAATGACCCTTCTCACAGGGGTTATGTGGGTAACATTGGACCTGATCACCATGCGATTGTACCGTAGTCAAACTAGCTATACATATTTTACTCGCGTGCTCCATAATGACGTTCATTCAAGGACTATTAATCCACGATTCCGAGCGGGAGGAACGAGATATAGTCGATCGGCGCGGGCTCGATGCCGTTCCCCTGTCCCGTGATGCGCACCAGCTCTCCCTGTTGCACTTCGACGCCGCGGAAGGTGATGCGCATTGCCGAATGCCCATCAAGATATATCGAAGGTGCATGCCCCAGCTTGTCTTCCGCGTTCCCAGTCCATCGCCCGATTGTTTTGTTGCCGATCTCGAGATGGTACTGCGACCTCCCTCCGATCAGATCGTAATAGTTCACGGCGACGTCGTATGTACCTGATGCAAATGTGATGTTTGCAGCAGCGGTACCTGATGTGGTGTTCGAAGTGGTGACGATGGCATAGTAAGCGGAAGCAGTGTGGAACGGACTCACAGCATACGGCTTGTAGCCAGACAGCGACATTTTCTCCGCTTCGACGCGATATGGATGCCTCCCGACTCTACCCGCCTCGTCTGCGATGCCAGAAAGGTTATAGTAGAACATATTGATCGAGTCGCGCCAAACCAGGGAATGCCCTGCCTGGAATATCTGCTCAAAAAGCACATTCTCATAACGTTCCGCATCCACCTTTCCGTGGAGCGACTCCCACTTCTGGACGAATTCTTGCGCTGTTGCGGCACCTTCGTAATGCGCATCGTAGAAGTGCTGGATGACCGTCTTCCCAGACTTCAACCTCTGAGTGTACGGCACATGGTGGAACCACAGCAAAAGATTGTCTGGAGTTGTCTCGACATTTTCGTACATCTCGGCGATCTCTGGTGGATACTGCCCCGCATTGCCGGTTCCATTCTTGACTGTGCGATCCATGCCGATGCTAAACTTGTCGGCGCGCGTCCATTGGCCCCAACCGTTGTTGTCTTGAGAGGCGGGGTTGGGTCCAAAGTGCGTATAAAGGATGTCCGTAAGTGTTTGGATGCCTAGATTACCGCTGTACTTCTCGTACGCGGGCCAGGACTTCATCGACATATCTGTGATCACGTCCATAACCTGCTCGTCAAACCCAAAAGTCAGACGGATCCAGTCTTCCAGGATCTGCTCGGGGTCAAGCGATGCGTTCCATGCCAGTCTCCCGTAGGCGTAAAGATTGGATGGAGCCATGTGGCTTCCGAGCCAAGTCTGGTTCGTCCCAACATTCACAACTCCAGCATACCCACCAATGGGGCGTTCGAAGCGTTCACCCGACACGATATCTTTGACCTTAGTCGATCGGCTATCTGCTCTTAGGTCTGTTTCAAGGATCTCCTTCCACAGCGGCCCAAGATAGACTAGGTGGTCGTTCTGCCCCAGGTACTCTGGGGTGATTTGAAGCTCAATGGCAGTACTAGTATTTCGCAGCGTAGAAAACAGTGGGTTGGCTGGCTCCCTAACCTGGAAATCGATCGGCCCATATTTGATTTGCACTACAACGTTGTCGTCAAACTTGCCGTCCAGGTCTTTGAAGAACTCAACCGCAGCGTTAGCCCGGTCTGCAGTCCAGTTGGCATAGTTAATGTGGTTGTCGTACACGAAGGCGCGGAACATGACGAGGCCTCCATGCGGCTTCGCAGCTCGGGCAAACATATTGGCTCCGTCAGACAACGTCCGATTGTACGTCAGTGGTCCTGGTTGCCCTTCGCTATTGGCTTTGACAAGATACCCAGCCATATCCGGGATCCTTGCATACAGTGTATCGGTAATATTCGCCCACCAAGCATCCACTCTAGGGTCAAGAGGATCAAAAGTGTTAAGGCCACCGAAATCTCGCGGGGACGCAAAGTTTAAAGAGATTCCTAGCTGCACCCCATAAGGACGCATTGCATCAGCCAACCTCCCTAGGCCCTCGATGTTTCGCGCATTAAGAAGGGTCGCATTGGCGTTGACGTTGTTGACTATGATGCCATTGATCTTGATAGAAGCCAGTAATCGAGCGTAATCTGCAGCGCGCGTAACATTGCTAACGACAAAGCCGTCCCGAAAGAATATGGAAGGGCCAGCATAGCCTCGTTCAATGCTCCCGTCTAAGTTGTTCCATTCGTTTGTCCATCGAAGGCGAGCTTGTGGGTTGTGAACAGCCGCTGAAGGCTTGAGCTGGCCTTGCGCCAGTACGGAGAGATACTCAAAGGCCCCGTAAAGCGCTCCTCTCTCATTGGAGCCGACGATGATGACATCTGGTCCCTCCGTGTCGAGATAGAATCCATCCTCTTCGAGGTCCTGACCCGCTGCAAGCTCGCCGTGCACAGCTTCGTAGGCTCTTAGCGTGCCAATGTGTATGCTCGTAAAATTTTCAGTCTCCGTCGCGTTGATCGTAAGTTGTTTTCCAAAAATGCTACGGAAGCCTTTAATAAGCTCTTGCTGAGCTGTATAGACTGGAAGACCCTCGGTCGCATTCAGGGCGATGACGTTCCAAGGCAAAGATGTGAGGTTACCGGTGCTGGGCACAGGCGCATAGCGCAACCACATATTATAGCCATCTTCTGCTGCAGCCAAGCCAATGACGAGGAGGAATGTTGGTAGGAGTCGCATTGCTATAGCGATGGAGGTTGCTCCTTCTCCGCAAGTATGTGCAGATGGTATGCGACATTATATGGTAGGTCTGATGGTCCTTCGTCATGGCTTCACGTTGATCTACCGAACCCCACAAGCTGGTTCATTGGCGGAAATTCATTGTTGATCTTCCAGAAGACGCCAAGTTCCGTCATCGAAGTTCTGTTTGTTTCAGAGACAGTTAAGCTCGCGGCAGGATTTAGGCTAAAAGCTTATGCTGGCGCGTGGCGGTCACGGTGATCTTTGGTTAATTTGCGGAGAACCGTGAGGCTCGAAACTTTCCAGCGGCAATAAAGCACACTGCCATGTGTAGTAATAAGATAGTGTCGATGGTAGCGAAGCGCTAGCATAGAGCAATGCGCACCGAATTTAGGCATTCAGGGCTCTCGCTCGTGCATGTTGCATGGTTTCGCACACACCGTGCACCACGGGATGCCAGGTGCAAGTGAGGAGGACATTGTTCACCTTCGAAAAGCAATATGATGCACTTAAGGCACCGAACCAATTGCGAATGTGTGTATTGCCACTACGCGGAAGACTGGTATAGATCACGGCGAGTCTGCCAATGCAAAAGCTGTCTGAAGCTCAGATCGCGCTGACGCCAATTGCGCTCCTTGCGTTCTTGGCGGCAATGCTGAAAGAGCTGGATATCGAGGCAGCGGCATCGATAGACTATAAGGCAATCTTCGTAAGCAGACTTTTGATCGCTAGCGACCCAAAGCAAGAGATTAGAGAAGTCACAGGTTAGGAGGGGATATCGAACGGAAGCTCGGTAGCCTGAGAACAGTTGGTTACGGGCCCAGTGGATGGAAGCTGAATAATTCGGAAAGGCGATGTGAAAGCGGTCGCGAAGTGGAAATACGTCATGGATTTTATTTCCATCCGCTTAGCCAAACGTATGACCCGCGATGCATCGACCTCGTAGATTCGGCCTGCGCACAACAACTACTGTTCCAGTTAAGTCAGCAAGCATAGGAGGCGTGAACGGGTAAGATCAAGGGTAGTAGATCATGGATGAAATAGGTATGCGAAATCGTGCGCCAGTTAAGGGCCAGCAAGGAAGATGAAAATCATCACATAAAGAATATTCAGACTTGATCATTGATGCACGACGACATCAAACATAATTATTCCCTTCGTCGAGGCGGACTAACCACACATGTAAGTTCCGGGTTGTCTAAACAGACTATTGACGCAACTAACTCTAGACTTGTGTCGTCAAAGAAGCGATGAGCCAGGGCAAGCTCGTGAGTCGTCAGAATTGTGCTTGGTGAGCTCCAGAGACTCTTCGTCAGCCAGGAATGGGACCTCTATTACAAGCATAACCTTCGCCCACCGTCGGAGCAAGTGTACCAACGAAATGATAATTGACCAGAAGACTGGGTGCCTCTTTCGTGCTGGAATGGCTGATGGAAGCTTCAGCCTTGGCGGGCATGGCCACTTGCTTGCATCCAGATGACTTCTCTCACGAGAGTTAGTCATGTGTTACAGATTCGAAATGACTACATGATTTTGGTGACATATAAACCCTCGGTTGAGAATATTTTTGTGTGAACGGATCATTAACTTGCAGATATGGACTCATGCAGTGATGACAACTTGACACTTATTCGCGGTTTTAATGATAGGGAGCCTACTTGCTGGACACAGACAGCGTAGTAGGCTGTGTTTACAAATGCGCAAAGACTCCGGCTCACCATGTAGACAGTGTGTCTGCCAGGGCGTTTTGCTATGCGAACTCGAGCTAGTATTCAACTGAAGTTGTCACAACAGCTGGCTACGAGACCATCGCCTGTGATCTTGATATGTGGCAATAGAAGGACCCCAGACAAACGTATCAGAAAGCAGGGCGGATCATGAACGCCTGCCGAAGTTCCGAAGCTATTCACATGAAAGATGACAATAAGTTGGCACGCGTGTTGAGTGCGTGAGAGAATGACCGATCATCGGGCAAGGCCGCTAAGTACACACCTACCTATGTGATCGTGACTGATCAAGCAACAGCCCTCTGAAACAGACATCGAATTTAATTTTACGGTCTAGCCTGGGGACTATGCGGGTCCATGTATTCCCGAGATAGTCCTCGCGCGGCTACTGTGCCCGACCCAATTCACTCAGCGACGAGGATACGACAACGTTCGAAAACCACTGGCGATGATATCAATAGTGTCCACATGGATGTCACTTCTTTTCCGCCATCTTCTAGTTCTCTGTACGTGGCCAGTTTTTTTTTGAGATCTATGTATACGACCTGTCTATGCTTGGCGGACACTTCCCGAGGTCTCGGGGATGTACACAAGAGCGAAATGCCCGCATGTTGGGAAGTTCGCAACGTCGCTTATGGCGCAAGTCCGTTCTAATGCCCATCTATTGCCTCAAGCGAAATTCTATCGAGTTCTAAAATTGACGGACTGGGCGAGGATGATCGTGTTCTTTCTGCCACTGTAAAGTGACGGAGAACCGCGTACACTTGGTGCAAGGTTCTAAGTCCGAAGCACGACCACATGCTCCTTGCGTCCTGTCTAGGAAGTCTGGACATCGAGAAGCTTTCTGCAAGTCGCTGACACTAGATGACAACGTGATTAAATGGAGAACTTTCCCCTTTGTTCCCACACCCTACAAAGTGCAGGTTCAGTAACCACCTACAACGCTACATCCCTCCATCTCTTTCATTGTACTCTGCGAGCTTAAGTCATTTCAACATGAAAGTCTATGCCTTCGTCCTCGCCACCATTGTCACGCTGGCGGTGGCAGCTCCCACACCTGCATCTCCTGAGGACAAAATCGCAGGGGCAGCGGATTGTGCTGCAGGAGCGGCCAAAGTCGCGACCGGAGTATGTTCCTAGTCTAAATACACAGCCTGATGAACACTAATAGATGCGAAAGGCGGCATTGGGCGATTGGCAGCTCGAAGCTGAGGGTCATGCAGTAAGTTAATTTGACGTGTTCAGAATTCCTAGGCTAATTAATTGTATAGCAAATGGCAAGGGGCGCAGCGGTATTTTCCTCTCTATTTTGTACAGGATCATAAGTTGTGTCAGCTAATCATTGCATCAGCGTAAGGGGTCTGCATGCTAGATCGATACAATGCGTCTCGCACTTGCTTTAAGCACTATAATGATACCTATATAACATCTAGGTTACAATTCGTGGATTAAGGGACTTCAATGAGTTGCTACTATCGCTTTTTACTTTGCATGTATCAATCACAATACAAGATACAACGTCTGTCCTCAAGCTTTTCACTTTATGCTCCCAGATTGCAACAAGTAAACTGACCACGACAAGTGCAATGGCGTGGTTTCATAGCGAGCAGGTCTTCTCCTTAGGACATTCAGGAGAGGAGAAGAGGAGAAGAGGAGAAGAGTTGGAACTGGCGACGCAAAGTTAATTCGATACTTCTGATTGAGCTGTCGTCGCACGGTAGGGAGCACTATTGAGCTGGGTAGCGAAAGACCTGAGATCCCTGCCGACATATTGGAGGCACAATGATCTCGTAAATGAGAGCAGGTACGGATGGAAAGTGTAGTCGATTAGGTATTAGATGGTAGTTGCTTTCAAGGGAGTAGGCACTACTTTAACAATGTTATCTCCATTTCTAAGCTTTGCGCAACAATATTGCAGGTTCAACGAGTTTTGATTTATCGTGTGCTTCTACACTGGCGATCGCCTGGACCATGGGATCCCAATCCTGCTAGCGCATGCTTATCCAACACAACAAGCGTCCGCGCAAAATGCTACCGAGGAGAGACTAGTAGACTTGCCCACTAACGACACACTAGCTGGGTAGAGCATCCTACAGCGCACATGCGTGTTTAGCTCGAGTGCTATTTCTGAACAGTGACAACTTCATTCGAGGCAATCCTTCGAACACTTTTCTCCTGACATCCTAGATTCCTGTCAACTGCAGTCTTCTTTTCGACACTTCAGCCGCTTAGTTTCACCAAGTCATGAACCGCGGACAACGCGGCGGCGGGGGCCGTGGTCGAGGACGAGGTTCTGGTGGTCCAGTTGGGGGCTTCGTACGCGGCATCGCGTCTGGAATAGGTCTTGTTACCGAGAGTTATCAGCATCGGAAGGAGAAGCAAGCGTTCAAGACAGAATCGGGAAGCAAAAATGAAAATCATCTATCCTTCGCAGATGAAGAAGTTGTACCGCAACACAACGCTCATCTTTCTCAGCAGATGGACGAAGCCTCATGGGAACTGGATGAAGCACAAGACCAAGTATCTGGAGATGAATCCGGACGACCAAATGCCTTGGAAGTCGACCCAGCTGACCTTGCAAACGCATTCCGCAACACTCATGCTCAATCGCCTCACCATGCAACCGGTCAACTAAGTTTACCCGTCGTGATCACACAGCGACGCCCCAACGCTCGTACTAAGGGTTTCGTACGCGCCTATTCTCCTCTTCTTGAGGATATAGACATCAGCCAAACCACGTTTCTCGACTTCATCGACAAGCTAAACAAGTCTCTTGCACCAAGCCCCTGGCTTGAAGCCATCAATTTGGCAGCGGCTGCGGGGCACAGTGTGCCTGCGCCATTTACCATCATGATATCTCTTGCGGCAAAGAAGGCAGCAGATGCAGCCAGTGAACTTCACAGTCGATCGAAAGCCAACAAATTCCTCGACGAAATCAATGAAACGTACTTTGCGCCCCGCGGTGTGGTAGCCTTGATAATGACGTGGAAGCCTGTTCATAACGGCGACGTGTTGACTACAGCTGGCTTTGATATGGAATCATCGATTGCCAAAGCCTCCGACAGCAGCAAATCTCGTCCGTTCTACGAGAGCTCGAGCGGCGCAACCGGATTTGAATGGCCAGAAATTGCCCCGCTCGTGTTCCCAAAGCTTGATGAGTTGCCCGACGAAAACCAAGGAGCCTTCAAGCGTAGTGGAAAATTCGTTGATGACTATCTTGACAAGCGAGCTCAAGCGAAGTGGGCTGGGGAGAACCCTGATAGCGAGCTGGCTAATGCGACGGGCAAGGAAACATTCTCTTCGCGATACGCAGATCCTAACCACCTAGCTAGCAGTGGGGATCCTGTTGCTTTGTTGACAGGAGGGTGAGTAGCACTTCCAGTTCACTTCCACAGCGTAGACTGATGACAAGCAGGTTACTTCAAGCCCCGCTTGCAAGCAAAGGAAGAGTTGAAATGAATTCGAGCAACAACATGCGCGGTGGTCTCCACGGCCGCAGAGGGGGTGCCGAATCAGGAGGAAAAAGACTAGATCGAGGACAAGGAGGAGAGCTTTCCTCTCAGCGTAGCGCAAGAGGGGGAATCGCTGGCAGTGGATTTGGACCGCTGATGCTAGTACAAGGCACCAAGAAGATGTTGCAGGACGTAAGTCGAGTGGAGATAATGGATGCCTTCGATCGACACTAACACAATGACAGAATGTGCTCTATCTTATGATTGTGCAACGACCTTCGGACCAGCAGCTCGCAGAGGCAACAGCGCCATCGAAAACTGTAGCACAGTCCTTTTACGAACTGGAGTAACATACAGGATTATTATTTAAAAGGACTGAGCTCTGTAGCTTCCAACAAGAGCCAAGAATATGTTAATTATGTAGGAGTTAAAGAGCAAACTGGCTGTAACGTCATAGTCTAGTGCATTGGGTTCGAAATGTACATGAAGCTAACAGTCTTAACGCAATACTATACAGCCTTATTGGGTAAGACATGGAAGGGGAACATTATACGGGGGTATTAACGGTTCACATGCGTGTAGGCGCGAGGCGATGAGGATTGTGCAGCTGACCAAAGCCATCTGCGGCTGAGTGCACTATTGTACGTCCAGCCACGCAATCTTGCAGAGCAAGCAAGGATTCACCGTTAAGGCGGACCTAAAGCTTAAGACACTTATGCTTGTTTCGGTAATGCTTGGCGAGCGAATACTTTCGGGAATAGGACATGCGATTGGGACCAACAGCCTAAGCCCCCTGTTTTAAATTCTCAAGGCTTGCGGCACACCGGTTGGGGAGCGCAGAAAACTCATAAGGGTGCATGCCAGCACTGTGAAAACGTCTCGGACTCCACCTCGAACGTCAATCATCATGTCAAATACCAATCCTGAGGGCATTCATCTAGTACCTACGGCGCTGGGTGGTGTGCTTGTCCATACCTCGAACAAACACATTGTCGCAGCGACCTCGACCGCACTCGCCATACCGTTGTCCGACACACCGTTCCCAGAAATGGAGCACTACACAGTGCGTTATGCGCATAACTCGGGACTACAGCACATGATGGCTGACAATGGGCTTACCAACTTCTGGCGCTATGCTCGCGTTACCGGTGAAAGACTACCAGTTCCCATCAGCAGTCAGCCCGTAGTGACTCAAGTCCTGTCGGGCATTTTGTCGTGTGGCTTGACGATATGCTTTGGCGATCCGCCGGCACCCGCTTCTTCCGATCCACGTACCAATGCGGCGACAGCGTGGAAACAGCGAGGCTACCAATACGAATGCGTGCCTGAGATCCCAAGTGAAGCGAATGAAATGTTGGAATATTTCGACAACGCATACGGCATGAGCAATTTCGCAGCCGGCACGGCCGCCCAGGATTGCCTCTGGATGCATAGTAAAGGGGACAAAAGTGTCGCACCCGGCGGTGGGTGGGTGAACATGCCATGGGATACAATAGCCACCATTCGACATGATTACCTATGGCTATATTTATACGGCAGATCGACGAGCGTAAGGAAGATATCGCATGGCGTCAGGGGCTCTACGACCATCGGTGTTGCCGCGCCACAGCTGATGATCGCGGAAAGGGAAGCCATGGAGGCACTCGCAATGGAGGGTTTTCGTGGACGCGCAGTTGCAGTGTGGCCACCGATCATTGTCAATGGGGTCGTGATCGGTTGAGCGCCGAAGAATGCATTACATACGCCCATTGTAGTTGATTCGACCGCTCTTTTTGTACTCTGTCATTGGCTTCGTCGTAAAGCTTTTCAATGAAGTCCAGAGACACGCATGCAGTCCCGGGATACCACCAACGCTGCGCATGATGTCGCACGGGTTGGTGCAGTTGTGTGTCGCAGGCCAAGTGTTGTGGGGTCATGATTCGAGAGATGAAGCTAAAGTGCGGCTGACAGCTGCACAACCCCGCCTCGGCAATCAACCACGCCAACTAAAGCTTGGAGGGTTGTCCTAAAGGCTTATGTTTGCCTTCCAGGCAAGCCACGAGCAAGGATCAGGCCTACAAGACTTTTCAGGTGACATTGTCTTCGGCATGATCTTTTGCGACAAAAACATAGTTACCATGTAACATAAATAGCCAGCGACTGCCCACCTCTTGGTCATCTCTCCAGCTATCGCGAGGTTTGCCTTTTCATCTTGTGAGACTACCAGTAACAATAACCACAAGTGGTATTGATACCAGCTTTAAGTTGAGCCGTCTATCCAGCGCGGCTCGGTCGGCACTTGTTTGCATGACTTTACCGGCTCCCTCGACCGTTCCTCTCAGCCCTCGCAGCGGCTCTTTGCAACATGGAGTGGCTGGGCTGTACACCTGTACACAGTCAATATGTGGAAGCTCGTACAGTTGCGCGCCTACGGGTGTAAAATTGCAATGTGTTAACGCAATGATGCAAGGATGTAAGAAAAATATGGTCATGATAATGGCTGTGTTGCTAACTAGTCATAGATGATATGGAATACAAAGGGCAGGAGATGCGTTGTGACGGAGATACAAATAGTTATCCGTATAAATCTGTACTTGTACTATCGATTATGTAAACTGCGACTCGAAAGCCAGTCCTACGCCGTCACACAGCGCAGGCAGCAAAGTGAGGCCATATAGCCTGCTACCGATTATAGTGTTAATGTTTCTTACTGTATTTCGATATTAAGGGCTGTTAACGTTAGTCTGACCAAGGAGACAGTGCTTTCCTCACGTAACGAGGAGACTAACGAAGAAGCCAACCACTATAATCTACCACTTTGCTTTTGCGCTGTCTTTGCTGTTTCCTACGATTACTGCATATTGGATAGTCTTATAGCTATCTGCTCTCTATACTTAAAGGCTTGCAGTTCTAGCGACTGTATGCCCGTGTTGATATATAGAGGTTAATAACAGCGTTCTAGATGCGGCTGTGCTGGAGTTCGCAACAGCACTTTGAAACCATTTAGCCACCTCAGACTCAAAGTTAACTCTGATCTACTGCTGTGCTGTACTTAGCATCTATGAAAATATAGAGCCTACAGTAAGACGCAAGCAATTACAGGCTAAAAGAAGGCACACCTCGCTTCTTCTCCTACGTACTGCGCAGCGTATTGTAGTCTATGTAGAGGCTGTCTCTGCTGTACTACACTTCGCAAAACTGTAATTTAATGTGTAAAGATGAGCTTCTAGTACCTCCAATGCGCTGGGTTGAGACAGCTGGACTTTATGCGAGTGCAACATGACATAGGGGCGATGGCCTGATTCTATTCACGACTCTGTGTAGGCCCTTTTCAGTCCCAGCCTTGGAGATTTGTGCCAATTAGAGGGGAACACTTCGGTCACGATAAGGTCGATAGTGGATGCGGCTAGTCTGCGTCATTCTCCGTATGAAAGTGTCAAGTCAAATTGTTGGCCAGCGTCTTGCTTCCGATGAGCGGAATAAGCAATTCTGAAAACCCGCTTTTTCATTTCAAATTGCGTTATGAGTTATCACGTATAGTGAGTAAAATAAGCGATTAGTATCTTTTTATGATATTGAGCCGCAAAAGTTCCAGCGCATATGCAAACGGCGCTTCGCCAATCTTCGCACCTAATCCTTGATCTTCGGCATGCTGAAAGACAACTAGGACTTCTGCCATTAAAACACCACATGACTATTCCGGACGAAGAAAACCGCGAATAAAGCTCTACATGCCGTTCTTCAAGATCCAGTTAGTCGCACTCGACTTCGAGCATGGCTACCGTTCTATAAAGCAGAATCAATCGATTCATCTATAGCCCCACCACATATCAACGATTCCTCAGGCGGTGAATATGCTACCCGAGGTCCAGAGCATCTTCAACAGAAAGCTCAATATCAGCTGGCCTTGCCAGGCACCTCTCGGACCCACTACTGGCAGAGCAGACTAACTGCACTTTTCCACCTGCGGTAGAGTGCCCGTGCTAGTTCCCTAGCTGTGTACATTGGATATGACGTTGAGGAATAGAAAACACACTGCCTGAGCCATTTCCGTGGTGTAGAACCACCTAATAAAGTTTAACGTCTGTCATACGAGTGGGAATCGCATCAGGAACGCGGTCACCAGGCCTGGTATGTAATACATATGTTTCCCGAGTCTAGGAGAGTGTTTTCTTTCGTCATCGAGCTGCCTAGAAGAGACTGACTTCGCAATACAGGAACGAGCGTTTCGAGCACCAAAACCTCAGTCAACACGCACGTGATGAGACGCTGAGAAGCCGCCGACCAGACTTCAAACTCCTCCACTTTCTTGGGCCAAGCAAATGATTAGGGAGGAAGACTACAACGAACTTAGAGGGGTTAGAGGGGGAAACCACGATCTTGCACGGCCAACGGCCAGCGAGGCTAGGTTCGATGATTGGTGAATGCGACACGGGTCAAGACAGCAGACTCAGGTCTTGAGGATTCTCCAAGCACCGCATCTATTGCGAAAAACATGCAAACTTTCCAAACCTTGGTGTAAGATCCGGCGAGCACAGATCTTGGGCTCAGTATTATATTGACTGCACTCTGTGTAACTTATTGGATAAACAAGGCGATGGCGTCCATCTCGGAACAGCACTTGAACGGGCAATAATCATTACAGGAACCTCCGCAAACTCCCAGGCTCTCAGTTGTACAGGCTATATGATTTAAACGTGGCCCTTTAGTGGGATCACTTATACTATTAACCTTTGAAGGTTTAATATGTATTATGCATAAAGTATTTGATACTATATTTTTTAAATAAGTACTTATAAGAATGGCATAAAGATTCTATTATACAATATCGATCAACTCAACACATACATAACTTTTGTACACTAGCGTTGGACTATCAGACTCGCTACTACAGAACATTACACATAATCATAGCTAGGACTCTGATTGTCCTTCTTCTTCTGCTTGCTGTGCGCTGCCGCCGCGCTGAAAACCGACCTGATCTGTCTATAGCCTTGCAAGTAAAACCAAGAGCAAACGTACACGAAGAAAAAGTTGAACAAAACGTACGCGCCGAAGATGCGGAAATCTTTCCAGAAATTGCGTTCGAAGACGTTGAAGGCGACGCCCTGCAGAGAGAAGGCATTAGTATTCGTTTTCCTGAACAGAAGGGTGCACACTCACAAACTCGTCACCGTTGGCAAACTGGCAATACCCGCAGAAGCCGTTGGGCAAGGTCTGCACGTAGCCCCCAGCCTGCAAGACATAGGAGCCCATATACTGGTCGCAAGTCGTCCGTGGCGGAGGTGGAACAATGGCGAGCTCGTCCCGGGAGCAGATGACGGGAACTTTGTGTATGACCAAGCCGAGCATGGCTTCAAGCAAGTAGGTGAATGGAGTTACGTGGTACATCCACTTCCAGAATTGGGGCAGGGCGAAGAAGGGTACGGCGATGCCACAGAAGGAGATGACGAACATGAAGAGGAGGGGAATGAAAAAGGAGGCGAGGGCCTCGGACGGGGAAAAGGCGGCTATGCCTTGTCCGAGCCCCAGGTAAAAGAGCTCGTACAAGACGATGAGCATCCAGATCTTGAAGGGTACCAGGTCACCCCGCGGGAAGCCGATGCCAAAGTACCAGCACATCCAGTACAGGGTTCCCGCAAGGATGCGGTAAGGAATCTCCGAGACGACGGCTCCCGTGACAAAGGCAAACCAGCTATAGATCTTGGCCTTGGCCTCGCGCGAGGCGTACAGATTGCGGGCCTCGAGGAAGCGTGGCTGGAGCTGCTGCATGAGCGGCGGAGCGATGATGAGCGTCATGAAGATGGTAAAGAGGCGAGACTGCATGTCGATTTGCGAATGGCCCAGCATCCAGAAGCTGAAGGTGCTGAAGAGGCCGACGAAGACGTGCAGGAGCAGGACGCCCGTCACGTAGTCGCGGCTGCGCCACATGGACGTGAAGGAGCGATGGAGCACGGTGCTGATCTGAGCCCGGAGGGGCATGGCGTACTCGGCGGCGTCCTGGACGCGGGGCCGCGAGGCGGCGCTTAGGCGGAGCATGTCTTGGATGTCGCGCGTCAGGGAAGCGTTTTCCGGCGACCGACTCCAGATGTCGGCCCAGTCGTCGCTCTTTTGGTCGGGGTTGCCCGCACCGATGGCGTCGAGCATGTACTCGGCGGGGTTCGCGTTGGGCGGGCACGCGGGCGCGCCGTTGCGTTCGAGGTAGTCGACCAGCACGCGGCTGCCGGGCCCCAGCTCGCCAAAGTATACCATGCGGCCGCCGCGCTTGAGCAGCAGCAGCATGTCGAAATAGTCAAAGAGGATGGCCGATGGCTGGTGGATGGTACACAGGATGGCCTGGCCGGCGTCGGCCAGCTTGCGCAGCAGACGCACGATGTTGGCTGCGGCCAGCGAGTCGAGCCCGGACGTGGGCTCGTCGAGGAAGATGAGCAGCTGCGGCTTGCTCGCCAGCTCGACGGCGATGGTCAGGCGCTTGCGCTGCTCCTGGTTGAGGCTCGTGCCGTGCGCGCCAATGACGGCGCCCGCAATGTCGCGCATCTCGAGCAGGTCGAGCACCTCCTCGCAGTACCGGTACTTGTCCTCGCGGGACACGTGCCGCGGTTGCCGCAGCGTCGCCGAGAAGCGTAGCGCTTCGCGGACCGTCTGGGTCGGCTCGTGCAGATCCATCTGCTCGGCAAAGCCCGTGGACCGCTGGAACGCGCTCGGGAGCGGCTGGCCGTCCACTCGGAACTCGCCCGTCACGATGCCGAAGCGGATCCGCTGCGCGAGCACGTTGAGCAGCGTCGTCTTGCCCGCGCCCGACGACCCCATGAGCGCCGTCAGCTTGCCTGGCATGACATAGCCCTGGACGTTGTGCAGCAGCCGCCTCGTGCCCGCCTCGTACGGAATCGTGTACTCGACATTCTGCCACGTAAACGTCGACTGACATGGACCACGCGCCGCCTCGGTGTGTTCCTCTGCGTAGCCCTTGCCAACGGTGGACTGCTTTTCGCCCGCGTCCACCTCGGACCCGTCTTCATCAGAGTCGTCGTCGCCTTCCGCGTCCTCGTCTCCATCCGCGTCCGCGTGCATCAACAGCCTCTTCTTGCGCGGCGTCTGATCTCGTTTGAAAATGGTGACCCCGCTGCTTCCTTTGCTCGGACCCTGGAGCTCCATGCCCAAGGCCGTCACACCAACGAAGAACAAGAAAAACGCAAAGAGGATGCCCAAGTTGCGCCAGAGATGCGACTTGCGAAATCCAAACGACACTTCCAGGTAGTCTCTGCCGCTGACCGATGACGCTCCAGGCCTGCTTCCCTGCACCGTGCACGACTGGAATCGACGGTCCACCGAGGGCCCCGCGGGGATGAGGTTCGGAGACACGCAAGCAATGTCCAAACCGTCGAATTCGTTCACCATGAGCGATTCGAAACAGTACTGGATCGGATTCAGCCAACGCAACCATGCGAGCGACGCCTTCATCTTCTTCGGCGGAATGATGTAGTCTGTGTAGACGACCAAGGCCTGCATCCCCAAGCCCGTCAGCCGCGTCGCCGCGTCTAGCGAGGGCGCCGTCGCTCCAATTGCCCGAAATGCCGCGTACACCGTCATGGTGAGCACGTACAGGAATAGGTTTGTAATGAGGAATCGCGTCGCTGTCCGTTGAAGTCCCGACATGAAGTACACGATCAAGTTGAAGGCCGTGACTTGAACAAACAAGAGAGGGATGTCGAGAAGCGTCTGCGCAATTGCGTAGGCGGCTGGACGGTAGAAGGAGAAGCTCTTGTGCTTGATCAGAAGCGGGCGGGCTTCGAATGCGGCTGCAACGCTACGTTAGCCACGTCCATGACATGACAGGAGGTGATGAGAGCAACGTACGGGTCAGCTCCGCGAGGGCGAGCAGAGCGTTGAAGAGAAGCATGAAGAACAGCACGCCTCCACGAAGGAATACGCCATCCGACGTCTTCGGCATGTCGAAGAAGAGGGAGCCAACGATGACGGCCTCGAACAGCACACCCCCCCACTTTGCGGCTTGTTCACGTTAGCATCTTCTTCAGCAGCAAGTCTTGGGGCCTACCTACCGAGCGTCTGTGGGTCGCCTTTGAGGACCAAACCCTGGCGATGGGCGAGAATCCACACCTGTTTCCAGAAAGGCAGCGCATAGTTTTTGGTCCTGGTGGCGCTCGATTGCGCGACTCTCCTCTTCTCCATCATGCCATACAGCCTGGCTTCAAATTGCGCAATGTCCTCGAGATTGCTGCTTCGCTGGTCGCTGGCTCGGAACGCCTCCGCAAACTCCCACGGGTTCCGTGGGATGTAGTCCTCGAATCCGGGACGTATCTTTCGCTGGTGCTCGCTCGACAGCGACACCAAAAAGTCCGCACTGGTCGACCGTTCGGGCTTTTCGAATCCCAAGTCCTTGAAGTACTGCACAGCGGAATGGGTAGGGCCAAAGTAACAACACTCGCCCCCGTCAATGAGCAGGACTTTGTCGAAGTGGTCCCACATATCCTCGCTTGCTTGGTAAAGGCCCACGGCGGTGGACATGCGTGCCGTGTTTGTCATCGACCGCAAGATGCGAATGTACTCGAGCGCGGCGCTCGAATCGAGTCCTCGGGTGGGATCGTCCCAGCATTGCGTGGTGGCTTTTGTCACCAAGGCTTCCGCAATAGACACCCGCTTCTTCTCTCCCCCCGACACGCCTCTCATGAATTCGTTCCCGACGATGGTTTCCATGGTGTGTTCGATCCAGAAAACCTTGGTGGCCATCTGGAAGAACTCTCGGACGTAGTCCTCTTGCGTCTCGCCTTCCGTTCGGGAGTGCGGCGCCGGCGCCCGAGATTGGAGCGCGAACCGCAGCGTGTCCTTGACCTTGAGTGTGGCGTAGTGTAGGTCCGCCTCAGGATTGTACAGGAGCTCGCTGCGAAACCTGGACGCCATCGTCTCCGCACTCTCACCGCCGTACGAGACCCTGCCGTCTACCCTTTCGAACCCGTTTCGCTGGTTACTAATGACCTTGAGGAACGTGGAAACGCCCGATCCTGGCCTTCCTAGCACGAGGAGCATTTCGCCAGGCTTTATGCAACCGGTGAACTTGTTCAGGATGGTCTTCGTGGACGGAGATGCGTCGGCTGCTCCGCGTCCAAGAATGCCCTTCAGCGCTCGAGGGAGGCTGAGAAAGACGTCCCCCACCGTCTGCTGGATCGCGTCTCCCAGTGCCTGGCCTTTGACGGTCACGTTCTTGAAGATCACGCCGAGATGTCTCGTCCTTTCCTCTTCTGATTGCTTCTGTCGTGCGCGACCGAATATCTTCGCCATGCGCTTGTCGAGCTCTTTCACGTTGCTATCCTTCTTTTCGGTCATGAAATCAACGTCACTCACGCTGCCGAACTTGCGTTGGTGCATCGTCAGTAGCTGCGCCGTGTCGTCATCGGTTGTCTTTTGGCCCAAGAAGGGCTCGGTCCGTGAAATGAGCGTTGCACTAGACGACCGTCTGGAGATTGTCCTTGCGGTTCGCCTGGCATTCTGCCTCGCCCATTTTGGTGGATGAATGGGGAGTGTGGGCGTCGTGAGACCGCTGTCTGGCGCCGGTTCGTACTCATCCACATCCAGCGCCTGTGGAGGCGTAGTGGCGTACGGAATCGTTGCGTTTAGTCCCCTAGCACCATCCAATTGGGTGCTAGACGTTTCCATCGCGGAGACATCCAAGCCACCGGCCCAAGTCCGACGCTGCATAGACATGGTATCGAATCCGACGTGGGCAATCACGAATAAGAAGGACCATCAAGTGGGGCAACCCGAAAGGTAGTGGATGTGTCGTTAGCAAGAATCAACGCGGATTTGAAGTCATACATATGAACTAGAAGGAAAGGCGTGTTTAGATACTTTGTAGTCGGATCGAGGAATCTATGCGATGCATTTACATAGTACCCCACACGATTCTGGCGAGAAATCGACATCAAACACTTGGTGGAGGTCCGCAAAGAGCCAGCACGAGAGTCTTCGAGTCATCGGCTGGGATGCGCGCACCTCGCACCAGTTTTGCTTGTTTCACTAGGGGGGCCGTTTCTTCGTCCTTGGTCGTTTCGCTGCCCGGAAACATTTCTCGACTGGCGAGTCGCTCAGAAGGGGTTGGTTATTTGTTGGCAAGGACCAATCATGCATCATGCTGGACCCGGGCCTCTCTTTCCCGTGCTTCGTCTTTCTCTTCCCCCACGCGCTAAGTGAGATATTCCACTTCAGAATTGGCCCGTGGGCGGGTATGATGCGCCGTGCAGTGATGGGTGCACGTGTCGCATTAGAGGCGGATCCATGTACACGGACTCGGTCCGATTCGCATATTTGGATTAGCTCGGACCAACAGCTCCCGTACTCGCGAGACGCTTGGCGAAACGGTTCTGGGTTTCTCAAGGTGGCCCGCTCGCTCACAAGGTATGTTACCATATATCAAGAGGTCATAAGTATTCAGGTATCAACCAGTGTCACTAGGGCTGTTCTTAGGTCTACGTTGGCAAATAGATATAGGCTGCGTTGGGGCCCGGGTCTTGTGTAGTCTAGCCCAACTGTATTCCAACCCATAACCAAAATGTTTTACGCCAGTACACAATAAGACGCAACCCCAACCCGTACCCATTTGCCAGCATGAACTAAACTACAAATGGAAACAAGTAGTGTCTGACGCGCGTTGTATGCACGCCCTTTGTGGCAGGATACGCGAATGGCTAACTGGGAAGAATCAGGGATCGATCGATACCACGGTGCGCTTTCCGATGATATCTTCCGAAACTTGAGAGACACTAGCGCAAAAGGTTTTTAAGAAACATTCGAGATGTGTCGCGCCCATACGCTACCCTTCGGAGGGCCGCCGGGTACATCTGTCACGATCTTGGCACATGCACATGCAATTTCTTCTGCTTTCGTCTCTAGCGCAGCCGCAAGGCCCCTAAGAGTTTTCGAGTTCTATCCAATAAGCGGGTCCATCATTTCCCATTTCTTTTTAATCGTCGCCACTGGGTACGCAAATGGATCTACACCCGGATGCGTGCCGTCCGAAAACCTACCTTCAGCCCTTGCGGCGTCGCACGGATCAGACGGTGGTTGAACTAGCTGGGTTTTCTGTGCGGCATAGCATGATCCGTGCGATGAAACCCTTTTGGGGGTGCATGTGTCGCCTGTGCCAGCTCTTGTAGTCTTGTTGGAGGTGAAGCAGGCTACACTTCTCCGAGAACGAAGAGAGGTTTGGCTAGGGTGGCCACACATACATCATAAGGCCTGTTTATCAAATGATGTTTACCAGGAAGGATGTCATGCGCGGTGTGTGTTGCTACTTCGGAAGTGAGAGTAACGTCTTGTAGTGGTCTTGTTGTCCACCACGCTTTATTTCAGCTCCGTCTTCCAAAAGTTCCTCATCCATCATCACATGGACACCGTCTGTATGCTTCGATTTGCCAGGTGTAGAAGTAGATGCGGTTTTTACGTCTGAAACACCGAGCATGGACCACGACAACACCATAGAACACTATCCATATTGTTTGCCGCCGTAGGGAGGCGAAGAGTTGGGCGCTTGTACTTTAAGTTTGCGAAATGCGCTGAGACGATGTCCAGCGCGAGCGCGCACAAGCACATGATCTAATTGACACTCAACTCTTCTCTCTCGGAGTCGTTGGCGTCTGCAAAAGGATTTTAGCCTCCAAGTACCGGGAACTACGAGCATGTGTTAGGGATCAAGGATCCCCTGCCACCTAGCTAGAAGCCGTCACGCCGCCACGATGAAACGCATGAACATGTCAATTGTGTTTGGGAGAGAGGGCATAGATCGCTAGACACTGCTTGAATTTGGTTCATTATGACTGCGAAACGAAAATTCGTCTTGGTCTGACTACACCTCCACAGCGGTGACCTGCACCCTGAATCCCCTTAGCTTGCTTAACTTCACATCTTCTTCTCCATAATTAATATAGGATCTGAATGGCAGTGACCCGCACCATGCATTCCCTTAGCTTGTTTCCTTTTGCATCTGTTCCCGTGTTGTGTAATACCTGGCTACACCTCTACGGCAGTGACCTGCACTGTGAATTCCCCAAGCTTGGTTGCTTGCTTCACCTCCTCTATTCTCTTGTCGTGTAGTACCTTGGGCTCTGCGGGTGTCAGGTCGAAGAGCTTGCCTTGGGAATCCTTCACCGCGATGTCGGTAAGCTTGTACCTCTTCTGGTTAAGGTACCAGGCTATGTATCCACGGAAGAACTCGTCGACCGAATCTTTCATTTCAGGATATTCTCTCAGCACCTTGCGCACCGTCAAAACGTTTTCCGTAACGTTCTCGCACACTAACTTCAGCGCCTCAGAAGCACTGAGCCCGTGCGTGTTGGCAATATTGCAAACGTAGTTCAAACGCTCGTCTCCAACAATGGATTCCTTGTAGAAGGAGAGGATATCGTTGGCGTAGCTGATAAACTCGATGAGGTCCTGGATGCACGGCATGTACACGTGTAAATACTCCTTCTCAGGGCACGTCGCCTCCGGGAAGCAAAAGTGCGCATAGGGCTCCGTGTAGCCCGTCTTCTCCCGAAAGTAGCCAGGGAACTTCTTCGCGCCAACTGGAGGCACGACTTTCCCGTCGTAATCCCGCTCCATAATGCAACCGCAGATGAACTCGATGGTCGCTTTGGTGTTCATGGCCGCGGCGTAGGGTCCCATGTAGGTGCTGTTGTCCAGCAAGAAATGGACCAAGGATTGCAGGATCGGCGACTTCTGCGGTTTGCCGCTCACAAGCCGAGACTCAAACTCGTCGAGAGCGTCTCCAAGCTCGTGGACGATGTCGTCGATGAAGAGGACGTAGGTGGCGTGAATGCCATATGCGATCTGTATGTCCTTCTCGGCGAACGGGTAGCACATGCCGAGGCCGGTGGACATCCATTTGGCCATGTAGACGGCCTTTTTCGTGAGGTGAGAGGGCCAGTTGGGCTGCCTGGCAAAGTAGGCCATGACCGGTTCTTCGAGGGAGAAGTCGTATTCGGAAGGCGGCATGTAGAAGTCGACATCGGAGAGAAATTTCGACAGGATCTTGCCGTACTCCTCTTTCGAGACATCCCCCAGCATGGAGAGCTGGGATGCAGCGGAGTCGTGGCGGGAATGGGACATGTTTGACTACTAAGAGCACTGTGGAAAGGGGAATGGTATATTGGGGTAAATTGTATGAACAATCTGACCGGTGTTCCATTCAGTTTAAATCTTTTTGGTACACTCACGATTCTTGCTAGTGCCCCTAGCATGGACCTCGAGGAATCGCACTTGAGTCAGTTCTACAGAAGCTATGAGACACCGCTTGCAACTTTGTTGCGAATCGAAGAATCCGGACTGTTTGGGGGACCGGTGTAATGAAACCAACGCTACAAAGCGTTTGAACGGAGACCAAGACCTCTGGAGTCAACGGACGGCAAGTCCATCGACTTGACAGCCTCTCAAGCCAGTTTGAATCTCTTAAGCCTGTTTCAATCAAGTCTCAATCTCTCGAGCCCGTTTCAATCAAATCAAATCTCTCGGGCCCGTTTCAATCAGATCACAATCTCTAGGGCCCGTTTCAATCGAGTCACAATTTCTCGGTTCGTTTCAATCAAGTCACAATCTTCCGAGTCCGTTTCAATGAATAGCGCGAAGCCATTCCGGTGATCTCTGCCAGCGGCCGCTCCGTTCCGGCTCGGCACGGCAGGAGATTACCTTGCCATAAAACTCCTCCGCTTTCATCATCATCACGTCTCAGATGCACCCGTGGTTTGTAGCCGTCTTGGAACAGAACATGTCGCGGGAGTGGGAGTCGAAGTGCGGTGCCGAGTGGATGGCGCGAAAAGAAACAAAATGCTACCCGGCTTGGCAAGGGCTTTTCGACCACTGCTGTTACCACCGGCCTCTGTTGGCTACTCTTTTTATACGGTTTATACCGATTGGAGACGAGAAGCGCAAAGTCGTTGCGGAGGACAGTAGAGTGTCGACATTCGTTAGGCTGAGGCGCTTGGCTCCAGATGGATTTCTGAAAGCACGAAAGGTCCGTAGCTTGACTTGAATACATGGTCGCACTCTTATGTGCGTCTTCCAATATTCAGGGAGAAGGAATGCCAACAAATATGTTGAGGTAGGAATCATGGCAGAGGAAGACAAGAATGTGAGCATGGTGGCAGAAATTACGATCTTGTGAAATGGTGACACTACAACACGCTAAAACAATTTGACGCCATGGGTCACAGTCGTAACTCGCGGATTTCTTCAAACAAGGCAAAGCCTTCCCAATCCTATTTTCGGACATAGTCCGTCTACTCTAGGCCGCACGATCCACAATATCCTCGCCGGCGGTCTTAAACTTTACCCTGAAGCCTCCTTTTGGCCTCAGCGTTAGATAGTTCTCCAACACCAGCTTTCCTTCCACTGCCTCGAATTTATACTTTCTCACAATGTCAACGAGAAGCGACTTGAACTCCAGCATCGCCAGTCCTTTTCCAATGCACACCCTGGGTCCGCTACTGAAAGCCTGGAACGCGTACGGAGAAGCTGATTCCGGTGGGAGCGAGTCCCAACGGTCTGGTTCGAACACTGCGGCAGAAGAGCCCCAAATATCGGGATGGGATTGAGACACCTGGGGCGAGACGATAACGTTGGTCCCTGCGGGGATATAGGTGTTCTCAATGATCACCGCTTTCGCTGCTTGGCGCCATATCATGACAGCTGTGAACCGTGTTAGCAATGCGTCCAAAGGGTGGGTCAATGGTGGTACCGGGAGCATAGACGCGCAGGACTTCGCGGCAGAAGTTGTTGAGATAGCGGAGCCCTTCCACCTGCGTGAAATCTGGGTCACCGCACCTAGGAAGCGTCATGATCTCATTCCGAAGTCTTGTTTGGATATCATGACGAGTAGACAGAACATGGACCGCCCAGGTGAGTGTGGTTGCCGACGTTTCATGACCTGGGAGCGCTTAGTTACGTTCGTGTAAACGAAGACGTGGGTACTACCTGCGGACATGAAATTCAAGAGCTAACACCATTAGTGGAGGGAAGCAGTAGACGTGATGGAAACGTACATAGCCAAGAAGTTCTTCTTCAGTCCATGCCTGCTGGCGCGAGGGTGGCGCTTCAAGCAAGTACGTGAGGACATCGCGGCTGATGGGCAGAGACGACTTCTTCGCCACTCTCTTGGTCGTGGCCATCTCCTTCTGCCGTAGTCGGATCTGCTGCCGGAGGATGCGTTTGACCTCGTCGTTTGCCGCGACGAAGGATCGGTTCGCTTCGAGCGGAAGCCAGCCACGCAGTGGGATGTACGTGTTGACGGCAGTGATGACCGCGCTAAGCGATGACTGGTTGAAGATAAGGTCATAGCATTCGTGGAACGATGGCTTTGCGGTGAAGCTATCTAGCTCTTTTCCCAGGGTAATGAGGCCGATAATGTCGAGGGTGGCTTTCGAGAACAACGAGACAACTAAACACTGTTAGCAACAACAAATGCCTTTTGGCAGCGCAGCGCATACCCTCCACCACGGCAGAAGTTTCGGAGCCGATGCGCTGATCGATCGTCTCGGTCAGACGTTTGCCGTGCTGCTGCACAACCGGCAACAGTTTTTTCATGTTGGGCGTGGAAAAGATTCCTGGAGAGATGAGCCACGGGACCAGAAGAATTCTGAAAACATACCATTCAACATTTTTCTTTGCTTCTTGTGATCTTCACCCTCTGCGAACACTAGGCCCATCCCCGTCACCTCGCCCACAATCCTGGCGAAGAAAGGCGGCTTGACGAACGAGTAGCATTTTGTCGACAGCACTTCTTGATGCGCCCGCAAACTGTTCACCAAAAGGGTCTCTGTATTGGCAAAAGAAATATACCGGATGAAGGGCGCTGTGGGCCACTGGCGGCTCCACGAGAGGTACAACTCATAAGGGCCGTTGGCGCGAAATTGGTTGAGGGCCTGACCGATGAAAAAGTGGTGATCTTTCGGTCCTGGCATGTAGCGCAGGGAGGAGATGTAGAAGGGGAAGACAAAAGTGTAGTACAGGTTGATGGAAGCGTACTGAAGGGATAATAGGACGAGATAGGAGCAAGCCATACTGCACATTGACGGGACGCCATGCATGAGCATGAGCATAGAGAGCTCGGCCAGCGAGAGTGCTGCACAGGTCTGCAGATACATGGTGATTACTTTTGGCAAGCCTTTGCGATGTCGACGGTTGCTACCTCGATATAACGTCCGACCCTGGCACACGACCATGCTATAACGCGCCTCAGAAGAATGATTATCCTGTCTATTCAACGGTTACACCGGATCGTCGGAAGTTTCTCGACCTGTTTGGGATTCGAGGTTTGATGTGGAATTGTGTGCTACATTGCATAAACATGGTCCCGATCCGTCGCTTCTGATGCGCCCGGAAGATGACGTCCCGCTGGGAACACTTAGGAGTCTTCTTCCACGTCGGCTTCGCAACCCTAAGCATGTTTGCATTTGGTGACTGGGAACACTTCATTTTTCTTTCTCCGTGTGAAGTGGGTATCAGATTGAAAATGTTTCAACGTTCAAGAACGTGTTTCAGTGTAGTTGTTTCATGTCCGTGTCATTCTGGGATCGTCGGCTAACTATCGGGTACGTCTACAGAAACCTTGTGTTATGAACTGAAACAGCGGCCTCTCATATGCGGACGCGCAGTAAGCCCGATGACTGGGCCACCCGTCGTGCCAATATACTTCTACAGCTTATAAAAAGACAAAGTCTGCTCGATGTTGCCGACCAGTCCACATCACTACTTCTCAATCATCCATATCATCATGTTCGACAAGATTCGATTCCTAGAGCGAAGCCGCACAGTCAGCGAGTCCAGTGATGGTTCGCCTGTGGAGGACGCCGAGGCATCTCGCGCAATCTCTTCTTTGTCCCGAAAACTTCAGCTCTCCAACAAATTGATCGATCGCGCGTGCGCGTACAGCGGTCTTTTGTACACCACCTTCTCCTTCGTCTTCTTTATTGCATCGGGAAATTTCCCTCCGGCTGCCCCCAACCTCGCTGCCCAGCAAGTCGTGCAGCATTACGAGGACCATAACGTGGGCTACAAAGTGGGCGCGTCCTTCTTCGTTCTCGCAGGCGCTTTCTACGGTTCGTTCACGGCAGCCATGTCGCAACAGATGAAGCGCATACCTGGTGTGGGTCACACCCTTATCTCGGCCCAAGAGGTGTCCGGCGCCTGGGCCTGCATCACGTTTTCCGTGCCCGCCATCTTCTTCGCGACGACCGCCTATCGGCTAGATCGACCGGCAGAGATCACGCAGGCCCTGAATGACTTGAGCTGGATGATGACGTTCATGCCGTTTGCACCGTTCATCGTGCAGAATTGGGCTTTTGCTTTCGCGGTGTTTATGGACCAGCGACCGAAGCCGTTATTTCCCATGTTTGTTGGTTGGGTCAACCTCATATCGCCCATTCTTTTGGGATCGGGCATCGCGATGCATTGCGTGAAGACAGGACCATTGGCGTGGAATGGGGCGTTGACGTTCTGGTTGACTGCTGTAGTGTTTGGGATTCAGAGCATCGTCAATATCGTGTGGACCGTGTTAGCAATTGAGAAGGATACAGAGTAGATAAGCACTAGGATTTAGGTAACGGGCATTAAAGAGCTTGACTAGAACCTAGTATATAAAGATAATTCAATTACTATCTAAGGATATTAGGATTCTACATATTGAATCGATACGAGATTTGAAGTGGTCCGTGCACGCTGTGTACTGAGTATTAGATACTAAGTTTCGCTAAGTAGATACTACCTATAATAGGTGAAGAGACTAAGGTTAATTTAGAACTTAAGAAATATTATAGGTTTATAAAGGAAGCCTTAGGCTGCTCTACTACATTAACCACATGCACATAGACAGCATTGACACATCGGTGTATACGCATATCCACTTTGCCTTTGCGAACCTCACAGCCGACTACCAAATCGATACTAGTGGTGCACAGGATAAGTTCGATCGTATCAGAGATATGACGGGGGTGAAGAAGATCATTTCGTTTGGCGGTTGTGCTTTCAGCACAGAGCCAGGCACATATCGAATTTTGCGGGAGACCACCAAGGCTGCAAATCGGAACAGTTTCATTGGGAACCTCATAACTTTTGTCACTGCAAACGGCCAAGATGGTATCGATCTAGACTGGGTATATCCCGGCGCACCCAACATTCCCGGCGTCCCCCCAAGTGGCGACCCCAGTGAAGGCATGGACTACTACGATACCCTGGCGCAGCTAAAGTCCAAAACTGGCTCCGGCAGGTCAGTTTCTTTTGCTGCTCCGGCTTCCTACTTCTATCTGAGAGCATTCCCTATCCAGCTCATGGGCGCGGCTTAGGCTCTTGAGGTACCTTCGGATCTTTCGCAGTCTCACATGCTGTGATCCGTACAAAGTGAGCGTAACCCGGTACAGGCAAATAGCCGACGAGGCCAGAACATGAGTAGTAACGGCTAATGATGTGACAAGCCCAACCGAGCCTGGTGGCTGTGACGCCATCTTAGTGCGCAACGGCATAATTATGCTCGCCTAATGGACTTTGCGAAAGCATATTTCCTGTCTTCCACTCTCAACCCTACCGCGCCATATCCTGCCACCCAGAGACGCACAAAATTATCACGCATAACAACTCGGTGGGTGTCGCTCGCTGTTCGCACATACGTAACAAGAGTCAATGGCGACTTTTCATCCCTTCCCACGCCTCCCTCTGGAACTTCGCATACAAATTTGGGGAAGTGCGGTCATGAAGGAGCGTGCTCTTAGAATCCGAAGGTTGCATACAAACGAATACTTCTCGTCCCCTACAATGGCGCCAGCAGTCACGAGAGCATGTCGAGAATCATGCAAGTACTGCAGCTATCGAAAAGCCTTCACCATGAAGGAATCCCCGCGTTACATTTGGACTTATTTCAAGAACGACATGATACAAATGGATAGTACTCTGATGAGCCAATTGGCTGAAGGAGACAGCCTGGAGAAGAAAGAGATCCGGCACTTCAGACTCGAATTGATGAGCGGAACAGTATGGAATCTGTCAGAACACTTTTATCACTACCACTCTAGCGTCATTCGAAATTTCCCCAAGCTTGAGCGTTGTGATATCCTGGTGTATGATGGGTTACGCGACTGGGCGGGATTCATCAAACAGAGGTCTTGGGGCGCGTGTCCAAATAGTAAAGTCCGTTTTATCGACGCGAAGACGGGAGAGTGAATTGACGTTGAGAGCGAGGCGGCGTATGAGGACTATTGTGGTAACTACATTGGAATTGATCTTGGCGAGGAGCCAGTGTATTCTAGGATTGATGATGATTGGGACGAGGAGAACGAGGAACATGTAAAGGAGCGATATGAGGCGATGATGAAGATAAAAGAAGGCTTGCCGCGGATTAATTTGGATTACTAGAACGATGTTCTTTTGTGTTCACAATCTTGCTATTACAATATATGTATCACAGGTTAGAGAATAGTCTACGCGATTACTTAGAGAATTACCTACCTATTATTGAGCTAATAAGACACTTAGGTATTACGTTACAGAATACCCCTAAAACCTAATTTGAACTTGACTCTTGCTCAGGAACACCCAATTCGCATTTGCATCGTTACCTGGGGATGAGCCGACCACGTCAAGAGCGGCTTCTGCCAAGATGAAAGCCTGTCTGATGCCACTTTTGACTATTTCCCGTTTTGCTAAACCATTCAGTTAGCGATGGGCGAAGGGCGAACCTGAAAGAAACGTACAATCGCAGGATGTGTCAAGATACCATCCCTTCCCTTGAACAACAGAAGCGAAAGCGAAGCCCCATATGAGCAGACTGGCTATAACAAGAGTCCCCATAGTCAACCATGTGACCACAAATCTTTGTGACGGAAGGATCTTGAAATAGAAGGATTTGAAAGGCCGAACTTTCCGTGCGAAGTAGTTCCTACTCAATGCTGTTGATCTAGTGTGCTGCAGACGTCATCTTATAGATCTCGAGCTGCTCCTTGATATAGAGAACTATCCATGGCAGACATCATGGCCATGTGCGGCGTAGTGAACTACTTTGGCGATGCCACATGTTTTCTCAGACGAATTGCAGTGGTATGCCAGCTCGATGTGCGACCACGGAGCAATACCGCTTGTCTCTGTGCCAAGCAGTCTGAGTAAATGTGTTGTAGCTGTGCCGCTGCTGTGCCGCTGCTGTGCCATGACGGTGACTGTACTTTCGGCTCGAGACATTGCCATCTGTTTCGCCGCGCCCCTGGTATAGATCAAGGGTAGGGTGTGATTAGACTGTCGCTTTAGAGTAAATTTTTGTTTTAACATGGATTGTTGGAAGATCGACGGAGTCTCTCACTCAAGACTGAGGCCCTGTGTCGGGTCATACTTGTTGTTTCCCAGGTCCCAACGGGCAGTTGCCTGCGATTTGTAGCACCACGCCTCTTGGGCTTCGCTCCACAGTCGTCATAATCCTCTGGCACCAAGAGTTTCAAGTGTGATCGTCGCTCTCTGAAGATACAGCCAAGATTGCATGAGCACAGTAGTGGTTTGCATGGCAAAAGATAAATGGACAGGCGACCCTCTACACAACCTGTTGGGGATGCATGTGCCGCCTATGCCCCTTTGCGGATTGGAAAGTGTGGGTTGGCGGAGGATTCCAAGGGTGTGCAAGGTTAATTCAAGGTGGGCTGAGCACAGACCAGCATCGCCGCACCGGGTAAATTACGGTAGCTGAATCTGTCGGAAAAGGGATATCTTTGAATCATCGCTCGGTCGAAATCAGTCCCTTCGTGCGAGATAAGCTTCAATTAATGGTACCATACCTATCCCTACATCTCGACTTAAGCTGTGAGAGGTCGCTCTCCACACCATCTCAACTCATCTCACAAGCCATTTGTTCTACAATAGCAGTTAAGGAGTTCTCGTACAGCTGCGGCTTGGACACATGACGGACCGCATCGCTCCAGCTGCACGCTGGTTTCACTTCAACTGCCTACAATCTCTTAAATCACGCCTTCGCCGTGTGCGAAGCAGCTCCAAGAGCTGCCAAGAGCCCGTATTTGAGCCTTTGAGACGGTTTCCTACATTTCGTGTAGGCACGAAATGTTCACAAACACAGAGTGATCTCCTGGGCATGCCTGCGGAGATTCGAAATTTGATCTGGGAATATGTCGTGGCCAGTGACCCCGTAGTTTTGTACCAAAAGACTGGGCGGATCACGTACGAGTACTTGATGGGCGAAGGTCCCGAGGTCGTTCACAACATCTCACCGCAAACTCTTACGCACATCGAGCGAACATACAGCATATATCAAAATCATACTACAAAAAAGATGCGCCTGCTGCCTGTTCTTCAGACATGCCAAATGATGTGAGTAGGTCGCATGTGATAGTCGACCCGAGAACCATCTGACGTTACTCCCCAGCTATTTTGAGACCATTGAACTTATTTACAAAGCCAATACATTTGTTATCTTGCACAACGCGGTCCTCGAAAGCATTTGCGGGGCAATGCTCCCATCCAGACTGGCACTCATCCGCTCAATACACCTCCATCACAGGTTTCGTGAGCTAGAAATGGTTGCGATGGCTTGTGGAGGCGGCCTTCGCGACCATTTCCCACCGCCTGGGGACCACTGGACCTTTGCACAGCTCTTGAGGACCGTTTGCGTGCGGCTTCCCAACCTCGAAAATCTCTCCGTCTTTCTTCAAGGCCCACTTATGAGGTTGCAGACTCTCACGTGGGTGCTCAACAGGTTGAAGGAAGCGAGGCGTGAACTCGAATCCTTGAAATATATGGTGGTCAGGTTTCCGCGATTAATAGCAGATTTTACAGTAAGGCCGGAGAGGGAGAGATCTCAGAACATGGAGGTCAAGGACGCTCTACGGCGTGCACAAGATCTTTTCCACATTGTCCAGCCGCCCGTAGCACCAGGCCTTTCCGAGTACGACATGGCTGATGTGGATACAGGCCCTGGCATCGGGTGGAAGGTGGGCAGTCTATACACGGGTATAGACAAACGGTCTGGGACGATTGAGAGCAGGAATTATGCTGTGTTGTTGCAAGGCGCAGAGGAAGGCGAAGGGGCGGATGTCCCAGTGGGACCGCTGTAAAAGTACGTCGTGTGCAGACAAGACCGTAGCATCACAATTTTGTCTTTGGCTCCGCATTCATGGCTCGTTGCTATTTTATGATACTATGCCTCTAAGCTGTACTACTAACTTAGGGCTAGGTTACCCCCTAAGGCAAGAACGATATTCGCCTCTGGAGGGCAAGGCTAGTTAGAGTATACAGTTTCACAGAGAGACACTAACATATATTCTAGAAAGAACTACAGTGTAGTTCTTAGGTATTTATTTACAAAAACCTAAGAATCGTAGTCAATAATGACACAAGAAGTTACTCATTCTCGACTTCGTTGGCGCTGTCGCTGGTTCCTTGGATCCATGGGTTCCCGTGATGCTTAGGCACGCCGTAACTGCTTTCTCTTGCCTATACGCATTAGACGACTAGCCTAAGTACCGAGTGAGGATACAGACAAAATTTCAGGCTCCCAACGCTCAGGCTTAGCCTTGCCGTCCATTATGGGAATGGCGCGTGAAGGTGATGTGGTATATTATTTCCCGACTATCTGTGACTCCTGGTCTCCAGCGTGTCTCGCAAATCCTAACAGAAGAAGCCAGGCATCGCGAATGAGAAGGAACGTCTGACAGCCAAAGTGGGGGGGGGAAGTTGGAGAGACCGCCAACTGCAGGCTGTCAGCATCGATATTGGTCCTGACAAGGGTTGTGAAGGGGTCCAGGTTTGAACTTTGTGGCTTAGACCACAAAATTCTCACCCGCCCCCAACACATATGACTACGTTGGAGGCATGGCCCCCGAGTCCGTCCCTCTATTCGCTGAATGGCCGCAGCGTCACGCCCGTACGACCTTAGCCTATTCCTCTAGGGCCCATTCCTCCAGTAAATGATGGGCTGGAGCGCTAACCCTAATCTACCTAACGCATAGGAATGCGTTGCATGGTGGGATGAGGCCAAGACGGCGCTAAGCTTCGACTGCGCTGTCTGCTTCCTTTTCTGGGAAGGCTGGACTCGGCTCTTTCAGCTGACATAACCGCTTTGACCTCCACCCAAGGATGTCTAGATTTTTCACCGAGTACATACGAGATCCTTAATTTACCGGTGAACTAACAATAGTTAGGTCACTGGTGGGAAAGGGTGCCGTCGGACACATTTAAGGAAGAGCTGCTTCTTCCTCAATGCTCGTTTTAGGCTTTCAGACTGTTCTAGAAAACGTCTTACGCATCACCCGCCTACATTGAACATCAGATTATCAACCGTTAACACCATGCATTCTGTTGCCTTCGGTATCACCTTCTTACCCCTTCTTTCAGCTGCATGGTTAGTGGAACCTCCAACCACCGCGGATCCCTCTACCATCCAGGACTGTACATTTTGGGCAGTTGTCGAACCAGATGAGAACACATGCCAAGCATTTGTCAATGCATACCAGTTCTCCACGAGGCTGTTCAAACTATACGTATGAAACCTACTCTACGTTGACATGTTAATTCTAACGCGACGATTGAATAGAACCCGAGTACCGTGAACAACTGCAATCTTGTTGTCGGCAACTCGTACTGCATTGAGCAGAGCTACGAGACACCAGTAGATCTTCCATCTAACTCCGAGCTCCTTGAATACTGTCAGTCTAAGGGATATTCGTATGCGCAATATTGTGAGCGTTGCATGTCCCGCTGCACGAGCAACCCACTGTGGTATGACAAGTGCTTTGACGATCTCTTTTTCGACCTCAGGTACATTCAAAATGGCTGCGAAAGGAATGGCAATAGGGAGTGTGAGAAGTATGCGGTCGATTACTTGTGTAAACTGGAGTAGAGTTACATGCATATAGATAGAGTACCTCGCAGTATATAAGTGTTTCTATCACCAATAGACGACAGAATAAAGCCTACTGCATAGGCTTAATTCCTTGCCTGCTACTGCGCAGGTGGCTGCTACTGCTAGGAATATCAGTGGCAGCTACTGCGCTAAGGCTATAACCTTAACTATTACAACTTAATTAGCTCTAGGACCTAATTAGAGAAGATTACTTATATAAATTTTATATCTATATCTACTTATTATAATATCTATACTATATACTAGAGTCTCTAATATTAACTACTTTAGTATACTACCTAGTAACTAGTACTCTATACTCCTAGCTTAAACCTTATACTATAAGTAATAAATTTATAGATATTAGATATATATAAGTGCGTATAATACTACTAATTATTATAAACCTAAGAGATAGAGGATTTACAGATTATAAGAGGATACTAAAAGTAATAATATAGTATAGGCTCCTAAGGAGGTTATTATATTCTAGCTAATAAGTAAGTACTACCTTATAACCTACAAGTTATATAATCTCCTTAGATACTAAGGTATAAGGTACCTCTTAGTGTGCCTCCTTATATAGAAGCTACTAAGCTTCTCTTAGACTCCTTAGAGTAAGGGCTATAAGATAGAATAGGCTACGTAAGTATATAGAACCTAATAATAAACCTCTATAGCTTATTATAATTAATCTAAGTATCTAGTTACTTAATATACTTACTTAGACTATAACTATTTATCCTTTAACTAACCTCTCTTATAGAATA